>VYZX01025959.1:73651-154894 GCA_013401335.1 Brachypteracias leptosomus
CCCCGCTGCCCGGCGCTCCCCGGCCCCGCCCGCCGCCGCCATGGCCGGTAAGTCCCGCAGCGGCTGCGAGGCGCTGAAGGTGGTTGCCCGGTGCCGGCCGATGAGCCGGCGGGAGGAGGCGGCCGGGTACGAGCGTGTCCTGGAGCTGGACGTGAAGCTGGGCCAGGTGAGCATCCGCAACCCCCGCGCCGCCCCCGGGGAGCTGCCCAAGACCTTCACCTTCGACGCCGTCTACGACGCCAGCTCCAAGCAGGCGGACGTCTACGACGAGACCGTCCGGCCGCTGATCGACTCGGTGCTTCAGGGCTTCAACGGCACCATCTTCGCCTATGGCCAGACCGGCACCGGCAAGACCTACACCATGCAGGGGGCCTGGGCGGAGCCGGAGAAGAGGGGCATCATCCCCATGTCCTTCGAGCACATCTTCACCCACATCTCCCGCTCGCAGAACCAGCAGTACCTGGTGAGGGCCTCCTACCTCGAGATCTACCAGGAGGAGATCAGGGACCTCCTCGCCAAGGACCAGAGCAAAAAGCTGGAGCTGAAGGAGAACCCCGAGACGGGGGTCTACATCAAGGACCTCTCCTCCTTCGTGACCAAGAACGTCAAGGAGATCGAGCACGTGATGAACCTGGGGAGCCAGACGCGCTCGGTGGGCAGCACCAACATGAACGAGCACAGCTCCCGCTCCCACGCCATCTTCCTCATCACCATCGAGTGCAGCGAGACGGGGCCGGACGGTGAGGAGCACATCCGTGTGGGCAAGCTCAACCTGGTGGACTTGGCCGGCAGTGAGCGCCAGAACAAAATGGGAGCCCATGGAGAGCGCCCCAAGGAAGCCTCCAAGATCAACCTCTCCCTCTCCGCCCTGGGCAATGTCATCTCGGCCCTCGTGGACGGCAAGAGCACGCACATCCCCTACCGGGACTCCAAGCTGACCCGCCTGCTGCAGGACTCCCTTGGGGGCAATGCCAAGACAATCATGGTGGCCACCTTGGGCCCGGCCTCTCACAGCTACGATGAGAGCCTCTCCACCCTTAGGTTTGCCAACAGGGCCAAGAACATCAAGAACAAGCCCCGGGTGAATGAGGACCCCAAGGACACCTTGCTGCGGGAGTTTCAGGAGGAGATTGTCCGGCTGAAAGCCCAGCTGGAGAAACGTGGCATGCTGGGGAAGAAGAGGAGAAGGAGCAGCCGGAGGAAGAAAGCGGTAGATGGAGAAAGCGCTGTGGAGAACGAAGGGGAGGATGACAATGAGGATGGCCTGGAGAAGAACATGGAGAATTACTTGAAGGAGCAGAAGGAGAGGCTGGAAGAGGAGAAGGCCGCTATCCAGGATGACCATAGCCTGGTGAGTGAGGAGAAGCAGAAACTACTGCAGGAGAAGGAGAAGATGATAGAGGATCTGCGGAAGGAGCAGGAGGCCACAGAGCTGCTGGCCACCAAGTACAAGGTACGTGTCATCCTGTGTCATTGCGAGTGCTGCTGGGGGAAGATCTACTTTGTCTCCATCTCCTTGTGGGATGCTTGAATGGGTCTCAGGCAGGGTGCCCCAGCAAGGTAGACTCTGAAGCAAGGTGGGGTCCCAAGCAAGGTGTGCAAGCAGGGTACCCAAGGGTGCCCATGCAAGGTGTCCAACAAGGTGGGCTCCCAGGCAAGGTGCCCAAAGGCAGCCCCGTGCTCCTGTGCAGTGGTGGGCTGGGGTGTCCTCAGACATGGACCTTCATGGGGACCTTATGAGGAAGCTCCTGGGGGCATGGGATGGGAAGGGCCATGGGGGAGTGAATCACTAGTGGGATAAGTTTGCTGTGCTCGGCTCTTGTCCCCCTCGGCACAACAAAGCAGGTTGTGGTGGGGTGGGGGAGTGATGCTGCAGATTCATCCTTGGTGGCCCCAGGAACATGCCCAGGGCTGGGGATGTGTCACCACCCGCCCTGAGGCACCGCTCAGGGATGTGGGGCTGAGCACAAGAGGAGCCGTGGCAGCCCCAGCCCAGCCCCAGGTGACCATGCCGGGGGTCCAGGACAGCACCACTGACCCCCCCCAGCCCTGCTCCCATCCATGGCGAGGCTGAGGGGTTCTACCGCCTGCCCAGGGCTGCCACAGGGTCACCACGGTCACAGTGGTGAGGAAGGAGCCCTGGCACCTCCGTGAGGGGACACACTGGGGGTGGTGGTCCTGACCGTGGATTTTGGGGGATGCTCTTGTGCCCTCCTCCAGGGCCAGAGCCCTGCTTGCTGCAGCCACAGGGACACATGACCGTGCCCAGAGATATGTGGCCATGCCCAGGGACACATGGATATGCCCAGGGACCTGTGGCCATGTCCAGGGACACATGGACATGCCCGAGGATGTGTGGATGTGCCCAGGGACATGTAGCCATACCCAGGGAGGCATGGCAGTACCTAGGGACTCATGGCAGTGCCCAGGGATGCATGACCATGCCCAGGGATATGTAGCTGTGCCCAGCATGGATGTGCCCAGGGGCACATGGCAGTGCCCAGGGACGTGTGGCCCATACCCAGTGACTCATGGATGTGTCCAGGGACACGTGATCATGCCCAGGGACATGTGGCTGTGCCCAGGGACGCATGGCAGTGCCCAGAGATACATGATCATGCCCAGGGATGTGTGGATGTGCCCAGGGAGATGTGGCTGTGCCCCGATGCCTGCACAGAGACCCGTGGGCTCACACTGGGAAGTGCCACCAGGGCAGAGCCCTGGGGAGGACACCAGTCACCAGCTGGCATGGCTGGTGTCCCATGTGGGGTGTCCTGGTGGAGCTATTCAGGGCAGAGGTGGGCTCCCCACAGCCAGTCCCCCGCTGTGGTGGAGCACAGGTCACTGGCAGCTGTCCCATGTGGTCTCCTCACCTGGCATGGCCCAGCAGGGCTGGCTTGGGGCCACCATGTTGTCCTGGAACTTGCTGAGTAATGAGGCAGGGCCAGAGGCGAGATGATGCCACAGCCCCTTTGGTGGCCTTCAGAGCTGCACCCTGGACCATCCAGCCCCATGTCCTGCTCAGGCGGTTGATGGCTCGGCGGTGTGGCGATGGCAGCCGTGGTGACTGGGGGACACGGGGTGCCCCACACATGTGGATGACACAAGGGCCAGCCTGCCCTGGCAGATGTGCCCTGTGGCACCCAGATGTGCACTGTGATGCTCTGATATACACCTCGGTGCACAGATGTGCACTGTGGTGCCCAGATGTGCACCTTGGCACCCAGCTCTATGCACTGCCTTGGCACACAGATGTGCAGTGTGGCACCCAGATGAACGCCTTGGCACCTAGATCTACACTATGGCATCCAGATGTTCACCTCTGTGCCCAGATGTGCACCTTGGCATCCAGATATATGTACATATTGGTGCCCAGGTGTTCACCTCTGTGCCCAGATGTGCACCTTGGTGCCCAGGCAAACGAGCTGTGCTGTGGTGGCTGGAGTCTCTGCCCTGGCTTGATCCAGGTGCTGGGTGTGGTGGCTGCAGGCCCCTCACCCAACGGCTCTGCCGGGTGCTGAGCTGGTGGGAAAGTGCTGGGGAAGTGATTTGGGTGCTGGAAAGGAGTTCCCATGAGTTCCCATTGGGTTAATGTCCAGTCTGTCCCATGTGCAAAAGGAGACTGAGGGAATAAGTCAGTGAATCCCAGCATGGTGGGGGTTGGAAAGGACCTCTGGAGATCATCTGGTCTAGCCCCCCTGCTCCAGCAGGTCACCCAGAGCAGAGTGCCCAGGATCATGTCCAGGGGCATTTGGAATCTCTCCAGAGAAGGAGACTCCACAACCTCTCTGGGCAGCCTGGGACAGCCCTTGCCAGGAAGAAATTCTTCCTCAGGACCAACCTAAACCTCCCCTGGGGCAACTTGAGGCTGTTTCCTCTTTTCCTGTCGTTTGTTCCTTGGGAGAAGAGCCTGAATTCCCTCTGGCTCCATCCTCCTTTCAGGGAGTTGTTGAGAGCCAGAAGGTGTCCACTGAGCCCCCTTCTCTCCAGGCTCAACACCCCCAGGTCCCTCAGCTGCTCCTCACCAGACTGGTGCTCTAGACCCTTTTCCAGCTTCGTTGCCCTTCTCTGGACACACTCCAGCCCCTCAAGGTCCTTCTTGGAGTGAGGGGCCCAAAACTGACGCCAGGATTCGAGGGGCAGCCTCCCCGGTGCCCAGCCCAGGGGGATGATCCTTGCCCTAGTTCCACTGGTCACACTAGTGCTGATCCAAGCCAGGAGCCCCTTTCCACCAGGGAAGCAAAACAGACACGCAGCTGGGGTGGAGGAATGGATGAGGATGAACAATGGATGAGGAATTAACAGTTTGGATGTGGTGGGATGAGGAGGTCAGGATGGGGTGGGGTGGGCGTGCTCCGTCCCAGAGCTCAGCTGAGCCATGGGAAGTGCTGCTGTGGGTGGTTTCCCTGCACCATCTCCCCGGCACATGCCGGGTAGCTTGGGACAGAGCCCCCCCCAGCTCGGCACAGCTCAGCATAGCTTGGCATGGCTTGGAACGGCTTGGCACAGCTCTGCATGGCTTGGCATGGCTTGGCACAGCTCGGCAGGGCTTGGCCGGGGCTGGGTCCCCGTGGGCAGCAGCTGCTGCACATCCGCAGCCTCCCGCAGGCTCGCAGCTGGGCGGAAGGAAGCGGGGCCGGCGCAGTCCAGGCTCGGTGCCAGCAGCCCCATGGAGGGGACACGTCGCTCACACTCCCCTATCTGGCCCCAAGCTCATCACTGTCCATGCGCAGCCCCTTTGTGTGGCATCCAAAGCTCCCACGCCCCCTGAAAGTGGGGGTGAGGATGGGATGCCCTGGACGGGGACTAAGGATGGGGGTGATCACCCGGTGAGGATGGCCTGGGGCAAACACCATGGGGGGGAGGTGGCAGAGCCATGCACTGACCCCCAACCCTCTCTGCTCCCAACCAGGCGATGGAGAGCAAGCTGCTTATTGGTGGCAGGACTATCGTGGACCACACCAATGAGCAGCAGAAGATGCTGGAGCTGAAGCGTCAGGAGATAGCCGAGCAGGTAATGGCATTCAGGTCTCACCCAGCTTAGGGGGTGGTGGGGGTGTCCTGGGTGGGGGCTGGTTCTTCCTCCCAGCTCTGCATGTTTCACAGAATCCCAGCACAGGGGGGGTTGGAAGGGACCTCTGGAGATCATCTTGTCCAACCCTCCTGCCAAAGCAAGGTCACCCAGGGCAGGTCACACAGGAATGAGTCCAGATGGGTCTTGAAAGTCTCCAGAGAAGGAGACTCCACAACCTCTCTGGGCAGTGTGTTCCAGGGCTCCATCACCCTCACAGCAAAGAGGTTTCTCCTCATGTTGAGGTGGAACTTCCTGTTTGTTCCCCCCTTGCTGCAGAAACGCCGGGAGCGGGAGATGCAGCAGGAGATGTTGCTGCGGGACGAGGAGACCATGGAGTTGCGGGAGACATACACATCCCTGCAGCAGGAGGTGGAGATCAAGACCAAGAAGCTGAAGAAGGTGAGAGCATGGCGGGTAGGGGGGGTTGTCCCCACACCCCCAGGGCCACCAGAGCGGTGGAGCTGAGGGACTGCTCCTCTCCCCAGCTCTATGCCAAGCTGCAGGCTGTGAAGGCGGAGATCCAGGACCAGCATGACGAGTACATCCGTGTGCGGCAGGACCTGGAGGAGGCACAGAACGAGCAGACGCGTGAGCTGAAGCTCAAGTAGGTGCTCAGGTGTCCCCCTTGCCTGGGTACAGCCATGAGGGGTGTGTGGGACAGATCTGGGGTATGCAGGGCATAACTGGGGTGCTCAGAGCAGAGCTGGGGGCACAGGGCAGAATTGGGGTGCAAAGAGCAGAGCTGGGGTGTGCAGAACAGAATTGGGGTGCTCAGAGCAGAGCTGGGTGCTACAGGGTAGATCTGTGGTGTGAAGAGTTGGTCTGGAGTGTGTAGAGCAGAATTGGGGTGTGCAGAGTTGATCTGGAGTATGTAGGGCAGAATTGGGGTGCTCAGAGCAGGGGTGTGCAGGGTAGAATTAGGGTGCTCAGAGCAGAGCTGGGGTGCTTGGAGCAGAGCTGGAGTGCACAGGGCAGAATTGGGGTGCAAAGAGCAGAGCTGGATGCTACAGGGCAGAGCTGGATGGTACAGGGCAGATCTGGGGTGTGCAGGGCAGAATTGGGGTGCAAAGAGCAGATTTGGGGTGCGGAGCTGGAAGAAATGATCTCCTGCTGCCAGGGACCCCTGAGCACTTTGTGCCCCACCAGTGGTGGTAAAAAGTGGCAGAAGGTGCCAGCAGGTCTGGCCTGGCCAGGGGCACCTGCATGCAAGGCTGTCAGAAAGTTCCTGAGAAAGGTGAAAAACCAGCAAAGGGCCAGTGGAGAGGACAGCAGGGCCAGCTGAGGCTGGGTTATGGAGTGGGGGTGGCTAGAGGTAAAGGTCCCTCCAGGGTCCCTGGAGACCTGCCCTGGCGAGCCCCAGCCTGGTGGGGGTACGTGACAAAGCTGGGCAGGGCTTTCCCTCCAGGAACCTTCCAGCTGGAGGTGCAGCTGCTGCTCCACCACCTTTGGTGGGTTTGTTTTCACTTCCAGCAATGTTTCATTCAGTATCTTTAAAAACCCCACCCATACATTGATATCTTTTAGCACTTCCAGGGTAAAAGGTCTCTACTTTGACTGGAAACAAAATTTCACCTCTAATTTTGCTGCCTGTCCCTTCAACCATGACTCGAATGTTTTAAAAGCCAGCAACTCATGAAGCAGGTCATCCAGCAGAGACCATTTCCTGCAGCTGCTCAATTTGCCCCCAAAATGTGGGGAAAAGATTCCCTTTAGGATCCACTTTGCATTGTGGAGCGTTCCTTTGTTTTCTGGTGGGGTAGCAGAGGGTCTGGGGAGGAGAGGGGGTTCCTGCCCTCAGGAAGGCTTCAGACCTGATGGCTGTATTCTCCTGATGACCCTTCCAGAGCTGCTGGGTGTTTTCACACAGAATCACAGAATGTCAGGGATTGGAAGGGACCTCAAAAGATCATCTAGTCCAATCCCCCTGCCGGAGCAGGAACACCTAGATGAGGTTACACAGGAAGGCGTCCAGGCAGGTTTTGAATATCTCCAGAGAAGGAGACTCCACAACCTCCCTGGGCAGCCTGTTCCAGTGTCCTGTTACCCTCACTGAGAAGAAGTTTCTTCTCATATTTAAGTGGAACCTCCTGTGTTCCAGTTTGTACCCGTTACCCCTTGTCTTATCATTGTTTGTCACTGAGAAAAGCCTGGCTCCATCTTCATGACACTCCCCCTTTATATATTTATAAACATTAATGAGGTCTCCCCTCAGTCTCCTCTTCTGCAAGCTAAAGAGCCCCAGCTCCCTCAGCCTTTCCTCATAAGGGAGATGCTCCACTCCCTTAATCATCTTTGTAGCCCTACGCTGGACTCTCTCCAGCAGTTCCCTGTCCTTCTGTAACTGAGGGGCCCAGAACTGGACACAATATTCCAGATGAGGTATTTCTGATGACCTTCTTTCTCTGCCCTCCCTCTCCTCCTCTCTGTTGGTGGGATCTATTGCTTCAACCTCTCCATTTCCATCATGTTGCCATCTTCTGGTGATTTCCCATCTCCCTGTGTTCCCTGTCTTCCTGACATCCCTTTCCTCTCCCTTCCTGACCTGTTTTCTGTCACTTGTCACATTAACTCCTTCCTCTCCTGCTCCCTCCCACCCACTCACTCCTGTCCCATCTCTCTTGGCTGGTTGGTCGCTCAGGTACTTGATCATCGAGAACTTCATCCCACCAGAAGAGAAGAACAAGATCATGAACCGCCTGTACTTCGATGGTGAGGAGGACCAGTGGAAGTTCCAGCCGCTGGTGCCTACTGGAGGGTATGTCCCTGACCCAGCAATGACAACCTGTGGGCATGAAGCTTCTGCCTGTGGGGCAGGGATGTCCCCAGGGCTGGGGGGAACAGCAGGGACCCCAGGGTGCTTGCAGGTGCCTACGGGTGGAAGTCTTCTCCAAGCCAAGCCCCACCAGGAAGGGCCACCCACCGCTTGTTGTAGACAAGCTGCATTTGTCACTGTTTGGGTGCATTTTTAGTAGGAATTTATGTTCTTTAATCCAGGCTTCTCTCTTAATTTATTGTTTTAGAAACAGCAACCAAATGAAGAAGAGGCCAACCTCTGCGGTGGGCTACAAGAGACCCATCAGCCAGTACGCCCGTGTGGCCATGGCCATGGGATCCCATCCTCGGTACCGCGTAAGTGGGAGGGCACTGGTGTGTGCCAGGGTGGAGAAGAAGTCATGGAGGTTTGGGATACATGGATGGATGGATGGATGGATGAACAGTGGGAGAGAAGATGGAGTAAACAAGCTGATGATGGTTGGGGGTACATCAGTTCAGGCTTGCAGCTTTATCCTCCCACTTGGCGGGATGGGTGGCCATGCTCTCAACGGGTCCTTGAGCTGCTGGCTCAATGCCTCTGGCAGCTCCTGCCGTTTGAAAGGATGGGGCCAGCCTTGCCTACTGGACTCAGCCCCAGGAAAGACCAAAAGAGGCTGAGCAGAGGAGCCTGGGCTCCAGTCTGGAGCTTGCTCTGTGATGTGGCAGCCAGAGGAGGGTCCTGCTCCCTGGCATCCTGGTTATCTTCTCTCAGCAGCATGGACTTGGCAGAACTGGTGCCATGTTTTGCCATGTGGTGACTCCTCTTGTGTTGTTTTTCCCTTTGTCCTGTCCTGCTGCAGGCTGAGAACATCATGTTCTTGGAACTGGACCTCTCCCCACCGGCCATCTTTGAGTTTGAGCGGAGCAGGGACCCGGCAGAGCAGGACCCCCGGGCTCTCCACCTGGAGAGGCTGATGCACCTGGACAGCTTCCTGGAGCGGCCGGTGGCCTCCCGAGTGAGGAAGTCCCGCTCCTGGTGAGTGCTGGTGGGCAAGGGGGACACGTGGGGGCTGCAGTGTGGCTGGGATGCTCCCTGTAGGGCTTGGGGCAGGTGAAGGAGTCACAGCAGAGCTGCAAGGCCCCTATTCCTCTTGGGGATGAAACTGGCCATGAGTTATTGGGGTGTGATCAGACTTTAAAATAGGGCTGATGTTGGTTTGGTAATGGCTGTTGGATGTATGTGAGAAACAGGGTGATGATGTCATATATCATCATCTACATCTCAGCACAGGAGAGACATGGACCTGGTGGAGCGGGGCCAGAGGAGGTCCCAGCAATGATGCAGGGGCTGGAAGCCCTGTGCTGGGAGGCCAGGCTGAGAGAGTTGGGCTTGTTCACCCTGGAGAAGAGAAGGCTCCAGGGAGACCTTCTTGGGTCCTTTCAGGACTTGAAGGGGCCTGTCAGAAAGATGGGGAGGGACTTTTGAGCAGGGTCTGTTGGGACAGGACAAGAGGTGATGGTTTTAAAATAAAAGAGAAAGATTGAGAGAGAAGGAGGAATTCTTGATGCTGAGGGTGGTGAGAGCCTGTCCCAGGTTGCCCAGAAAGGTGGTCGATGCCCCATCCCTGGAACCATTCCAGGTGAGGTTGGTTGGGGCTCTGAGCAACCTGCTCTAGTTGCAGATGTCACTGCTCAGTGCAGGGGGGTTGGACTAGGTGGCCTTGAAAGGTCCCTTCCACCCAAACTGTTCTGTGATGATTCCATGATACACATCTAGCCCAGATGGTAGGACACAAGGTATCATCCTGCCCAACACCAGGTCTTTTTTGGTGCTCCTCGCATAGCAGATGGCTCAGAACATGGCTGGATTTTGGGGAGAGCGGGAGGCAGGAGAAGATGAAGGAGAAGGAAACCAGGTTTTCTCTGTCCATCTCCCCACCCAGGTGCCAGACGCCGCGGTCACTGCCATCCTCAACCACGCATGTGTCCCTCACTTCCAGCTCCCCGCGCGCCACCACGACGTCAGCTCAGGAGTGACGTCCTGGACCCCCCCCACCCCACCTCACAGCGAGGACTGTGCCCTGCTGGCGGCCAAGGAAGGGGCCTGGCCAGCAGCATCTCCACCAGTCCCAGCTCATCTTTGTCTTCAGCTACTTTATGTGCGCGTGTGTTGGTGTGAGACGCCCACGAGGAGCCCGTGGGGTGGGGGGAGCTGCCCCCTCCTTCCTCCCGCCCCCCTCCCCGGTCTGGACCTGTCACTTTATTTATTTAATGTATTTATTTATGGAGCGGTTGATGCGCAGAGTCAGGAGGCACGTTCGGACTGGAGGACATCCAAGGCTGGTGGTGGGCACCACGTTGAAGCTCTTTGGGTATGCTCAGCTCCCAGCCCTCCCCACGCTGCAGCCTGGGGCATGGGGACACTGCTGGGGTGAACACCATCGGTGTACTGCTCACCATCGTGCCCTGCAGAGCAGGCAGGAGAGGGCACGTGTCCCTCTCCAGTGGCTTTGGCAGAAGGTGAGGCAGCTCTGGACTCTGGTGCTGCATTTGCTTTGCTGGATCCCAGGGAATTTAGCGACTTCTGCAAAGATTTGGAGACTTCAAATGGAGAGACCATCTTCAAATTGGAGGCCGTCATGGTGGCAAGCACCTTGTGCTGGGCTTGTGAGAGGCCCAGAGGGACTCTTCATCTTCCATCCACACTGGTGGCAGCAATGACATATTGACTTCTGGGAATGGCTGTCACTCCAGGAACACCAGCTCCATCCACAGGGAGGGCTTGCACATTAACCAAACCAAGTCAGTCCTGGTGGTGCCAGGACTTTGTCCACCTGTGCTGCGCTCTGGAGATGGTTGGCCTTGTCCTCTTCTGTTGTCTGACACCCAGCTTGCTCCCATCTCTGACTAGGTGGGTGTTTAACAGGAGGAATCTCCATTCCCTTCCACCCACCCCTCCCAAAGAGACATGTAGTCTGGGGAGCAATGCTGAGTGAAATCAGAGGTGATATCCACCATCCTGGCAACTACAGGCACTGAAGAAATGCAGGACAAGGTGATGACGCCCAGAGGAGTGATGTCATCCTCTCCTCCAGGCTGAGTAATACCACATGGAGGTCACCTCACAGTTGGAAGAAATTTCCTGCTGATTGGGTGGGTTGTGGAGGGATGGACGTGAAACGGGTAATGGGTAAGAGGGGGCAAGCCATGAGGCCACTCTGGCCATCTGCAACCTGTCCCGGACAGAAGCACATGCAGATACCAGGACATCACTTGGTGTTCCTGAGTGATTCAGCGCCCAGCAGTTCAATTGAAGGAAGGTGGGTCATTATTGAAGCCCATTCCTGGCAGTGCCAGGCCAGCAGCTGTGGATTCCCTAGGGTGGCTTCCAGATGTGCAGAGGTGGGGGAGATCCATGTGTTTGACAAGATCCTAAGGAATGAGGGAGTGACCCACAGGTTGACATGGGAGGATGCAGTTCTTCAGAGGGATGTACGCCGAGGGCAGCCCCTGGGAAGGCAGACCTGTCCTGTGGCGATGAAGAGTTTCTTCTGCTGGAAGAATGGTCACTGCTCATCCAATGGCTCCTGCAGGGAGGACTTGGGGTGAGGGAGGGAGATGGAATGAGATATGAAGCAATGTCCCATCAACATGCTTCATGTAGGTGAGCTGGGGCACCTACAGACCTTCCCATCCATCTCCTGAAACATCCCCTGCTCTGCCGTGGGGTGTCTTCTCCCCATCCCCTGTAACATTGTCCTGCTTTGTGTTCTTGATCTGCTACCATCTTCCCTTCCCCACCTGTGCCCCATAACACCCTCTGCCTCTCTGAAGTCTTTGTCCCTTCTCCCCCACCCCAGCAGCTGCCTTGTAGGTGACTTTGGGAAGCTGCAGGTTGCTCCCAGGACCGAGCAACCTGTTCCCCCACTGAACTGCAGCCAGGTCTGGTCTGTGCTCAGTCTGGGGTGGAGGGCACAGGAGGAAGGGTCTCTAGGAGTGAGAGATGGGTCCCTTCCACAGCTTGGGGTGAGCTCCGTCTGCAGGTACCACCAGCAGCCAGGGGTTGTCCATGTGCATCCCCTGGAGCAAGCTGGCTCTGTCCCTGGAAAACACGGTGGATGAGAGGCCCAGTTCTTTATTTTATTTTCAGGGTACCATCTGGGAGTCAGGGTCAGGAAGCACAGACTGGGCAGAAGTTGTCTGCAGGATGACCTGCAGGACTGTATTTTCCTCCCTTCCTTGTTTTCTAATTGCCCCAAGTTCACCTTCAGCCAGATGAGTAGCTCATGGAGCCCCACGGTGATGAACTGGCAACAGCCTCTTTCACCTCCATTCTCTACCCAGGGCATGGAAACAAAGCTCAAGAGCTCATGGTGTCCACTCATTCCCTGTGGCTTGCCCCAAGCCATGCAGCTTCATGCTGAAGGGTGGCTGAGCTCCATACAGGTCTCCCATGGCCCTCATCCATGTGACAGCAAAGGACAGGACCAGGTCCAGCAGCACTGTGGTCAGGGTGGGATCTCCACAGAAGCCCACCCAGCAGAGCACAGGATGGGTGTGTGAGCCCCTGGCGCAGGACATGGCTCAAGCCACTTCCAACATCCAAGTGCCGCTAGCATCACCTCCGTGGTGCTCCTTGGGGCCGGCGACCTGCCGCTTGCCCCACACCTCTCTCCACCACAACCTCCAACCTCCTCAGCACAAACCTCGGGGCAGGTCGTGAGCGGACGCTGGTGACAGGAGCCCAGACGGGGCCTCTCGGCACCACCACAACTGCCTCCCGTGGACATTTGTGATGTTCTCCGTGTTCGTGTGTCGGTGCGTGTGTCACGTGTGCGTGTGTCGGGGCGCGTGGAGCCAGGGGATCTGTTGATCAATGTGAGTGACTGGACGGGGGGGATGGGGCTGGGATGGGGCTTTTGGGTTTTTTTTTTTAGTTGTTGTTCAATTGTTTAGTTATTTTGGGTTTCAGGTTTGGACTTTTTTTTTTTTCCCATCAGGGGGTGGGTTTGGGTCTGTTTGGGATTGACGGACAAGGTGAGGGCCTTGATTAGGACCAAATTTTCGTGCCTGTTGCTCTGGTGATTTATTTAGAAATCAAAAGTTTACTGTATGGTGGCCCATCCTTGTCACTCTATACATATGAATATACAGGACATATTATAAATATATATATATTATACATACCGTATGGAGAGAGGTCATTAATCCCACACTCCCTCTGGCTTTGGATGGACACCTCTTCAATATGCTGTAATGTAGCTTTGGCCCTGTGCTGGGAGCGACCAGGAAGCGCCAGCACCCTCCAGAAACTGGCAATGCCACCAATAAAGGAATGAGCATCATTGCAAAGGGCGTCTGCAGCCTCCTTCATCCAGGACCCGCCGGCCCTGTGCTGACACAGCCGGAGCCTTCACCTGAGCGTGGCGCTGGCGCGGGGGGACCTCATGGGATGTGGGTGTCTAGGGACGAGGATTTGGGAGCTGGGCTCTTGCTGCTGTGAGAATGGGGGTGCCGATGCCTGCCCCCCAGATTTCTCCATGGATCCCTCTTGTTTTGTGCAGGATGGAGCGTTTGTACTAAAAGAGCTGTATTGTGCAGGAAGCTTTGTTGAGACAAGGTCTAAGAAGCAAAAGGTGGTTTTGCTAGGTATGAGATTGAATCCTGGGGTCTGTTCTGGGCCCCTCACTCCAAGAAGGACATTGAGGGCCTGGAGCGTGTCCAGAGAAGGACAATGAAGGGAGGGTCTAGAGCACAAGTGTGGTGAGGAGCGGCTGAGGGACCTGGGGGTGTTGAGCCTGGAGAAAAGGAGGCTCAGGGGAGACCTTCTGGCTCTCAACAACTCCCTGAAAGGAGGTTGTAAAGAAATAGGTAATGGTCCCTTTTCCCAAGGAACAAGTGATAGGACAAGAGGAAATGGCCTCAAGTTGCATCAGAGGAGGATGAAGTTGGACATGAGGAACAATTTCTTGCTGGCAAGGGCTGTGAAGGGCTGTCCCGGGTTGCCCAGGGCAGTGGTCAAGTCCCCATCCCTGGAGGAGTTTCAAAGCCATGGAAATGTGGTGCTGAGGGACATGGTTTAGTGGTGACCTGGGAGTGCTGGGTTAACAGTTGGACTCTATGATCTTAAAGGTCTTTTCCAACCTAACTGATTCCATGATTCTATGCTTCCATGATTTTGTTAACCCTTTCAGTCAACCCCTTTCCAGGAGCTAAAGTTAGGTCAAGTATATAATTCCCTGAGTCTTCCTTTCCCCCATTTTAAAGATGTTCTTTATGTTTGTCCTGTTTGGACACTTCGCCTGTTCTTTATGACTTCTCAACCCCTCACTTGCAGCTCCAAGATTGTTTTCACCAATGTCCCCACGTACATCAGTACGAATTAAATCAGACTCAGCTGGTCGGAAGCATCCAGCATGTACAAGAATCTTTGACCTGCTGTTTTCTTATTTTAGCCTGTGTCCTCAGCCCGTTCTCGCTGACATTTATTGTTACCCATCTAATCACAGCTGACCTTTCAAATGAGGACTGAAGCAAAAACCAAAATGATTGCATGTTTATTTTTTTCCTCTGATATCACTTATTCACTGGTGAAGAATCCGTCTTTCATTTTTCTCTTGTGCTGAGGCCAAAGGGATGAGGTTTAACAAGGCCAAGGGCCGGGTCTTGCCCTTGGATCACAACCACCCCCTGCAGTGCTCCAGGCTGGGGGAAGAGCAGCTGGAAAATGCCCAGTGGAAAAGGCCCTGGGGGTGTTGGTCAACAGGCAGCTGGAGATGAGCCAGCGTGTGCCCAGGTGGCCAAGAAAGCCACCAGCATCCTGGCTTGTGTCAGCACAGGTCTGTGACCAGCAGGACCAGGGCAGGGATCATCCCCTGGACTGGGCACTTGACCTCTTCCCTGCTCAATATTGCTGCTCCTTCTTCACTGCTTCAGCTGCCAAAAATCACATTTCCATCAGTGGTGTTGATTCACTTGAACGTCCACGGGTCCCCCTCTTGCTCTCCCCATGGGCTGCAGCTGTCTCCATGTAATCCCACTTCTTGCTTTTACCCCCAGGCTGTTCACTCCTTCCTCTGCAAGAACCACCCTCCCCTTGTGTGTGACCTACTCCTGGCCAGCCCTGGCCAGCTCCAGCCTCCTCCTCTGCCAACCTCCCATGCTCTTCAGACCTCACTGAATCGATGCCGATAAACTCAGCTGTTCCTCACAAGACTTGTTCTCTAGAATTATAGAATCATGGAACAGTCCCAACTCCCTCAACCTGCCTTCATAGGAGAGGTGTTCCAGGATGACGGGGTAACCCCTGACCAGCTCTTACAATCCTGTTTTCTGTGCTTCTGTGATTTGAAGTTACTGCAAGGTCCAGGCTGGGTGCCTGGGAGGACAGCAGAACACAGGGCAGAGCTGGAAGAAATGGAGAGGGATGTGAGAAGGAAGGGAGAAAGTCAAGGTTGGCCATGTTCAATTTCTCTCTCCACTGCTACACAAGGCAGCAGATCAGAGAGCAAGGGCCCTGGGTAACAATGAGAGATTAAGGTGGGAAATGACAAGTTCTAAGCATTACCATGTAGCCAGGAGCTCTACCTATTCCAAAAGAGTTCAGACACCACGCATGGTAGGTGCAGAGAAGGGCAAAGGATTTTTCCACGCTCAGTACAAATGCCAAAACCATTCTGAAACATCAGCTTTGGCAATGCAGATGGTATGTCCCATGGGACAAGAAGGTGACTCCAGGGAGGTAAAAACGCTCCCATCACCAGCAATCCTCTTTCCTTGCAGATTCTGCAGCATCTGGTTGATGAAGTTATGGTCTTGGGGCTGTTGGATTTGCCCCAGCAGCAGATTGTCAGGCAGGACGGCAGCCCCTGGGTTGGCTTCAGGAACATGACGTTACCTCCCTCTTTGTTTCTCTCTCCTGTCCCTCAGAGAGGCAACGTCAAGAGGGCCCAAGTACCTGGAGACCATGCCCAAGGTTTGTGCAGCGCTTGGATGCTCTCAGCTGCTTCATCTCATGAATATTGATGATCCAATTCATATCATTTGCAATGCAGAAAATACCCAGGAGTGTCTGTTTTCCAGCTCAGCTTTGGTTCATTTCATCACTCGTCTGCTTGTTCTTTGGGGTTGGTTTGTCTTCTTCCAGACGTCTGCTGCAGTTCCTTTGATGGTGACACTCAGTGGCTTTAGCAGAGAGGAGGATCTTTTCTCAGATTCAAGGTCTCTCAGCTTCCCTGCAAGAACCATCCCTTGTAGTCCCACAGGATTACACACAATCCTGCAGTTTTTACAAGAATATTGGACAAGGTCATAGAAAACACGATCTTAAAGAGCCATGTCCCATCTACTGACAGTTCAAAACATAATTTTGAAGCGAAATCTACAAAATTAGGGTAAGTACACTGTAACAATTTTGGTTTCTTTCTTACTACAATTCATAGGACATTTTTCTGTCATAAATCTAAAATCTGTTCCTAAGATTTTGGTGGTTCCATGTGCCAGTATTTACATTTTCAATGATGAACATAAGTGAAAGCTTTGAAGAGGCCACACATCTCCGCCCCACCATTGTAGATGGAGGCCCATGGAGGCTCGTTGCTCCTCCATGGCTCCTGTGTCCACATACAACGTAGAACAGCACAAGCATGAGGGGCCCAAGAGTCACAAACATGGGACAAACTGAAGGATCAGGAGAGGTAGAAGCTGAGCAACCAATGACAGAATAAGCGCCATATACATTTGGGTGGCAGGTTTGTTGGGATGAAGATCAGGATCCCACAGAAGTAGAGTAGCTACTTATAACTTAAATAAACCCTGACATAACCCCCAGTGTTCAGATGCTCTTGGAGGTGGAAATCCCTTTGAAGACATGGGTTGAAAGAGCTGCAGAACTTTGTGAAGAACCTGGCAGAAGAGCTGCACAAGAAGCTTGTGTGATTCTAACAGAGGATGAGTGTGCTGGGTTGAAGGCAGATGGCTACCAAGGCAAGGCCCACACCCTGCAACAACTACAGATGATGACTCACTCCCTGAAGAGCATCCAAGTCTGCTTTCAAACAGGTGGTTTTAGTGGGCCCAGACCTGCTGGGCAGGGGATGTTGGTTGCAGAGCCATCGCTGCTGCCATGTAAGACATGGGTGAGAGGTTTGGAGTGGAGCTCTGCAAGAAACGCGCTGGGTTACTCCATGGCCAGTGGCTGCTGTAACTGGGCAGCGGCAGAGCCGAGCCTACTAATGTTGGTCTCCAGATCAGATTCACTCTTAGACCAACAACACTCCTGTGATCAGTGATGTGACTTTAGGACTCTGTGTCTGAAGTGGAACTGGGTGCTAGAGCCAGGGTCATCAGAACGACATCTGTGCTGGGAAGGGTGGGAAGCATGACATGGCCACCCCTCAAGACATTATGCAGGAAGCCTTTATTCCAGAAAGGTTTTTTGGGTTTGTTTTAGGGGTTTTTTGCTACTCCTTGATGCTCTGAGGACACCCTGTGGACTTTTCCCTGTACTACTGTAGCTCTGCAAAAAACCAAGAATTTCATCCTTTTCCTCCCCAATGGATCTTCTACTCCATTACCCTGCATTTTTCTCCAGTGACTTTTTTTCTTCAGGCTGTTAACTCAGTCTTTAATGGCTCTTAGCCACTCATATTATCTGGCACACACTGTTCCTGCGTGCTGCTGTCTTCCTAACCTTTGTTGACTTGCAGTTAGATGGTGGAGTGACCCAGATCTCTCTGTGCCCAAGCCCACTCCATCAAGCAGCAGCAGGTTTCATATGCTCCAAGCAATCTGCCCACTGGAACTGTGGTGATTTGAAACCTCATCCACAATGAATTTCCTCAGATTTAGACTCTGTCTGGAGGAATATACTTGTCCTTTGTCCCTTCGGTTCCAAGGTCCATGCCAGCAGAAGGACATATTAATTATTTGTAGCTGTTCTGCCTTAAAATGTGTTGCCTACGCGCTTATTCACATTGTGGGTATGCTCACAATTGAGCACTGATCCTTGAAGAGCAATGTTGGGTGGGTACACAGTGGCCACTGCCTGCCCACACCATTCCACCCTTGGCTGTAATTGGAAAGTAGCTCCCTCTTAGCTTCCCTCAGGCTCAGAAGAAATATTGAAGGAAAAAGTAGGAATTAAACTTTCTTTCTCCTCTGAGGGCTCACCTCCACTTGAAATCACACTGTGAAAGTGAGCTGAACCACCCAAACCCCACCACGGGGCTGGAAGAGAGCATCAGAGCTTTCAGTGGCAAAATATTAGGACAAGAGAAAGATAGTCATAGAATCACAGGATCATAGAATCATTTGGGTTGGAAATGACCTTCAAGATCGAGTCCAACCATTAACCCAGCATTGCCAGGGCACCACTAAACCATGGCCCTCAGCACCACATCTCCACAGCTTTGAAACCCCTCCAGGGCTGGGGACTCCACCACTGTCCAGGGCAGCCTGGCACAGCCCTTCACAGCCCTTGTCACCAAGAAATTGTTCCTCATGGTCAACCTCCCCTGGTGCAACTTTTGGCCATTTCGTCTTGTCCTGTTTGTTGTTCCTTAGGAGATGAGTCTGACCCTACCTGGCTTCAATCTCTTCTCAGGGAGGTGTCAAGACCCAAGTCTTCCCTGAGCCTCCTTTTCTTCAGGCTCAACACCTCCAGGTCCCTCAGCTGCTCCTCACCACACTCCTGCCCTAGACCCTTCCCCAGCTTTGTTGCCCTTTTCTGGACACGCTTCAGCCCCTCAATGTCCTTCTTGGAGTGAGGGACCGAAAACTGATCCCAGGATTCAAGGGGCAGCCTCCCTGGTGCCCAGTCCAGGGAGACAATCTCTGCCCTAGTCCTGCTGGCCACACTAGTGCTGACACAAGCCAGGATGCTGAGAGCATCAGAGTTTCCAGAGGACCATCCTTCCAACAAGAGCACCATACCTGGAAACCTCAGGAATGGAATTAGGTGCAGTTGACATGTGGACAGAGCTTGAGGTGGCCACACTACAGAATGGAGACACGTGCATAACATGGGGAAAACATCAGAGGTTGGTGTACGCAGCTTAGGGGTAAAGAATGGTCAATATAATGACGAGATTCAGACTAAACATTGGATGAAAACTTAGGCTGATTTTTATCAGTAATATTGTCCCAAATGACAGCAACAGAAGCAGAGGGAGGTGTCCCTGCCCATGGCAGGGGGGGGTAGAACTAGATCACCTTTAAGATCCCCTCCAACCTAAACCATTCTATGATTCTATGAAGAGTCAACCTTACAGATTTTAATCATTCTCCTCAGCTTGTCAGTGGTGACAGCCACCAAGAAGTCTGTGTTGAAAGATGAAGAGAGTGGATAGCCAAAGGCTTACATGATGGCTCCACTGGGGAAATGAGACTAAGCTTGAACATCTCCAAGGAATTTTGTGTGTAATGAGGGGAAACCTTTGAAGGAATATCAAACTTATAAGCATGGAAAAAAGAGACAAAATTCCTCCTAGGGGTGGGGAACAAGAGGCTACTGAAGATCTCAGAGTACTGAAAGTAATCTGAAAGTTCAGTAATCTGAAATGTTAGGTGGAATCAGTGGGATGGGTGTCCATCAGGAAATAATTCCAGTCCTTCTGGTTAGATGTCTACGGGAATGTTTTCTGCTCAAAATCACATGTGGCACCCTGCTGGGAGCTGTCAGAAGATGTAGCTGAACCGAGAGTGACGAGATGGGATGAGCAGCCACTTAGCAGAGTCCCTGCTACAGCGATGACTTCAGACCATCAGGGACCACAACCATTAGTCACATTGCTCCCTGCCTTATCCCTCAGCTAAGTTTGGAACAGAAGAGAAACACGGTTCATCAACTTCCCCTACCAAGGGAGGAACAATATCCCTGGGAGAGCCTGGCTCTGGAGGCCGCCCTTCCTCTTTCTGCGTGCAGTGAAGGCGGACAGGAAGACTCCAGCTGCAGAAGACAGCTCCTGTAATGCAGCTGCATGAGGTGACCCATCTGCTAATGTGTTACGGAGCCCCGGGTGGGGATGGTTGCACCTGGAGCTCGGTGCATCACTTCCCAAGGAAAGGGAAGGGAAGGGAAGGGAAGTGTGTGTCCCTTCTGTGGCAGCAGCACAAAGCGATCTCATTGTTTGTTACTGCAGATGATGATCTCGTTTCCATCCAGAGCAAGATGCCAGAGCTGCTCTCGTCACTCCCTGATTTCAAGGACACTGATGTATCTTGGATGACAGGTGAGACCTCTGAGCTTCTGTGTGGTTGGCAGGGAACTCACACCCGCGTGTCAGGGCACATTCTGCTGTCAGTTTGGATGGGGGAAGCACGCTGGAAGTCATTCTGTTGCCTGTCTTGTTCTGGCCTTGTGCTGAGCAGAGACAGTTGTGAGTGTCTGAAGGAACATGTGGTTATTAAATGGTATTTAGACAATGATACCAACCAGAGTGAAACTGGTGGAGATCAGGTGAAGTCTTTCATGAGAAACCATATGGATACAGCCAGTTCAATGATTCAGGACTCCCAAGCCAACTTTTTCACCTATAGCCTGTCAGGGCTCAAAACTCTCTGAACAGGATTTTATAGATATTACACACAGGAATCATAGAACCACAGACTGGCTTGAGTGGGAAGGGGCCTTCAAAGGTCATGTTGTCCAACCTCCCTGCACTGAGCAGGGACATCTGCAACTAGAGCAGGTTGCTCAGAGCCCCAAACAACCTCACCTGCAATGGGGCAGTGACCACCTCTCTGGGCAACCTGGGCCAGTGTCTCACCACCCTCAGTGTCAACAATTTCTTCCTTCTCTCTAGTCTAAATCTCCGTCTTTTAGTTTCAAACCATCACCCCTTGTCCTGTCCCAATAGGCCCTGCTCAAAAGTCTGTCCCCATCTTCCTGATAGGCCCCAGGATAAGATCATCTCAGGCACAGAGGTGAGGCTCACATGGAGGCTTTAATGTTTAATACCAAAGGTACTTATCTGAAGCTATTTGATGATACCTGTGATTTTGATTAAGCAGAGGGTACAGCAACCAGTTGAAAGCAGAGGACAGCTGCCATCAGGAACAGCAATTGCAGTGCACGTTGAATCACAGCATGATTTCCATTCCCAGTCTCCATAATATGCTCATCATCATCATGACATTGAGCACCACTGGTCCCTGCAAAGGGACATGCAGGTTGAGACCACCCAGGCCCATTGCTCTCTTCAGAGGTCTTGCTGCTTGCCATCCAGATTTCACACTCTCCACGGGGCCACGCCATGGACACATTCCCCCGTTGCTGGTCTGGCTCACTCAGGAAGGCATCAAAACCCTTTTGAGTAACTCAGGGACAAACATTTACACAATCACTCACTGAGCTCGGCTTGATATAACCAGTCAATCTAAAAGGCCACCCTCCAGTTCCCTTTGTGTTGAGATCAGCTCAGGTCTATTGGAAAGAGCTGTGGTCAGTCACTCCTTCCTTCCCCAGGCTTCAGGAGCCCTTGTTCTCTTCCCCTGAGCCTCCCTCCATTGTAGGGGTTTATTGATCAGTCCCATCGCTAGGTGCACATCTCACTGAGTCATGGTTTCAAACAAACAAGGAGCAACCTGATCCAGTTGAAGATGTCCCTGTTCACTGCAGGGGGGTTGGACTAGATGACCTTGAAAAGTCCCTTCCAACCCAAACCATTCTGTGATTCCATGAACTTCTGGAGCTGCAAAATCCTGACCAAGGAGGAACCCAGGGCAGCAGCCAGAAAGAATTCTTTGAGGGAAGAAACTGGAATTTCTGCACATTCACTCAGAATATGGGAAAATCAATCCCTCTTTCTTAGGTTACAGTCAATTCCACATTGTGAAAATCCTCAACACTGGAGAGATAAAATCACAGGATGTTTTTTCAGCCACACAGCAAAGGGAAGACAAATCCCTACAGAGGGAGCAAACACCTTGCAGGTCAGTAGGTTGTCATGGGCAAAACAATCTCAGCTTGGGGAATTTCACTTTGTTTAATTCATTGTCAAATACCAAACTTGTCAGGTCTGGCTTAGGTATTGAGACAAACTAGAAGCCCAGCAATTCAATAAACACTTAGGGAAATTCATTTTCTCTTCCTGCTGCAGGCTGGAGTTCAGCCCAACAGCTTTTCTCTCTGTAAAACATCTGAGTGGTGAGACCCTGACCCAAGTTTCCCAGAGAGGTGGTGGCTGCCCCATCCCTGGAACCATTGCAGGTGAGGTTGGCCAGGGCTCTGAGCAACCTGCTCTAGTTGCAGATGTCCCTGCTCAGTGCAGGGGGTTGGACGAGGTGGCCATGAAAGGTCCCTTCTCACCCAATCCATTCTGTGATTTGATGATTCAATGGTGGTCCCTGCTAATCTCGGTTCCCCACCCTTCCACTGCACACTCTGCTCTCTTTGGTGAGGCAATTGGGCAATGCTGGAGGCTGGGGCCAGTGGTTTCTGTCTACCTCTCCTTGCTCCTTACTCTTTCCTTCTGCAGCTCCTTGCTTCTTGCACCTCCCCTGCTCTGCTGTGGGATCTGCAGTCCCTTCGGAGATGTCCCTGATCCGCTGTGGCTTATCCACACACCACCAACCAGCAAGAGGTACCTCCTTTGGCACAAGGTGTCACTTTCCACCTCTCTAGCAGTGTTGCCTTCCAAGGGTTTTCTTTGCTTCCTCCTTTTCCATTTCTTCTTCTGTCTCCACCTGTGCTCCAGCTTGTGTCACCACTCTGCCCTTGAATTTCTAAATGAAGCAGTTCAGCCTCCCCAAGGCCACAGTCAACCTGCAACCACTGCTCACTCCTGTGTCAGGATATGGCCTGTAGCAAGACTCTTTTCTCCTGAAATAAAGAGGTAATAATTCTGTAACTTCCTGGGATAAAATGACTTTCACCTGCAATAGGCATTGCAGTAAGAATCCCTGGAAGAAGTCAGAGAGGGGTTTGGAATGGGAGGACTTGTAGGATTCAATGATTGTGCATCACTAAACCATCACTGGAGGGGTTCAAGGCCAGGTTGGACAGGGCTTTGAGCAACCTGGTCTAGTGGGAGGTGTCCCTGCCTATGGCAGGGGGGTGGAACTAGATGATCTTGAAGATCCCTTCCAACTCAACCTATTCTATGAGCCTATGATTCTATGTCACTCAGCACTACATCTACACGCGTCAGTAATACAGCTGCTACTTCTCCTGCAGCAGAACTGGCTCCTGACTGTTGAGCTTGATGGCCACTGCACCATAGTCCCCACTATTTCATTTCCTAGAAAATCTGAAGTGTCAGCTCAAGTGCAGAAGCAGCACATGGACTGAAGCAAGGTGGTTTATCCAACCACACTTAGATCAGATTTGGTAACACAACTGTTGAGGAGCGTGTGGAGATTTCTGAGCTGACCCTGTGACAGGCCTGCATGGATATCATGGGGATTATGCTTTGCATGGACCTGAACTGGCTCTGCAGAACCCCAGGGCAGGTATCTGTGCTCCCAGCAACCCAGACATCCCACCGATGGACAACATGGGTCAAGCTGACAATGCACTGCTCTGCTGTGAAGGGTCCATGATGTATTTCTCGTTTTCATTCAAGGTTGTATTCACTGATCTGCACAAATATTTGGGTTCCTGGTTCTGGTATCACTTTCAGAACTTAAAATAATCCCTGTAGAGCTGCAGCCCCACAGCCCTTCCCCACCAGAAAGGCCATCTGCTGATCGTTTGCGCTCAGCAATCTGACATTTGCATGTTCTTTTCCCTGGCTGAAGGCACCAACCTGCAACCAGCTCACTGCCCACTTCCACTCTGACTTTAGAAACAAACTTAACAATTAAGCTTTAGCACTAATTCCCACTTAATAAATACCAATTATTTAAGCTTAAAGCAAAATGGTGGTAATAACCTTGCTCTGGATTTTAACAAAGCAGGATAGGGCTGGGTTCATATCTAATAAGGTCCTTCCTTCTGCTATCAGGGATGAGTGGGTCCCCTGACGATGAACTGTGCTTGGCTTCCTCCCGTACAGCTCCAAGAGATAAAATTAGATCTGAGGAGAATGACCCCAGAGAGCAGCTGCCTGACTCAGCCACTTGCTCCGAAACATCTCTAACAAGCTGTAATCTGTCCTTCAGCCGTCATGCTGCTGCCACAGTGAGAGCCAGATACATGGTGGGCTGGAGGAGGAGTGAGGGGCATTTTCTGAAATCATAGAATCATAGAATGGTTTGGGTTGGAAGGGACCTCAAAGATCATCTAGTTCCAATCCCCTGCCATGGGCAGGGACACCTCCCACTAAACCAGGTTGCTCAAAGCCCCGTCTAACCTGGCCTTGAAAACCTTCAGTGGTGGAACATCCACAACTTCCCTGGGCAACCTGTGCCAGAGTCTCACCACCCTCAGAGTGAACTTCTTCCTAATTTCTCATCTAAATCTCCCCTCTTCTGGTTTGAAGCCATCACCCTTCATCCTACCACTACAAGCTCTTGGGAAAATTCCCCCCCCAGCTTTCTTGTAGGCCCCCTTCAGATACTGAAAGGCTGAAAGGTCTCCCTATAAATAAATTTCAATAGTTCAGTTCTGTGGCTAGGACAACCTCTTTTGAGAGACAGACTTGTCCAGAGCATGGCTCCTTGGAGCACTGGTATGCAGGGCACCATGTCCTCTCCAGAAGCACCCAGTTGAGTGTAGTTCCTGCTTAACTTCCAGGGCTTTGCTCCCTTTCCTGACGTGCCAGGACTAGAAACCAATCCTTGCACTAGACAGATAAACCTCCTGGCTGGGCATTCAGCACTAGTTGCTGTGGGGGGACTTCTCCGTGTAGGGCTCACCAGGTGCAGGAAGAACAATATTAGAGACAGCACAGAGAATCGTGTTTTTCTCTGGTAAGGACCTTGTCAGGTCTCCATGAAGCTTTCAGATATGCCTGTAGTGCACAAAGAGAGGTTTCCCAGAGAAGTTGCGGAGTCTCCTTCTCTGGAGAGATTCCAAACCTGCCTGCATATGTTCCTATGCAACCTGCTCGGGGTGGCCTTGCTAGAGCATGGGGGTTGGACGAGATGCTCTCCAGAAGTCCCTTCCAACCCTACCATGCTGGGATCCTGTGAAGAGACATGATGCAGCATTCCCTGAGCTCACAATTATTGTGTTGGGTTTGGAACCAGAGAGCCTTGTCAGCAGAGTTCTGCACCTGAGCTACCAGCACTGCTGAGGCAGCCAGCTCGTGTTCGGGTCTAACTTCTGCCAAATGTGCAGCCCCTTGGGGAGGATGCAGAACAGGGCTCTCCTTCACAGGAGAGCTTTATTGCCAAACTCATGAAGACCCTACAGGGGAAAGTAAGCATGTGTCTTCAAGAACATACTCAACCTCTTCTGAACTTTGAATCACCATCACTTCTCCTTCTCCTTTTTCCCTTTTCCAATCTTCCTTGTCCTTTCTCCTTTCTTCCTGTCTCTATTGTTGACATGCCTGAGGGATGGGATTCATTCAGAGGGACCTGGACAAACTTGAGAAGTGTGACTGTGTGAACCTCCTGAGGTTCAACAAGGTCAAGCTCTTGGGGGTGAGGAGCTGGAGCTGAGCCGGCCCCGTGCGCTCACAGCCCAGCAGCCAATGTCCTCCTGGGCTGATCCCCAGCAGCGTGGGCAGCAGGGCAGGGAGGGGATCCTGCCCCTCTGCTCTGCTCTGGGGAGACCCCCCTGCAGTGCTGGGGCAGCTCTGGAGTCCTCAGCACAGCAGAGACATGGAGCTGGTGGAGCGGGGCCAGAGGAGGCCCCAGCAATGCTGGGAGGGCTGGAAGCCTCTGCTGGGAGGCCAGGCTGGGAGAGTTGGGCTTGATCAGCCAGTTGGTGCTTGATCAGCAAGTTGGTGCTATGTTCCCAGCTCAAAAGGCTGAAGGAGCACATTAAACCCCAGCTTTGCTTCTTGTCTGTATCCCTAGGTGCCAATGTGGGTGATGTAAACAAGGCAGTACACAAATTTATCCTTGATTTTATACTGTAAAGGAGTAATGGGGGGAATGTGGTAGTCAGCAGCTGTGGGAGTTGTGCTTTTGTGACTTATGAGCAGAAAGAGCATCCTCTGAAAAGAACTTTGATGCCTAATTGCGTCTGTCCTAGTTTGAAAAATGTAGATTCATTCCATCACAGGAACTGACCAGGACAAAGGGAAGATGGTGTGAACTTTATGGACCTGATTCAGAACTAGGAGTGCAGGAGAAAATTGCTGAAGTCTTGGCTCAGCAGCATCCAGCTTTCAGATGATGAAATCAGGAGATGAACTTGCTGGATGTGGCCACTCAGTGCTGTAAGGAATGTGAACTAAGGGCAAACTTCCTAATGCTCAACCTCGAATGATAAGAGGTATTTACTACTCAGATGGTAGAATTCAGACCTCTTAGTTGTAGAGCAGAATTTCCCCAGGACTTGAAGCACACCCTGGGACCTTGGAAACATGGCACATGTGAAGGGGGCAATGGCTACCCAAGCAGAAAAGAAGAGAAAATGGAGAATTCTAGGAGACCAAGGGAAGGTTTTGAGGCGTAGAAATATGTTGATGTGAAAATAAACCAGGCAGAGGAGGCTGGTGTGACAAGCTGAGTGGATTTGGGAGATTTGAATGTTAGATGATAAGTTAGGATGTGAAAGCTTTTGGAAACAAAGAGAGAGATCTCATTGTTACGATGGTAAAAGCCAGAGAAGAGCCTCGTGGGGAAGAGTAATTCTGGATTAGAAAATGATGAAACGGAAATGGGTGGATATAATCAGGGCTGCACTAGAGAAGGATTTTGCAGCACTGATGGGACAGCCTGGATGAGATTTCCAATAGATCGAGAGGAAAGCTGCTATGGGAGGTATGTTCCATACTCTCTACTCTCCTTCTTGTTGAAGGTGGTATGTTCTATGGCACAATTCTGCCTTACTTAGGATCTACTGATAGAAGGTCTCTGCATCAGTGGGTTCTTTCAACAAAGTTGCTAGTTAAATTCTAAAGGAACTTCTAATGTTCTTCTGAACTTCTAAATGGTGACCCAGAGCAGGGTTCAAGTGAGGAGGGGAGAACTCAGCCCCTGTGTTCCTGTATAACATACATTCAACCTGCTCAGAGGACGACTGTACAGGCTGCTTTGCTTGAAGGACTTGATCGTGTAGGGGGATCAGCTCCCCAGAAATACTGAACTTAGTGACACATAAGTTGTGAAGGACACTTTGTCACTAGACCTAACTTCTTGAGCATTTTTAGCCAGATCCAGGGTTTGATCAGTGCCCAAGGCCATTGAACAGTGTTCTTCTGAATGGCTGCAGCTGAATGGAGTCTAGCACAAACCTTGCCACAGATTGGAAACATCAGGGCTACTTTAGACTTATAATTAATGGTGCATGGAGCTTTTGAAGCATGCACGTTGTGGGGGTTTTATTTAATTAACTGATCAAGTTAAATAAAAGTAATTCATAAAACCAATGACATCTGCCAACCCTAAGTAAATAAATTATCATTTGTCTGTAATGACAAAATACTTATGAAAATATAATCTTAGGACTTGTTTCTGTGTTTGTTGAGCCTGGAGCACAGGAGGCTCAGGGGAGCCCTTCTGGCTCTCAACAACTCCCTGCACGGCGGTTGGAGCCAGGTGGGGTTGGGCTCGTCTCCCAAGGAACAAGCAACAGGACAAGAGGAAAGGGCCTCAAGTTGTGCCAGGGGAGGTTTAGGTTGGCCATGAGGAATAATTTCTTTGTGGCAAGAGTTGTGAAGGGCTGTCCCAGGCTGCCCAGGGCAGTGGTGGAGTCCCCATCCCTGGAGGGGTTTCCAAGCCATGGAGATGTGGTGCTGAGGGCCATGATTTAGCGGTGCCCTGGTAGTGCTGGTGAACGGTGGGACTCGGTGACCTTAACGGTCTTTTCCAACCAGAACGATTCTCTGATTCCATGATTCTACGACAGGGAGGTGGGTGCCCGCGGTGGCATGGGGAGGGGAGGGCGGCTGGTGGCCAACTCATGGTGGCCACCCCATGGCAACCACTGACCGCAGGCAGCGATGGAGGGCAGCTGGTGACTGTGTGGACAGCCGGGACAGCCCTGAGTTGGACAGCCATGGCTGAAGGAGCCGCTGGGGAGCTGCTGCGGGGAGGTGCGGGGCAGGGCGGGTCTACAGCTCCCTCCCGCCGCCGTCACCCTCCCCTCAGGCAGCGCCGCGCGGAGGGGGGGNTTAGGGCCGATCCGGCTCCTCCCCCGCGCTCCCTCCATCTCCCTTCTTGGGCGGGAAGGCCCCTCCAGGCTACCTCGGAGTTTGCTGCGTCCTCGTCGCGTCCGACATGAGGGAGAAGGGCCGCAGGAAGAAGGGCAGGACCTGGGCAGAGGCCGCCCGGACGGTACGTGGGGCCTGTCGCCGGGGCGGGGGCCGCTGGGGCGGGTTAGAGGCCTCTCGGCCGTTCCGAGGGAAGCGAGCACTCTCCCGCTGGGGACGGCAGCTGCTGGAGTGCTCGGTCCCGCTCCGAGCCCGGCGTGGAGTGGGGGGGTGGGTGCAGCCTCGGCCTCCGTCTACGCTGAGGGCGGCCCGGGGAGGGGGTCGGAGGCCTGAGGGGCCGCTCGGTCGGTGCGAGCTGCCGGCCCGGCTCTGCCTCCAACTTTGTTCCAGCGCCGCGCACTTGCACAGGCAGGTTTTTTAATTTTGACCTGTTGGCCAGTTGCTTAATGTTTCTAGGTGCAAATTTATAGGGGAAGCTCTCGTGGGGGAGGGGTTGCCTCTTCGTGTTTGCAAAGTGCTGTAATTAATGGGGATGTAAATAATATTAGCAAACAAGTGACGTGTATAATGGTTTCTTTCAATGTTCTTGGTGTATCAGTGGTTTTTGGGCAGCAGAACTTGTTGTGATAGGAGCTGCTGAGTTGCCTCAGGTCAGGTAGTGAGTTGCAAGCCCTAAAAGGAGGACTTTTATCTTCTAATTTTTCGGTCTTTGTTTCCCAGGCAGTCTTTGGGACTGTTTATAAGACTTTATATTATTTTCAGGATGGGCTCACTGTATGGGTCAGGCATGTTAGAGGGTGGGTAAAAGAAAAGGGATGTTGAGTAGTGGGCTAAGTGTGAGAAAGGGGAATCTAAACAAGTGCAACCTGTGGGAGCTGAATGGAAGTGTTGAATGCTGAAAGCACAACACATGCTTCTGAGATACCTGTATTTGCAGCATGGACTCAAATCCCCCTAATGGAGAGGGGGAGGAGTCCAGGTTCCATCATAACCATTCTGGAAGAGGTATCTGTTAAAACAAGACTTGAAAAGCCTGGCTAGGAAGCAAATGTAAATAGGCATCTGTGGCTGAGACTTGCAAGCGCTATTTTAATAAATACTAATTTATTTGAACCTTGTATTTGCAGTTTGAAAGGCATCAAAATAGCTGCTCTTCTTTCAGGAGATATGATGCAGTGAACTATTTTAAGAATACTGTCTTGCAAATGAACACTTTGGTATTTCTCTGTGTGCTTTTTTCGTGGTGTGGTTTGTCTGGTTTTTTTTCAAGGAGAGTGGAAGGCTCTCCAGTGTAGGATGTCAGTGGGACCAGATCTCTGTGCATGCTGCTGTTCAGCCACTGAGCTCTTCCAGAATCCACTTAAAGGCTAAAACACATCTTTAGAAAAGCTGTGCTGAAAATGATCAAAACCGAAGGTTCCACATTACCCTGGGTTGTGTGCAGGGGCAGCCAGAGCCAGGAGATGGGGAGTAAACCCTTGCCAAAGCAGAGGGCTTGGCAGATATTTCTATTTGTATATTCAGCGGGAACATTAAAATATTCTGGTCAAACTCCAGCTCCAGTCTTCAAAAAGTTTCCCTGGGTTTTCAGTTTGAAATAATGTCTTTTGATTCTTGTCCTAGCTTGTGTGCTCATGTTGGCTTCTTGGCTGCCAGTGGTTGGAGTTCATAGGGTGTATTATAAAACCACGTTAAGAAATGTGGCACCTCTTGGGTGCTCTGTTCTTCTGCTCCTGGAAAGTAACATAAAACTTCCCTCAAGCTTGAGAACCCTTCTGTTTTGTCTTAGTCATATCTCTGTGCTCTTTTGTGGAGGTAGTTCTCTGCTTGCTGAGCTCTCTCAGCTGGCTTGCTGTGGGGAAGAGTGAGCCCTGATAGTCCCAGGTCAGTGTGGGACTGCAGAAGAAGGGACTCAGGGTGGTGGGTTTTGATGGCAGCTGGCTGTAGACCTGCTTGTCCTGCCAAATTGCCCTGCCCTGGTCCCTGAACACCATGAGGCCATCGCAGCTGATGTTTCTGTGGCAGTGCTGTCCCCCTCTGCCTCCTTCCCTTCTTTGCCTCACCTTTGGTGCTCACAGGGAGTTCAGGGAGCTAAACCAGCAAAAAAACCATTGTCACTGTTATGGTGCTGATCTGGCTTTGTGCCAGTTTAGTGTTCCTCACTAGGTGTTTGGGGTTGGGTGCCCTCCAGGGCAAGGGAGGCGATGGCAACATGGGGAGAGGAGAGCACCAAGGTAACACCTACTTGAACTACCTTAATCTGTTGTAGCAGCTCCGTGTTAGCTGGAAACAAGGTGGGGAGAGGCCTTTCCCATGGATAGCAGCACCTTGGGAGGGTACGTGGCTGAGGTGGATTCCGTGGGACTCGAGCTGTGCTTGCATTTAGACGTACAGGACTATTAATTGGAGCAGAATTGCAGCGTGAAGGAAGGAAGGAAAGGGTGCCCCGTGCGGGCAGCGCGCTCGGGGAGGAAGTTACTGTTGATAAACAACCCTGTTCTTATTTCCTGGCTCATTCAGTAAACTTGCAGCTGCAGATGGCTGTTAACTTGTGACTTCTCTTGGGACAGTGGCTGGGTGTCCCTGCAGATAAAGTAAGAAGCTGCATGAAGGTGAGAAGGTGATACCATGTGCTACACCAGTTTAATAGTACGTGGTTTTAAGGTACATACCCTGTGTATGTTTCTAACCTGGAGTACACTCTTCAGGCACGGTGGTGGAACAACCAAGCTGCAGAGATGCACCAGTAGGACAGTGTCACTGAGGAAAGAGGTGATTTCTCTATTCTGCTGAAGGCTAGAGCAGGCAGATGACATCTGTGCTGGTGAACTCCAGTTCTAAGGCTTGTTTCCTTGACCTGAGGCCACCTCACAGGGTTGGTGTGTATCCATCCAGCCAAACCTCCATCCCCCAAGCTGGATGGCCATGTTCACCACGTTCAGGCTGCCTTTGGCCTGTGCCAATTCTTGAACTGCACCATAAACCCGTGTCCGGGCAGTTTGTCACCTTGCATACAGATCTGTGCCAGGGACCTTGTGCTGACCTGATGGTGGGGCCAGCTGGGCTGGTGTCTGGGCACCGTCCTGCTGGGGCTGAGCTTAAACTCGTGACTGTGGTGGCCCAGTGGGCATCAGAAAATTGTAACTGATGCCTCTAAAGCTGGTACAGGCAGATGAGAACTGGCATTCAGTGGTACTTGCTTTAGTCTGGTTGGGTGTTATCATTTAGTATCAAATACTAAAGGGAAGAGAAGACTGAAGGGAGGCCTTATTGCTCTCTATAACTGCCTGAAAGGAGGTTGTGGAAAGGTGGGTGTTGGTTTCTTCTACCAAGGAACAAGCGATAGGATGAGAGGAAACAGCCTCGAGTTGCACCAAGGGAGGTCTGGATATTAGGAAAATTTCTTTATTGAAAGAGTGGTCAAGCACTGGGACAGGCTGCCCAGGGCAGTGGTGGAGTCACCATCCCAAAGGTGTTCAAAAAACATGTAGTCATGGTCTAGACATGGGACATGCTCTAGAGGTCATGGTAGTGTTGGGTTGGTGGTTGGGCTTGATGATCTTAGAGGTCTTTTCCAACCTTAATGATTCTGTGAATTGATAGTGTGGTTGAAGGTATCGGGCACCATGTTGCCTGTGGCAATGGGACTTTGGTTGTGCAGCAGAGAACTTCTGTGTTTTGTTTCTCTTCCTCAAGTCTCAGAGTTGTTGCTGGATGCCCTGGATGTGTTTGGAAGTTGTGGAGATGTGGTGCTGAGGGACATGGTTTAGCAGCGGACTTGGTAGTGTGGGGTTATGGTTAGACTAGATGATCTTGGAGGTCTTTTCCAACCTACATGATTCTGTGATTCTGTTCATGTTTGACATGCAGTCCTTGTGACGCAGCTTTCCAAAGCTGAGAGGGACCCTGTGTCTTCTGCCGCCCTCCTCTGCTCCAGGATGGAGGACAGCAGTGAGCGGACAGTTGTGGTGTGTTAGTGGCCTGTTCAGATCTGGAGGAGAAGTCTTGTTGCTGGCCAGGTTGTCCTTGCTCTTTGTTTGTGTGGAGGAAAGCATGCACTGTCATATGCCTGGTTTGAAGAAATTTGGTGGTTTTCACACAAAATCCCTGTGTGTGACCTGACAACTGAGTTTTCTGCTGTACAACCTCTGAATACTGAGGTGTAGGGGCTGTGTGAGTGTGGGCTGGAGGTGCTCTCTAAATCCTCTTTGGCTGGGTCATCTAGGAACCCAAAATGCCATCTTCTGTGCTCCCTATTTGTGCGAGGGGGCTGCTGCAGCTGTGTCTTCTCCTGTGTGCTGATTTCCTACTGGCTTTGTTGGCTTTGGAAGGTGGAAATCCAGTGTGCAAATGCCCTCGGGAAAGCAGACAGAGCCTAAACACGTTGCAGTGGACATCTCTGGAGGCCTAGATGTCCAAGCAGGCATCATGTTGTGATGCTGGCAGTTGCTGTGCAGGTGCCAACGTGGAAACTGATAGCACCAAACCCACGATCTGATCTGGTGTTGGCAGGTCCATCTGCCGTGTCAAACAAGAGATAATGGCATAAGGTCAAAAGGCGAAGTCAAGTAGGAAGCTCGTTTCTTAGAGAAGTCATGGGTGTGCTGTTCCCAACTGGCTTTATTAACTGTCCTTTCAGGTGCAATTTTCTGGGGGATGATGAAGCAAAGATTTGAGGTGCCCTTTTTTCCCTGCTTTAAGACACCTGCAGAAGGGAGGGTGGAAGGATCCAAACTGTAGAAGCTGCCAGCTTCACAGAATCCAGCATGGTGGGGTTGGAAGGGACCTCTGGGAATCATCTTATACAACCCTCCTATGCTCCATCAGGGTCTCCCAGACCACAGGCCACACAGGAATGTGTCCAGATGAGTTGTCCCCAAGTCCCAGAGACTTCCTCACCTGTGTACACAGACTTGAAAATCTGCCAAGTTCCAAACCTGCTGCAAAAAATAAGCAGAAATTCAGAGGATTCTGTGAAACATCAGTGTGAGGGACTGACCAGCCTTGTAGATGATGCTGTTGTTTTTCACTACTACCAATTTCAAGCTCCCAGGTACAGGTTTTCAGTGCAGAGGTTGGTGGAGGTGAGTCGTGTGTGCTTGGAGGTCTCCTCTTGAGAGAAGAGCAGTGCTTGGTTTAACCAGGTACAGAATGCACATGATGCCTGAGATGGGTTTCTTCATCTCACCAGTACTTCAGAGATCTGTTTGCTCAGTTGGACAAAAATCTAAATCTATCAATCCTCCGGAGTAGGTATTAGGAAGTAGCTCTTTACTATGAGGGTGGTGGAACACTGGAAGAGATCTCCCAGAGGTGGTGGAGGCCCTGTCCCTGGAGACATTCAAGACGGGGCTTGATGGGGCTCTGAGCAACCTGATCTAGTTAGAGATGTGTGCTGCTAGCTCTCTTCTTCCTCAGGCCAACACCAAACTCAGCAACATCCCCTCGGCACACCTTTGTCTATTCTTCATCTGTTTGCTCTTCTCCATCTCAAATCAGCCAAGGGGGAACACACCACTGAGAGAGAGCTCAGCAAGCTGCCCTCAACAGGAACTCTCTTCAAACAGATCAGTTCCTTGTTTCTTCTCACAAACTGGTTGGTTCCTGGTTAATATATCTCTAGCCTCACCCACCACCCCAACCATAATCACCTGAAGGAAGGCAGGGCCTCACACATGTGGGCCAGGTTCTATCTCTGGGGCCTGAAACCACCTGGGGAACAAAACATGTTGCTGGGTTGTGACTCATGCATAGGTCAACTCCAACTCAGGGCCCACAGCCCAGGCCCAGCACCTCAAGATGTCCCTGCTGACTGCAGGGGGGTTAGACTTAGATGACCTTGGAAGGCCTCTTCCAACCCAATGCATTCTAGGATTTGGAGCATGACAACCTGATGAATCTGAGGTGGCTTGTCACTTTCCACCAAGGTGGCAAATGAGGTGACACTGTAGAAAGTTCAATGATTAATCAAAGCTTGTGATATAAGCTCATAGCTGAATCTGGTAAAGCTTCTTGTGGTGGTGGGGAGGTTTTTTCTGAGGGGTTGTTTGTTGCTTTGCGTTGGGTTTTTTGGTGGTTTGAGTTTATCACAGCTTCCTTCCCCGCTCTTGGTCTGTGCCCAGGTACAAGACTTGTTTCCACTGAGGAAAAGAAGTGGTGGCAAAGGTCACTCTGTTATGTCTGTTCAGTGCCTTTGCAGAGACTTCTGCAGGCCAGGCATAGTGCAGTCAGTAGCTACTGCTCTGGTGACCCAGCCATTGTGGGGTGTCCTCTGCTGTGTGACTTATCTACGTGTCTGCTCACCAGGAAAATCCCCTGGCAGTGTTTGTGGGGAAAGACTCGCGGCTGCGTGAGGCTGAACAAAAGTTGGCACAAACTTTGTTAGGTTACTAGAGAACTGGAGCTTTCTTCACTCCTTTCTCACACGCATCTTTTATTGACCTTGGATTTATTTTTCCTGCATTTTTTCAAGGTTGTTTTTTTTAAATTTCTTTAAGGACTCAAGTCAGCAATTGCTCTGCAAATGTGAACTGTCTTGACCCTGCGTGGGTTGTATCCTCTGATATCTGCTCTTCTAGATCCCAGAACTTCTGGTGAACTGAAAGTTGCTTTAAACTCATCCTGGGAATCTGTAAGAGACAAATGGAGGCTTAAAAAATGAGTTCTGATATGGAAATAGAAATTGGATAGGCTAGGTGGAACAGTAATCAGCTTTAATTGCCATAGCAAACCGGCAGACTACACAATCTGTCCTTCTTCCAATCACAATAATCCAATTATTTGCCTGCCATTTAACAAACCAGTTTCCAAGTCATAGCCTGTATTTCTGTGAGGAACTTGAACCTCTTAAAGGCCTCAAAATCCCAGGGAGTTACACACATACCTGCTGCTTTGGGTGTGCAGTTGTCTGCCCTGGCTGGAGCAGAGTGAGCTCGTTTGCCAGCTCTGTAGCTGATGGACGGGGCTGACAATGTGATGCTCTGCTAAGGTGTAGGTGATGGCAGTAGTAGAAATGCAGCTTTTTTAAAAAGATACATGAAAGGACTAGGTCTTAGAATGATTTAATCATAGAAGGGTTTGGGTGGGAATGGACATTTCAAGGTCATCTAGTCCAACCCCCCTGCAGGGAGCAGGGACTAGAGCAGGTTGCTCAGAGCCCTGGCCAACCTCACCTGCAATGTCTCCAGGGATGGGGCATCGACCACCTCTCTGGGTGACCTGGGCCAGAGTCTCATCACCCTTAGTGTCAAAAACTTTTGTTCTCTCCAGTCTAGATCTTCCCCTTTTAGTTTAAAACCATCACCCCTTGTTCTATCCCCACAGGCCCTGCTCAAAAGTCCATCCCCATCTTTCTGACTGGCCTCTTGAAATCCTTAAAGGCCACAACAAGGTCTCCCTGGAGCCTTCTCTTTTCCAGGCTGAACAAGCCCATTTCTCTCAGCCTGACCTCCCAGCACAGGGCTTCCAGCCCTCACATCATTGCTGGGGCCTCCTCTGGCCCTGCTCTACCAGCTCCATGTCTGTGCTGTGCTGAGGACTCCAGAGCTGGCCCCAGCACTGCAGGGGGGTGTCCCCAGAGCAGAGCAGAGAGGCAGGATCCCCTCCCTGTCCTGCTGCCCATGCTGCTGGGGATCAGCCCAGGAGCACATTGGCTGCTGGGCTGGGAGTGTGTGGTGCCGGCTCAGCTCCAGCTCCTCACCCCCATTCCGTACCCTCTTGGCTTGAGGCTGGTGGAGTCTCTGTCACAAAGCACCAATGCACTTGGTGACACCCTGGAGTGGTGTCCCCTCCCTTGAAGCAGAGCACAGGCCGCTGTGGCAGCGCAGCACGGAAGAGGAAGCAGGAGCAGCAGTGCCAGGCGGGGAATCCCCACATCGAAGCCCTGCCGCCCTCCCCGCCCGTTCCCAGGAGCAGCTTTGGGCAAGTGCTCACCTGGGTCTGCACTCCAGCAGAAAAATTCAGTGCTACTGAAGCATCTCAAACATGTTTTCTTTATTATTGAAAGCAATAAATGTCATTTAGATGTTAATTTTAATCCAGAGCTTAGATATGTGTTTGATCTCTCTCATTAACTGTATTTTAGCACGGAAGGATTTAGATGTATCATGCAGACTTCCTTCAGTGAGCTCATCTCTAAAGCTGCAAGAGCACCGTGGTGGCTTTTCTGCACTAGTTGTGGTCTCCTTCCGAGTCGACTGAGAAACGTAGACATGTAAGCACGTCTTGAGTGTTTTTGGTGCAAGTCTTTTCCAAGTGACAATGTTGGAGAACAAAAGCCAGGTTTGTTTCCTAGATACGGTCTTTGCAGCATCTACAGAAGGTGGTTTTAAATGAACCTAATCATTGTGTAGGAACCAGCAGATTGTCTGGCATCCTAAAGTAATAAAAGAACCATCTTTTACTGAAATATAGTTGGGTTCTGGGTGTCCTGCAAGTTGCTTCTATAAAAAGAGGGAAGTTCAAACCCTTTGTATTCTTTGAGCACACCAAGTGCTCTTCACATTGGTGACCAACGTGGAATGGTGAAATCACCCTGCAGAGAGAAATGGGTGGTGAGGAGCTGTCGATGTCTGTGCTGTCTGCTGCAGGGGTCTGTGTTGGGGTAGCTCTGGGTTGTCCTTCAGGGCTGACCTTCTGCTGTGGCCTGTCATGTACTGGATGTGCTGTCAACTGTAAAGTCCTCCTCTGGCTTCCTCCAAAGAGATTCTGTTGTCTTCTCCACTTGCTGCTCTGGGAAGTGAGCTGAAGCACACTGCCTGGAGACAGTGGAGAGCCAGCATCATGGGTGCTCTCCTGACCAGAGTTAAAACTAATAATGTAGACATTCTGGGTCTTGTTGCCCAAATACACCGGTGCTGAATGAAGAGCATCCTGTGGCTTTTTGGTTCAGTTCTGCATGTGTCTGTTGCCTACAATATGTGTTATAATATGGTGGGATGTTGATGTATCTGGGTTGGGGTTTTTTATGGTTATCAGATTCTCTGCTTCTGTGGTTAGCTCAAACTGTTTGGGGGAGTAAAAATAGAGGGCCAAAAACAGCCAAGGCATTGGATCTAATTTTTCCCGTGTTTCCTAAGCCATCTCTGCTGTAACCAGCTGTGGGGTCTTCTCAGAGGTCTAATCTGAATTCATGTCCTGAATGAGGCAGCTTCAGTAGGACATACTGAAAATACTTTAACTGTTATTCAGTAACCTTTCAAATACCAGTATGGTGGGGGTTGGAAGGGACTTCTGGAGAGAGAAGGAGACTCCACAACCTCTCTGGGCAGCCTGGGCCAGGCTCTGTCACCCTCACAGCAAAGTTTCTTATGATGCTGAGCTGATGCTTTGCATTGGTGTTTGGACATGTGCCAGAGGTTCCTGTTGTAATGGCTGAACCCAAAACACCAATCATCAGGGCTTGGAGACTTCAATAACTGTCTGTGGATAGGCAAGTTTATTGTCCTTCTTCTTCTTTTAGAAGAAACCATGGAAACAGCATGTGCTGTGTGGTGAAGTGTGACTTGGATTGTGGTTCTCCTGCAGGAGTATTTCTGTGGTGGTTGTTGTCACCAGAGTGTAACGTGTTTAAATACTTACAATGTGGGGGTGACTTTATCCTGCTCCCTTAGATAGGACATGACAGCCCTGCTAGGACAATTGTTTTGGAGCTGGGTATCTGTTAGATACCAAAACAGAGTTTTGTAGTAGCCAAGCGTTGACTCCTCTAAAGATGTGTCCGTTGTGATTGTAAACATGCACGATAAACGTCCTGATTCTTCTCAAATTAGTGTGAGTTTATTTGCCTGGTTAAACCCAAGTATAAATCTATTGGCTCCCAGCCTGGGAAGCCTGGAATTACCCCAGTTGGTTATGAACTGACATGAATTTTGTTTAAATTGAAAGCATTTGCTTTTTTTCGCTGAAGTATATTAAAAAACCTACAGTATTAGCAGGATTAGTGGCTGTTTGTGATCTCTGCGGCAGGTTCCATGTGCTTTTATCTTCAGGTCAATTTAACTGAAAGAACCTGAGAACATGAGAGAGCTCCTCTGACTGAGGGCAGGAGCTGCACCTGCTCGTAATGCTTTGGCATGAGCATAAATTTTGCCTTGTGGACAACCATAGAATGGTTCGGATTAGAAGGAACCTTCAACATCTAGTTCCAATCCCCTGTCGTGGGCAGGGACACCTCCCACTGGATCAGGTTGCTCAAAGCCCCGTCCAGCCTGGCCTTGAACACTTCCAGTGATGGAGCATCCACAACTTCCCTGGGCAACCTGTGCCAGTGTCACCATTCAGAGTGAAGAACTTTTTCCTAATTTCAAATCTAAATCTCCCCTTCTCCAGTTAGATGCCATCACCCTTTGTCCTATTACTACAAGCCCTTGTGATAAGTCCCTCCCCAACTTTCTGGTAGACCCCCCTGAAGTCCTGAAAGGCCACAAGAAGGTCTCCCCAGACCCTTCTCTTCTCCAGGCTGAACAAGCCCAACTCTCTCAGCCTGGCCTCCCAGCACAGGGCTTCCAGCCCTCCCAGCATTGCTGGGGCCTCCTCTGGCCCCGCCCCACCAGGTCCGTGTCTGTGCTGTGCTGAGGACTCCAGAGCTGGCCTCAGCACTGCAGGGGGGTCTCCCCAGAGCAGAGGGGCAGGATCCCCTCCCTCGACAATATTTTGATTGTATGTGGCTCTGCAGTGGTTGCATATTGGAATACCCCAAGGAATCTTTGTCTAAATGCGTTTTTGTTCCCTCTAGGTTGAATTGATGAGATGACCGGTTACATCCAACCAGGAAGCCCTATTGGCATCATTGCACTGATGCAACCTGGGCAGGAACTGAACTTCTGAACTTCTCTGGGGCAATTAAAAACTTCTTCAGGAGCACAAGATGCTGCCATGTTGTTGCTGGTGGCTCTATGTTCTCCTACAACTGTGTTCAGTGGCTTCATAGATATTAGACATTGTCTTTCCTTCTAATAGTGCCCTTGGACTCCAGCAGAGCCAGTGCACTTGTGGAGTGTTACTGGATTCTGAATTCAACATTCGTTTGATAAGATCACTTCATAAAAATGGTCCTATTCTTTTTCTGGCAACCTGTGCAATTTGTGTTCTTCTGGGAAGAATTCTTTCTTCCCACTTTCCATGTGGGGAAACTTGAATTTGCTCTTAAACCTCTTACAAGCTGCAGCAACAGAAGTTCTCTTACAACTTGTGGTTTTGCAGTTCAGAAGCTTTTCTGAGCTCAGTGTATGTGCTGTGTCAACACAGCATCCCCTCAAGTTCAATGATACTCCTCCTTTCCCCTGTCCTTTCACAGGATCCCAGCATGGTGGGGGCTGGAAGGGACTTCTGGAGATCATCTCACCCAACCCCCCCTGCTCCAGCAGCTCACCCAGAGCAGGGGGCCCATGATCACATCCAGACAGGTTTGGAATCTCTCCAGAGAAGGAGACTCCACAACCTCTCTGGGCAGCCTGGGACAGGCTCTGACACCCTCACACCAAACAAGTTTCTTCTCCTGCTCAGATGGAACCTCCTGTGTTCCAGTTGTTGCTCGTTGCCCCTTGTCCTGTCACTGGGCACCACTGACAAGAGTCTGGCCCCAGCCTCTTGCCCCCCACCCTTTAGCTGTTGATGAGCATTGATCAGATCCCCTCTGAGTCTTCTCTTCTGCAGCTCAACAGCCCCAGGGCTCTCAGCCTTTCCTGGGCACAGAGATGCTCCAGTCCCCTCAGCATCTCCAGAGCTTCTGCTGGACTTTCTCCAGTAGTTCCTTGTTTCTCTTGACCTGGAGAGCCCAGCACTGGACACTTCCTGGCATGCAGTGCACAAATAGAGCACATTGGGGGATTTGTGGCTGCTGGAAAGCTGTGTTAGGCTGGTGCAATCTAAAAAAAATTAGCAAATAAATGGCCAGCAATACTCAGAGCACAGACTGCACTGGTCCTGTTTTCCTGTGGTAGGCTATGGACACTCCAGCAGAATCAAATTGTAAAATGACAACCTGACAGTCACACTGTGGGGGTTGGTCTGTTGTGCCATGTAGCAAGTGATAGGGCAAGAGGAACTGGCCTCATGTTGCACCAGTGGAGGTTTAGGCTGGCCATGAGGAACAACTTCTTCCCTGCAAGAATTGTGAAGGGCTGTCCCAGGCTGCCCAGGGCAGTGGTGGAGTCCACATGCCTGGAGAGGTTCCTCGGAGCTTTGGTGATGTGGTGCTGAGGGACATGGTTTAGTGGTGGACTTGGTAGAGTTAGATGAATGGTTGTACTTGATGATCTTGAAGGTCTCCTCCAACCAGAACAATTCTGTGGCTCTTCATTAAAGAGCATTTTGAACATGAATCTTGAGCAAACCTGGCAGATGGTGCTTCAAATGGATGAAGTCTGTGCTGTGACTGGGAGCAGAAGCTGGGCTCCTACACTGTTTGCCTGGTGTCCCCATACATCTCCAATGGCTTTGCTCCACTGTCACCTGGGTCATCAGCTCTCAAGCCTGTGATTCTCGAGCTGTGCTTGGAGCAAGCCCACCTGGATTTCACCATTGCCATAGTTCTCTTATAACTCCTTCCAGTAACTTCTGCAGAAGATGTTCACAGAGCAGGGTGAAGGGTCGATGATGGCTAATCACCATCATCTTGAGAGCCCACAAGGTTTTCAGCAGAATTCATCCAGAGTAGCCTCCAGCCAAGTACTTAATGCATGGTGCAAACAGTTTGGAAGTCACCACACTTTGTTCTGTCTGCTTTAGTTGCCGGTGTTGAACTTGCATCTGTCTTCTTACCAACCCCTGTGGGACTGAGTGTTGAGGCCTGTCCCAGTCCTCCTTCAATGATCTGTGCAGTATAAATGTAGTTCAGCTTCCTTCTCTACATTAAATGCCAGTGTACGTCTGGAAATAATAAATTCAACATTCATTTTTGTTTGATGTAATGTGGACCTGGCTCTTCTGGTGGCAGAGGGTCAGCAAGTAACTTCTTATGGAAGTTATGGGAATTAAACGGTGCAATCTTTGCTTTCTCCCAAATGTGCCCGTTGGTTTATTGGCCAGAATGAATTCAGTTCTGTCACCCCCCTGAAGGTTACATCTCATTCTTGCTGCCATGAAAAACTTGGTGCTTGTTTCATGGCACTGTCAATGTCACTTAAATTCTTTCAGCAGCTGGCGGGCAGGAGAATCTGAAGCACTTCTGCTGTGGGTTGTATGAATGAATATCTGCCATTAGAGTAGTAAGGTTTAAAGGTTTCAACCAAGATTAAATTCTTGCTGAGATAGTCTCTGTTTAAAAATATTAACACCATCACTTGAGAAGTCTGATTTTTGTTTGTCTAAAGTCTTTAAAAGGCAGCTCCAGGTCTTCAGGGCCTCTTTGCTCACCTCTTTGCAACTGTTCCCATCTGAACGAGATGAATTGGCCATGAAGAAGATGTAAGGGCTGGAACCCCTCTGCTGTGAGCACAGGCTGAGAGCGCCCCGTCCAGCCTGGTCTGGAACACATCCAGTGTTGGGCATCCACAACTTCCTTGGGCAACCTGTGCCAGTGTCAGTATCACCACCCTCAGAGTGAAGAACTTCTTCCTAATTTCTAATCTAAATCTATGCTCTTCCGGTTTTAAAGCCATCACCCCTCATCCTATCACTACAAGCCCTTGTGATAAGTCCCTTCCCAGCTTTCTTGGTCCCCCCTTCAGATACTGCAAGGCCACAAGTAGGTCTCCCTGGAGCTTTCTCTTCTCCAGGCTGAACAAGCCCAACTCTCTCAGCCTGGCCTCCCAGCATTGCTGGGGCCTCTTCTGGCCCCTCTCCAACAGGTCCAGACAATGGGGGCTCCCAACACAAGATAGTTATGAGAACAAGGTAGAGTTTTAAATAAGGTTTTTCTCATGTTGTGTGTGCAGGGTGAAAATAGCTGTGGTGGCTTTAGCTTGTGGTGTGCTCCTCATACTGCAAAACCAGCATGTGACTGTGTGCCTGAGATGCTGGACGGTGATCTTGCATTCAAATCATACTGCTTCTGGTGGTCACAGCTAAAGAGAAGTGTCATGTTCACAGAATCACAGAATGATAGGGGTTAGAAGGGACTTCTGGAGATCATCTTGTCCAACCACCCTGCCAGAGCAGGTTCACCTAAAGCAGGCTGCACAGGATGGTGTCCAGGCAGGTTTGGAATCTCTCCAGAGATGGAGACTCCACCACCTCTCTGGGCAGCCTGTTCAAGGGCTCTGCCACCCTCAAAGTAAAGAAATTCCTCATGTTTAGATGGAACTTCCTATGTTCACGTGTGTGCTCATTACCTCTTGTCCTGTTACTGGGCATCACTGGGAAGAGTCTGGCCCCATCCTCCTGACACCCTTTAAGTATTTATAAGCATTAATAAGATCCACCCTCAGTCTTCTCTAGGCTGAAAAACCCCAAGTCCCTCAGCCTTTTTTCATAAGGGAGATGTTCTAGTCCCTTAATCATCTTTGTAGCCTTCTGCTGTGCCCTCTCCAGCAGTTCCCTGTCTTTCTTGAACTGGTGAGCCCAGAACTGGACCCAGTCCTTCAGAGGTGGCCTCAACAGGGCAGAGTAGGAGGACAGAAGAACCTCCCTCAACCTGCTGACCACACTCTACTTCATGCACCCCAGGATGTATCAAGATGGTTTGAAGTAAAGGTTAAGAAACCCACAAAACTCCACCATGAAACATGTTGGTTTTGTCCATATCTCACTTTCCTTTCAGTCTCTCTATGTGGTAGCAGAGGGATGACCCTGGGCAGGATCCAGGCTGGCCCCCACAGCAGCTGCCTCCTTGCTGCAGGCTCCTGGGGGACATTTGCAAGTCAAAGGCTGGTTTATGAGCTGCTGGAGCTGCTGCCAGATGAGGAGATGTGTCAGAGCTGCCCTTGCTCCAGGCCCCACTCCTAGTGCCACATGAGTGTGTGAGGCTGCTCAACAAGCTCCATTGTAAAGCTGTCTGGGGGTTTTTTTGTGTTTTGTTATTTTTCCTCAATTTAAAAAAAAAGGTAAAATTATTTTTAGCCCGGATTAGACCCTGATCCTGTTTACTGCTTTGCCAGCGCACGTGGTTCTGCAGCCTGGAGGAAGGGAGATGTGCCAAAGGTGCAGGACCGTGGACACCCCGGCTCGCAGGCGCTCCGTGTTTTAATAGGACCTTCAGTCATTTGAGACAAATGGGATTTCTTGGCAGTTCAATAACGTGTCTAAATTTAGCAGCTGGCCATGTTGGTTTGACCATGTCCATGCTTTCATATCCAAGTGCTGAAAGCTCCTCCTCGTAGACCTGGTGAGCTACGGAGTCAAGCAAGAGCTGCCTTCAGTTGAGCTCTGTCCCGTGCAGGGTGGCTCTGGGAGCACTGTTTATTTTTGAAGCTTCCTTGTTGGGTTTCTGTGCACAGCTCTGGGACTCTGACCCCTTTGGTGTTTGCTCTCCAGTCGTGTTGCCATGTATTGTCTTGTTGGGAACTGGTGACCTGCACCAGACCTACACCCTCTTGCTGCCTGTCCTGTGCTCTTCTCTCATTCGTGTGTAGGCATGATTTCAGGGCTTAAATATTAGTTGTGTCCCCACAAATACTTATTGGTAGCTTTGACACTTTGAGTTGGTTTGCAGGGATGGTCACTTTGAGGTTTTTCTTTTTCCCCACAAAAATCTATCCTAGACATCAAACCTGTCCTGGTCTTCAAGGTTGATATAATCCTGTTGAGCTGCTTTCAAACTGTCTGTTCTCCACTTAAAGCTGAGCTAATCAGGCATCTGTGTGGGAGCTTTGGAAGTTGGTGGGAGCACAGGGTACTCTGCAGAATGGTCACCATGTCTTTCAGTTGGACAATTGTTTTTCACAAATTCAGGACTGGTTTCTTTGAAGCAGCACTTCAGTTTCCTCTTGGCCATATCCTTAAAATGAGACAGTCACAGATACAGACAACTTTGGTTCTTGTCTCTGCTGAGTGGTGTACAGCTTCCAACCTGTGTCCCTGCTCTACCTCACCTCTCCAGTGGCTCCATCCCTGAATCATTCCAGGTGAGGTTGGCCGGGGCTCTGAGCAACCTGCTCTAGTTGCAGATGTCCCTGCTTGGTGCAAGAGGTTGGACTAGATGAGCTTGAAAGGCCCCTTCCCACCCAAACCATTCTATGATTCTGTGGTCTTAGCAGGAACAAGCAATGAGCATCTGTGGAGCTGCTGCAGCAATGTAGCCTGATGTCCTCCTCCAGGTTTGTCATGCTCTTGAGTTGTGCAGTTGCTGAACCAGGTCCTTGAGGTGAAATGTGACTCTTGGATCTTGCCTCTTCACTCTGCTGTTCAAACATATTTAAAAGCTGTGTGATGTGCCATGGTTAAATGCTGCATAAAATGACAACGTGCGTTGGCATCTAATGGCACTTGGTTTCTAACGCCATGGGACTGTCCATTCCTTCTTGACCTCATTTCTGGTTAAAACCTTGAATAGCATTTGGCTAATTGGATGAGTAGAAGAGATATTGCAATCTAGGTCAAGTCCTTCAGCCCCCTCTTGGCTGCTGTTGTTGCTGCTGGAGCACAGCAGTGTCCTGCGTCCTCCCTCTGCCCAGCACGAGGCTCCAGAGCCACTGACTGAGGAGGAATTTCACCCACACTTGGGGCTTTTTTTGTAGCTGACCCACTTCTCTGAAAGGTTTGCAGGGCATCAAGGTTGTTTCTTGTTGGAGGAGTAAGGAAATGCAGCTCTTGCTGGCTTCTGTAGCTGCAGCTGGAATTCTCCTCCTAAAAAGGAATGGCCAGGAGGTGAGAGCTCCATGTTACAGCTGAGGTGGAGATGTCACCTCAGTAGCTGCTACTGCTGCCTGGCCCTTCAGAGCATGCAGGGGATTTAGTCATAGAATTGTTCTGGTTGGATAGGAAGAGATCTTCAAGATTATTGAGTCCAACTGTTCTCCCAGCACTGCCAGGGCACCACTAAACCATCTCCCTCAACACATTTCCACGGCTTTGAAACCCCTCCAGGGATGGAGACTTCACCACTGCCCTGAGCAGCCTGGGACAGCCTTTCACAACCATTGCCACAAAGAAATTGTTCCTCATCTCCAATCTAAACCTCTCCTGGTGCAACTTGATGCCATTTCCTCTTGTCCTGTTGCTTGTTCCTTGGGAGAAGAGACCAACCCCACCTGGCTCCAACCTCCTTTCAGGGAGTTGTGGAGAACCAGAAGGTCTCTCCTGAGCCTCCTTTTCTCCAGGCTCAACACCCCCAGGTTCCTCAGCTGCTCCTCATAAGATTGCACTAATAACTCTTCAAATCACTGTGGATTCACAGCTCTTAGAAAGTTTGAATTCTCTTTCCAGGGAGAAGCCCATGTGTAATGGACAATGACACTTCCAGCATTAGGTTGCCCCATTTTAATTCCTCCTTTATATATGGGAGTAATCAATAGGAAGAATCCCAAAGTGCATTTTTACCAAAGCTTGCTGAAAACAAGAATGGATCAAGATGCTCTTGTATCCAGTCTTGGAGAATCTCTTGCTTAAACCTTGATGGACATATTGGTGTAAAGAAAAAAAAAAACCCACCATGAAATAACAAAACCAAACCAGTTTCCTTGAGGATTTTATCCCATGTAATGTGGAATATTGGCACAATATAGTTACATGGGCAGAACTTACTCTGATCACTTAAATGGAAAAGTTGGACCAACTTCTGGCAAAGGCTGAGCTCTGAAAGAACTGAGCAGTATTGCCCAGTAACAGTCGTTTTGTGCTGGGCAGGTCTGGGGGAGGGGATGTCTTTCTTTTTTTAGTTCCCTGAACAAGAGTTTCAGCTCCTGTATTCATGAATGATTCATTGCAGCCTTCTAAGGAGCTGCTTGCCCTGTGGTGGAACTGCAATTCAGTGAGGTGCATGCTAATGTGGTGCCCTCAGAGTGCTCTGAAGCTCTTAACCAGCCTTGAACCTTGGTACGTATGAGTGGAGGTCTTGATTCATTTCATGCGACAAATGGAGCGCGTTCCCCATGGTGCTGTTCATCCTTCTCAGCCTAGTGATCGGCACTGAGCCCTCGGCTTTGTTCAGCAGCTGCTGGATTTCCTGAAGACCTGGTGTTGAAACTGGAAGGAGCTTGTTCCTGATGTCATCTTCTGGAAAAGATAGAGCAGTGGAAGTGAGCAAAGCCTTGTTTCCAGCTTGTTGTTTCTAAAGGATATTTTAACTTTCCGTTAGCTTTTTTAATTTTAGTATTTAAAACGGAAAGATGGTGATGTAAGGGAGACAGGGATAACTTGATGGTGGGGCACTTTTGGGGTGGGGGAAATGGTTGTGTGCTGCTTCAACAAAGTTGAATATTCTCAAATCATAGAATTATCAGGGTTGGAAGGGACCTTCAAGATCATCTGGTTCCAAACCCCCTGCCATGGGCAGGGACACCTTCCACTAGACCAGGCTCCTCAAAGCCCCATCCAACCTGTCTTGAACATAACCAGTGAAAAACTTCCCCTTCACCCTCACAGTGAAGAACTTCCTCCTAATTTCTCATCTAAATCTCCTCTCTTCCAGTTTGAAGCCTTTACCTCTTGTCCTATCACTACAAGCCCTTGTAAAAAATCCCTCCTCAGGTTTCTTGGAGGCCCCCTTCAGATACTGGAAGGCTGCAATAAGGTCTCCTTGGAGCCTTATTGACATGGGAGTAGGGCTGCTGGACAGAACTTGCTGTAATGATGCACCATATAGGCCTGAACATTGGCTAATGCCCCATGAGATGAAGGAATTCCCACCTGACCATCCCTGAGATACTCCCTGATCTTGTTGAGCTTTCCCGTACAAAGATAAGAGGTAAGATGAGTATAGAGTTTGTACCTAGAAACTGTGTTTTCTGCCCTCTGATCCCTAATGTGCACAGTGATAGGATGAGATACATTGGTGGTATGAAGTAAGCCATGAAGTATGTGTGCCAAGCAAAGGAACAGCAGAAGCTCTTTATGGAGACACTATAATCTCCACTTGGATGTTTGGTGAGCTTGGCAAACACAGGCTTGATGCAGCAGTAACACCATCTCTGATTGGCTCCTGACTGCGTGCAGGGAGCTTAAGACCTGCACTTGGACTGTGGAAACAAGTGTTGGACCCAAAACAAGTAGAAAAGCTTCAGGAGTTCCCAAGGTGATAGCCACAGGCTGGGGAAGGGATGATGATGCAGCTGCTCTTCTGTATCTGTGATCCAGCACAGAGACCACAGCTGGTGCCAGGACTCTGAAATCTCAGCTAAAGAAAATCCTGTTTGTTCCAGAGCAACTTAGATGGATATCCTGTCTTACCTCCTGATTCAGTGGGCTTGGTTGTCTCTCTTCTTTCACACACAGTCATTTAAAGTAATTTTGCAGCTTTTATAATCTAAAAGTCTTTCTGCCTCTGAGTAATCAGTTCTTCATCTTTGAGTTATGGAGCTGTCATACGGTAACTCGTCCTCCCTAGAAATGTAACTATAGAAGGAGCTTTGATAATTCCAAACTTTTGTTAGCACAAAGGGGTTTGCTGAAGAGTCTTTGTAAGCTCTAAAGGAGAAGTTTTACTTCTCTTAGCAAGAAGCTATAGGAGAACAACCAATTGCACCAGGGGAGGTTTAGATTAGATATTAGGAAAAATGTCTTCCCTGCAAGGGTTGTGAGGGGCTGTCCCAGGCTGCCCAGGGCAGTGGTGGAGTCCCCATCCCTTGAGAGGTTTCAAAGCTGTGGAGATGTGGTGTTGAGGGCCATGATTTAGTGGTGCCCTGGCAGTGCTGGGGGAACGGTTGGACTCTATGATCTTGAAGGTATCTTCCAAACAGAACAATTCTATGATTTTGTCAATGTAAGGATCCATAAATCTAGTCCGTGTCTTTTTTGAAAGAGTCTTGATGAAATAGTATATGTGGAAATCTCTCCTGAACTAAACCTGGATCTTCAGCTTCCAACTACATCTCCAAGTTGACACCCTTGCTTGTATTGATAGGTGCAGACTAAACACAAAGGTGTAGAGTTGAGGTTCTCATTGCTTCCTTCCTAAGCTGTTTTCAGTTAATCATCAGTCGATCAATACAATCCCAGCCTTCTTTATTGCTCTGGTGCTTCAAGGTTCTCTTACTGTGGTTTCCCTCCTCTTCTGTCAAAGAATTGAAGAAAGGTGTAAAATAAAAAAATGAGGAGGTTATCTAGTCTGTCTAGTATTGGCTGAGAAGGTACCCTAAGGGTTTTAAGTCTACTAAACCAAAGATGCAACAAAAGATTTCTGCTTATGAGAGAGACTTGGGGTGAAGTTCAGAGGAGAGATGTCCCTCTTTCTGCCCAAGACATTTATGTTTCTCTTACTGCTTTCATTTCAATAGCACATTTCATGACGTATGGGCCAGTGTTTGGTGTATTTTCAGAGTGAAACTGGCTGTAGCAATGTGGATACCAAAAGTTCAGTGGTTTGGCCATTGATCTTTCCAGTTCAGGCCTTGTCCCTCTCCTGTACAAGTGTTCTCCTGCAGCTCAGCCAGCACAGCACCTGGGGTGTTGCTGTAGCTTTGGGGACTTCCCATTGAGACCAGACTGCTGCTCCGTGGGGCTTGGGGTGGGAAGGGCTGTTGATTTCATTTCCAAAGATTGCAAAAAATGAGGTGCAAGCTTTGATGTAGAGATGAGGTTGTTTTGGTTTGGGATTAGCAGTACTGGAGGATGCATGCCGAACTACTCCCACAGCAGCCAGCCCTGGATAATTGTCTTCAGAGGTTGCTTTGCTTGGTTTTAACTTTTAGACCCCTCCTTGTTGTGCTCAACACTGGTGCCTGGGCAACTGACCCTCTAAACCTTCATTGGGTGAGCTCTGATGTTGCAGGGTTCTGTCCTCTAGCTCCATGCCATAGCATTGAGTTGCTGGCCTTACCAAAGGGACTGTTGGTGGTCACCACAGGTCCTCACTGAGGTGGAGGCTGCTCCAAACTGGGTTGGGCCACCTATCAGTAGATGTGTGCTGGCATGTCCCCAGTTTGCTTGCATTTCCAACCCTGTCCTCTCTTCAGCCCCATCTCTCCTCCTCTTCTGTCCTGCTGATTGAAGCATCTGGTTGTCCTCATCACTTTCTTGAGCAGCAAGTTCAGATTCATAGTAGAAAAACTTTCTTTTAAGGTTAAGAGAACATTCGCTTATGGGCAAACCCTTGTTGTATAGGCAGATACTGGAAATGCAGCTTTCTGTTGGAAATTCCTGAGTTGACTGGAGCATCTCTGTGCCCAGGAAAGGCTGAGGGACCTGGGGCTGTTGAGGTGGAGAAGAGAAGACTCAGAGGGGATCTGATCAATGCTGATCCAGAGCTAAAGGGTGGGGGGTAAGAGGCTGGGGCCAGACTCCTGTCAGTGGTGTCCAGCAACAGGGCAAGGGGCAACGGGCATCAACTGGAACCCAGGAGGTTCCATCTGAACAGGAGGAGCAACTTGTTTGGTGTGAGTGTGCCAGAGCCTGTCCCAGGCTGCCCAGAGAGGTTGTGGAGTCTCCTTCTCTGGAGAGATTCCAAAGGTGCCTGTACATGATCCTGGGCACCCTGTTCTGGGTGAGCTGCTGGAGCCAGGGGGGTTGGACAAGATGATCTCCAGAGGTCCCTTCCAACCGCCACCATGCTGGGATCCTGTGAGTGTTTGCATTTCATTCTCATGGTGAGGAGCACTGGTAGGCAGCGTGGCCAGAGGTGAGGGTTCCTCTGGATCGTGTTGCAGTAGATCTAGAACCTGAAAGCAGAATATGTTTTTGAGGTTGAGTTCAGCAAAACTATTAATGAGGGATATGAACCCTGAAGTAATTTCTGTTGGCAATTTGTTTTTCTTCTATAGTATCTCTTGCCTTAAAACATCTTCTACTGGGGTGTTTCCCTGGTTTTATCCCACATTCCAGAATTTCCACCCTGTTTTAAAGGGATACTCTAATGTCAAGATCTCATGCAGCAAGAGCCCCAACTTTTACTACTCTATTGCTTGTGCTTGGTCTCAAGTACATCTAAACCACCCCCCAGTTCTGCCCCTTCAGAAAGGGAGCATATCAGGCCCATGCTCCAGCAGTTGGATGCAACTGCAAGCTCACTTTTTGTTCCATAAACAGCCTTTTGCTTATTCTGCTGTAGATTTGAGGTGTGAAACAATCTTCCCCGCTGCCAGTGCTTGTGACTTGCTTTTTTTTTTTTCCCCCATGTGTTGGAGGTTGTGCTCTGATGTGGGAGGCTGGTGATCAGAAGGGGATTCTGGGGCTGCTGGATACAGCTGCTGATCTTGCTTCTGAAATGTAATGCTTTCAATTTCAGTGCTGATGGTGTGAGTAAATTTTTCACACTACAAATAGTGTAAGAGTAAGAAAACTGCCTTTCTTCCAAGATCATAGAATTGTTTTGGTTGGAAAAGACCTTCAGGATCATTAAGTCCAACCATTCTCCCAGCACTGCAAGGGCAACACTAAACCATGTCCCTCAGCACCACATCTCCACAGCTTTGAAACCCCTCCAGGGATGGGGACTCCACCACTGCCCTGGGCACCCTGCAACAGCCCTTCACAACTCTGGACAGCAAGAAATTGTTCCTCATCTCCAACCTAAACCTCCTCTGATGCAACTTGAGGCCATTTCCTCTTGTTTTGTCACTTCTTCCTTGGGAGAAGAGACCAACCCCACCTGGCTCCAACCTCCTTTCAGGGAGTTGTGGAGAGCCAGAAGGTCTCCCCTGAGCCTCCTTTTCTCCAGGCTCAACACCCCCAGCTCCCTCAGCTGCTCCTCACCACACTTGTGCTCTAGACCCTTCAAGATGTGATATTTGAAAATCTCTTTTTTTCTGATGACCCTGTTTTGCTGGATACCTTTGCAGAAACCAAGACAGCTTTGGACGTGCAAAGGAACACATACTATAAAATAGATAACTATTAATGGCTTTTAATGACGAGCCAACTAGAATATTTCAACACCTCAGGCAACATAATTTGTCAGTGACACCATCTCAAGTGTAGGGCTTCACCTGTGTTGAACACTGACACTTCTCAGCAGTAATAGTAGGCTCAAGTCATGAGGCTTTTTTAGAGCCTGGTGTTGGCACTTGCTGATTTGTTCTTTGGATTCATCTTGGCTAAGGCTGAGCATAGCGTGAAGGTGGATTATAAATCCTGAGTCTTCACTTTAAACTACCTCTCAGCTGCAGTTCTGCGGCAGATAGTCATCGTAGTTTTTATTTATTTACATCCAGGAACTAAAAAAGGACTCGAGTGAAAGATCTGATGTGGGATTAAAGGGGCAGAAGAAAGTGGAGAAGATACTTAGGGGGTATCTGTTTGGGTTTGGTTCTTTTTTTTAAAAGTCTCTTTAATCCTCCCACCTGGTTCTTCTGGATCAGCTTGTAAAGCAGCACAGGGTTATTAGTGCCTCTGCTTTGCTTATCTAAGTAGGCTGAGAGTTGGTTTTAAACAAGTTTCTTAAAGAGTGTCAGATGACAACTGTTACCAGGATAGTGCAAATGAGTCTTGGTCCTGCGTAGCCAAAGCTGGTTGTTCTGTTGGTTCTACCTGTGGTGGTGGTTGCCTAGCACAAGAAACTTCATCCTACAGTGCAGGATTAGCTAAAGTTAGTGAGGTGGAGGGTGGTCTCTTCTCCCAAGGAACAGGTGTTTTCTTGGTTAGTGAGCAAGTCCAGCAGTGCCCCATTCCTGGTTGGCACATCTAACATTTGTATGAGGAAGGAGCCCTCTAAGCATTTCAAGAACTTGATGGATGATGGGTGAACTGCTGTCTTGTTCTTTCAGCAGATATCTGGGTAAAGTCTCCCATAAGAACCAAGTTTTGTTGACCCAAAACTTGCTTAATTGACCCAGGTATCGCTTCATAGGTCCCTCAAAATGTTCTCCCAGGTGTCTTTGAGTGAAGTTCACTTTGTATTCAAGTGGTGCGTGAGTTTCCTGTTCCTTGCCAGGGATTGTTTAGCACTCAATAGCCCATGGAAAGTGGTTCATGGCTTGGCTTGGACAATGCCTCCTGAGGATTTAACCTGGTCAGCTAGAACATAAAATGTCATGGTGATACTTAACCACCATCCTTTAGTGGCTAAATCAGCTTCTTTTGAGGAAGGTCTATGTCACAGAATTGCAGAATAATTGAGATTGAAATGACCTCTGGAGACTGTCTAGGCCAACCACTGTGCTGGAAGTGAGGTTTCTAGGACATTGCCCACCCCAAGGGAAGACTCCACCACTACCCTTGGCAACCTCTTCTAGTATTTGACTACTGTCAGAATAATAAACCAACAAGAACAACCCCAATCACCACCACACTCAACTTATGCCCATTACCTCATGCCCTTCCAGTGGGTGCCACTGAGGAGTCTGGCTTGGTTTTCTCTGCGCCCTCCTATCAGGTGCTTATACACATTGATAAGATCCCTATGGACCTTGTCTTCTCCAGGCTGAACAATCTCAGTTCTCTCAGGGCCCCGTCATACAAAAGATTCTCCAGTCCCTTAAAATGGTCTTTGTTGCCACTTGTTGGACTTCTTCCAGTCTGTCTGTGTCTGTCTTGATCCAGAGAGCCCAGGACTGAACACAGGACTTCAATTACTGTCTCGCCAGTGCTGAGCAGAGGGGAAAGGTGACCTCCTTCACTTGCTGTCAGGGTTCTCCCTTATGCAGCCCAGGGTGCCAGGGGCCTTTTTTCACCTCATGGGTAATTACTGGGCAACAAGGGGTTGTTTCTCCCCAGGTACAGGACTTGTAGAGTTGAGATGAGATTCTGCCTGCCTGTTTCTCCAGCCTGTCAAGGTCCATCTGTCTGCACAACCATCTTGTGCATCAGCCATTCCTCCTGGTCTTGGATTGTTTTTGAACTTCTTGAGGGTGCTGTCATCTGGTCATTCATAGAAAACAGTCTTGGACCCCACCAACCTGAGTGTTTTGAAAGTTTTTTTTTTAAACTAATTGCCAAATAGCAGATAATCTGCTAGCAGATGATCATGTCTATGAAGACTAGATATAAGTCTTTCCTCAGAGGTAGCTAGAGTTTTGTCTGGTTGGCTTTGGTAAGCAAAGCAACACCTTGGAAGTCTCGGGCCATATTGTCGTTGTCATTAATTTCATGCAGTTTGACTTTATGGGTGAATTGTGGGCTGGGGAGAGGGGCAAAGTAAAGTTTCTCATCCATCTATTGACCATCTGAGATCAAGAGACAGTGAAAAGTCTAGATGATGGGAGTTCAGTCTCCTCTCCCAGTGGACAGACAACCTTTTTAGGGACTTGTGTGTTCATGAGTAAGTGTTCATCTCATCTGGAGATGCAGACTTGAGCTGTTTTGCCGTCAGCACTAATGGTTACTCTGGAGTTACAAACACTTTCCTCATGCGTTGGAGAACAGGCTGTTCTGTATTGATCTGCTTTTGCAGTACCCAGACCTGTGCCCCTACATCAGTGGCTCAAGCAAAATGCTGCAGTTCTATACTTAGAAGCCACCTGAGAATCATGTCGTCAGACGAATTTTCTTGTACATCCAGCCCGGTGGAAAATAAATGGGAGTTTGCAGTGTGATCTGGCAGGTAAAACTGTCCTTCAAGGGTACACATAGGTAAGAATTCAGAGCGTATCTCTGAGCAGATGATTAGATGAATTAAGTCAATGAAATCTGTTGGTTGTATGATGCTGTTCTGTAGTTAACCATGTGGAGCTGTAAACTTCCTTTGCAAGACCAGCAAGGTGTGATCCTCAGTTGCCTTTTGACAATTCTTTGCTCTTCATAGAATTATACAAAGTTTTGGATTGGAAGAGACCTTTCCAGTTCATCTAGTCCATCCACCCTGCACTGAGCAGGAAAATCTGCAACTAGAGCAGGTTGCTCAGAGCGCCAAACAACCTCACCTGCAATGGTTCCAGGGAGGGGGCAGCGACCACCCCTCGGGGCAATCGGGGCCAGGCTCTCACCACCCTCAGCATCAACAATTTCTTTCTTCTCTCTCGTCTAAATCTCCCTCTTTCAGTTTAAAACCATCACCCGTTGTCCTGTCCCAACAGGCCCTGCTCAAAAGTCAGGCCCCTTGAAGTGCTGGAAGACAACCAGAAGATCTCCCTGGAGCTTTCTCCTCTTCAGGCTGAAGAAGTCCAACTCTCTCAGCCTGGCCTCCCAGCAGAGGTGCCCTGATCCTGGTTATATGCACAAACTGGGGGAGGAGAGGCTGGAGAACAGCCCCAGGGAAAGAGATCTGAGGGTTTGGGTTGGTGGCAGGTTGAACAGCAGGCAGCAGTGTGCCCTAGAAGCCAAAAGGGCCAACTGTGGTCTGGGGTGCATCAAGCACAGCATCTCCAGGCAGTTGAAGGAGATGTCTGTCCCACTCTACACTGCACTAGTGCAACCCCACCACGAGTACTGTGTGCTTTTGGATGCCTCTATATAAGAAGGACATCAGACTATTAGAATGTGTCCAGAGGAGGGTGACCAAGATGGTGAAAGGATTTGAGAGTGAGAAGTATGAGGAGCAGCTGTGATCACTTGAATTCTTCAGCTTGGAGAACAGAATGCTGTGGGGTGACCTCATCGCAGTCTACAGCATCCTCAAGGGTGGCAATGCAGGGGGAGATGCTGATCTCCTCTCTCTGGTGACCAGTGATAAGATGTGAGGAAATGAAATGAAGTTGCATTGGGGGAAGTTCAGACTGGACAGTAGGAAATGAGAGGGTGGTCAGTCATGGGAACAGGCTCCCCAGGGAAGTGGTCATGGCACCAAGCCCATCAGAGTTCAAGGATCATCTGAACCATACTTAGTCATATAGTTTAGTTTTAGATTGTCCTGAATGGAGGTGGGGGTGCCTATCAGATTATAGGTTAGAAAAAACTTCAGGAGCTCTCTAGTCCAACTTTTCCCTCAAAGCAGGGTCAGCTTGAGGTTAGACCACATTGCATGGAGCTGTGTCCAGTGAGGTCTTGATGAAAACATCCAAGGATGGAAATAGCACAGCCTGTTCTATTTCTCGACTGTCCTTGTCATGAAAATGTTATTCCTTATACTCACTTGGCATCTCTTGTTTCAGCTCTTACCTGATGTCATACTTCCTCTAGGCATCGTGGTGAAGAGTATTCATTTGTTTAACCTTCTCAGAGGTACTGGAAGGCTGTTATGATGTCTTACCCTCAGCCTTATTCTCTTTCAGCTTTCTCTGGCTGAGGAGTTCTCTCATAACATTGTCTTCCAGGGGAAGAGGTCTAGTCCCCTCAGCATCTTGGGGACCCACTGCTGATATCCCCCTACCCCAATTCATCAGTATTGCCCCTATATTGGAAATGGAATAAGATCTCCCAAAGGAGACCCTGAGCAGATAAAAGGTCAAGGCTAGGCCAGGCCCTGGGGGTTCAGGTGATCTCCTAGATCCTGCTGGTGAATGGGAAAGGCTTAGGCAGGAGGCAAATGTTGCCTGAGCATCAGCTTCAGCCTGCACAGTTTGTATTTATAGACAGGATGGGGGTTTTATGGCCATGGAACTCTTTGAGGAATGAGGACCGATGGCAAGAGATGGGATCCATCAGATAAAGATGGGCAACAACACCTTTGCCAACATGGTTGCTAACAGTATGAAGGGCTTTAAACTAGATTTGTGGTGGGATGGAGACTGAAAACCAGAAGTATGGGATGAAGAGAGGCATTTGGGTGTTTGGGACAGGGGAGCCTCTTTCACTTCTCCAGAGAAGCTCTTGCACCTCCCCAGCAGACCCATGGGCCAGCCTGAAATGCTTGTATGTGACTGTGTTCAGCCTGGGACATGAGGAACTGGAGGTCTGTGGGCAGTTCTGATACCGATCGCTTAGTTCCCTCCTGAGCAGCCCTCGTCATATGCAGAACCTCAGTGTTGGCCAAATTAACCTCATAGAGGGGTGGATGAGTGAAGACCTTTAGGTGGAAGGTGAGATATGGAAAATGAAGAGGGGTTTGCTGCAGGTTTGCTTCTGTGCTAAAGAACAGCCTTAGGAGCGTTCAGACCTGTGCTGTATAACTGGTGATGGTTCAACTGGGAGCTTATGGGTTCAGAGGGGAAGGGACAAAGGGGCCATCATCGTGGGTGTTTGCTGCAGGCTGGCTGATTGAGAAGAGGAAGTGGATGAACCCTCTTTAGACACCTGGAAGAAACCTTATGAATGGAGAGTGGGTAGGGCACAGCCAGTCTGGAATTGCTGGAGGACAACTTTCTAAGCCGGGTGCTGGACAAACTAGTTAGAGGAGATCTAGCAGAGTGAAGAGAGCTGACTGGGAATATGAACAGAGGGGCTCAGTGGCACCTTTGGCTTCAGTGACTGTGAAGTGAGGGTTGAAGAGCCTATGGGAAATGAAGAAAGTGAGCAGAAGGATAAAACCACCTGGTTTGGCTTGTTTGGAGACTTGATACTTGAGATCCTGCAGGAATCTCTACTGTAGAGCAGAGAAGCCCAGGAAAGCTGGTTGATCTTCAAGAGCAACCTTCTTGGAGCACTTGGTCCATCACAATTTGCAGGAGGCCAGACTGATCATCTGGCTGAGCTCAACTACAAGGGGAACAGGTCCCATGGAAGGAAGTAGTAGGGACAGATTACCTGGTGGAAAGGCACAGAAGCATCCTGTGGGCACACAAGGTTGTAACTAGAAAAGCTTTTCTTCCTTTCAGCTCTTCACACCAAGGTTCTCTGGTTGAACATGGCGTTAGCTTGCGTTGTGGTTGTGCCTGGTGAAAAATGAATGAAATTGTTGTAGATATGAGTGAGATGGGACTTGTCAGGAGGAAGACATGGAGCCCAGGGAGAAAAATGCACCCTGAAGTTCGTGTGTGTGAGAAATGGCAAATGTCCTCAAGTTCCTTGGTGGTGGAACCGTAGCCACACTTTATCTTTCTCTTGGCTTGTTTTGTTGCCAGCTGCAGTGAAAACATTGACACCACAGGTGGAAATTGAGATGGTCCTAACCCTTCTTGTCCTCCATGGGCTTTCAGCGCAGTGTGCAGAGCAAGCTTCCAGGTTCTGTTCCAAGGCAGCAGTTTGGGAGTGTACCAGCTGCTTGGAACGCTGAGAAAACAGGAATTAGGAGCTGATATAAATTTGAGAACTGCAGGGATCCGAAATCACTTGTCAGCCACCTTCATTTTGTGTCCTCCTGCTGTGGGCATCCTTAGCTCCAGAACAGCTCCAAAGGAAGGGGGATGAGTCACCAAGGCTGAGACCAGCATGAGTGTAAACTTAAATGTCTTTTAAACACTTTTTTTTAAAAGACATGTGCCACTCTGCTCCTCAAGAAGTTGCTGAAGCCCAAGTGCTGCACTTCAGAGAACACTTCCCTGCAGGCAGCCCTGGCAAGAGTCAGCTATCAGGCTGGGAAATAGCCGGAGTTGCTGTGAGTCATAGAATTGTTTCAGCTGGAGGAGACCTTTAAGGTTGAGTCCAACTGTGCCCCCAGCACTGCCAGGGCACCACTAAACCATGTCCCTCAGCACCACATCTCCATGGCTGGGGACTCCACCACTGCCCTGGACAGCCTGGGACAGCCCTTCACAACCCTGCACACAAAGAAATTGTTCCTCATGGCCAACCTAAACCTCCCCTGGCGCAACTTGTGGCCATTTCCTCTTGTCCTGGTGCTTGTTCCTTGAGAGAAGACTCCAACCCCACCTGTCTCCAGCCTCCTTTCAGGGAGTTGTGGAGAGCCAGAAGGTCTCCCCTGAGCCTCCTTTTCTCTAGGCTCAGCACCCCAGGTCCCTCAGTTGCTCCTCACCAGACTTGTGCTCCAAAAGCACAAAGCCAGACTTTAACATAACAGGAGATGTAAGATGAGGAGGACGTCAGCCAGGGCTTCCACAACTAAAGATAATGCTAAAGGTAGGTCTTTTGTTCCTCTAAGCAGAGAGATGCTGCAGTTGAGCAAAGGCTTTTCAAAGTCCTTCCCAAAGAGAGCTAAGTCTGCAGCCCCCAGGCTGTTCCTGGAGGGAATAAGGCACAGGACTTTCGGAGAAGAGCCTGTGACTCCTGAACAGAGCATCAGAGCATGAGAACAGCTGATTTCTTCCTGCAAAGTCACTTGTAGGCTTTTATACTTCACGTACTGGTGGTTTGTTTTCTGGTGAAAGAACCAAGGCAGAACTCCAGGGTTGATGTGTGCTGGGCATGGGTCAAAAGTGGATGATTAAAAAGGAAATGAGGCATTTCCTGCCCATCCCCCCAGTACAAATACTGCTTAAAATATCCCAATGACGTGTAGTAACTGGCATCTTCCCTCCGAAGTCTTGAGCATCCCTCTGCCCACTGGTGTGAGTTTACCCTTCTGCATCTTGGCCCTCTCCAGGGAGGTGGGTGATGGTGAGGGGCTGGGCTGTGCTGAGGGTGGGCTGGGGAAGAGGCGGGGGCATGTTGGGTGATTTCACGTAGAAAGTGCTTTCTTAGGCCTGATTTATGAATGTTAAGCTTGAACTGTGTGCAGAGATCTTCAAAGAACCCCAGATTTCCTTAAACTTCTGTGGTGCTTACAACCAAATGGATCAGTAGCTGCGTCAACTTGGTGAACCATAAGGATTTGGTTTTTGGAAGCTCCATATCTGAGGTACCTTGGCAATGCCTGAAGCATTCCTGAAGCTGCTGGTCGTGGAGCCACCCACCCTGTTACTGTGGAGCACTTTATTCTCTTCAAAAAATGTTATCTAGGGGCAGTGCACCTGAAACAAAACTAGGGAACTGCGCTAGGACATGTCTTCTAGCCTCTCTTGGATGAGTGTCTTTGCGTTCTCCAGGTGGAAGGGGTGGCAATGGTGTGCAAGAAGGGCAGTAGTTCTTCCTCGGTTGTATCCTTGGAGATGTCCAAAGCATTAAATGTAGTTTTCTGTGCAGTCAAACGTTAAAATGACAATGCAAATGAGTAACCTTCTCTCAATCTGCTTCTGCTTGGCAGGTCCTGGAGAAATATCCTAACACACCTATGAGCCATAAAGAGATCCTTCAAGTTATCCAGAAAGAAGGACTTAAAGAAATCAGGTGAGTTAAGTACCCTCCCCAGGAAAAACCCAGTCATACTTTGCTTCCTGCTTAGTTCACTGTTAACCCCCATCTCCTAAATGTCCTAAGTGTTTCTGGGACTGAAATGTTGCAAACCTGCAGAATTGGAGTCTAGGTCCCATTTGCAAACAAGCTCTCGAGTCACTGGTACTTTTCCCCAGGAAGGCAAGATAAGGGTCATACTTAATTTCCAGGTATGCATGACTCTGGTCTGCAGTGCTTGTAGAAGATAAACTAGACTTGATCAGGTAGTTCAGGTACTGAAGTGAAACTAACTACTGCTTGTTTAAAAAGAGCAAGTAGTCGTGTTTTTGGGTTAGGTCATTCCATTAGTTAAAGATATCCAGGAAGGAAATGAGGTTCAACAAGGCCAGGGGTTGGGTCCTGACCTTGGGCCACAACAACCCCCTGCAACGCTCTAGGCTGGGGGAAGAGCAGCTGGAAAGAGCCCAGTAGAAAAGGACCTGGGGGTGTTGGTCGACAGGCAGCTGGAGATGAGCCAGCCTGTGCCCAGGTGGCCAAGAAAGACACTATCATCCTGGCTTGTGTCAGCACTAGTGTGGCCAGCAGGACTAGGGCAGGGATTATCCCCTGGACTGGGTACTTGGGGAGGCTGCCCTTTGAATCCTGGGGTCAGATTTGGGCCCCTCACTCCAAGAAGGACCTTGAGGGGCTGGAGCATGTCCAGAGAAGGGCAACAAAGCTGGGGAAGGGTCTAAAACACAAATCTGGTGAGGAGCAGCTGAGGAACCTGAGGGTATTGAGCTTGGAGAAAAGGAGGCTCAGGAGAGACCTTCTGGTTCTCCACAACTCCCTGCAAGGAGGTTGGAGCCAGGTGGGGTTGGTCTCTTCTCCCAAGGAAGAAGTGACAGAACAAGAGGAAAGGCCTCAAGTTGCACCAGGGGAGGTTTAGGTTGGCCATGAGGAACAATTTCTTTGTGGCAATGGTTGTGAAGGGCTGTCGCAGGGTGCCCAGGGCAGTGGTGGAGTCCCCATCCCTGGAGGGGTTTCAAAGCCATGGAGATGTGGTGCTGAGGGACATGGTTTAGCAGGAGGCTTGGTAGAGTAGGGTTGTGGTTGGACTTGAAGGTCTTAAAGGTCCCTTCCAACCTGAATGATTCATGATTCTATGATTCCATGAATAAAAGCAGCCTCACTTACAAATCCTTAGTTAGAAAATGTTATGCCTCGTGTTCTCTCCTCTGGTACCATCTGGAGCAGTGTGTGGGGTTCTGCTTTGGAGCTCTCCCCCTTCCCCCTGAGGAGCAGACAGCGTTTGTTGTACCGGGTGCCAGCCCCGGTGGTACCAACACACTTCAGGAACAGAGTGACTCGGATGACAGCTCTGGAACTGCTGCTGCCACAGCTTAGTTCTCGAGCCCTTGGGAAACGTGTGTTTCCCAGAGATGGACAGATCTACTGCTGAGCTAGGAACAACCACCCATTTCAAGTGCAAAATGTTTATACTTCTAAGAGGAAAGAAAAAGGGAGGGGGAAAACCAGGATTGGGTGTTCCCATTCATCTGTTCTGGAATTAAATAGCCATCCTGAATTGGAATTAGTTGTTTCTCATTCCACTTTCCCAGTTTAAAGCAGCAATCCAGCTGCTTTGCTGGAAATGCCAATAGCCCTTTCCAGGCTGGGCCATGAGTGGATTGAGAGTGGTCCTGAGGAGGAGGACTTAGAATTTCTGGGTGGGTGAGAAGCTGGAGCTGAGCCAGCCCCTTGCACTCCCAGCCCAGCAGCCAATGTCCTCCTGGGCTGATCCCCAGCAGCGTGGGCAGCAGGGCAGGGAGGGGATCCTGCCCCTCTACTCTGCTCTGGGGACACCCCCCTGGAGTGCTGGGGCCAGCTCTGGAGTCCTCAGCACAGCAGAGACATGGACCTGGTGGAGATGGGGCCAGAGGAGGCCCCAGCAATGATGTGAGGGCTGGAAGCCTCTGCTGGGAGGCCAGGCTGGGAGAGTTGGGCTTGTTCAGCCTGCAGAAGAGAAGGCTCTGGGGGGACCTTCTTGTGACCTTCCAGTATCTGAATGGGGCCTACAAGAAAGCTGGGGAGGGACCTATTTCAAGGGCTTGTAGTGATAGGACAAAGGGTGATGGGTTCAAACTGGAAGAGGGGAGATTTAGATTAGAAATTAAGAAGAAATTCTTCACTGTGAGGGTGGTAAGAACCTGTCCTAGTTTGCCCAGGGAGGTGGTCACTGGCCCATCCCTGGAACCATTCTAGATGAAGTTGACTAGGGCTCTGAGCAACCTGCTCTAGTTGCAGATGTCCCAGCTCTCTGGGGGGGGTTGGACTAGATGACCTTGAAAGTTCACTTCCTATCCAAACTTTTTTATGAATAACTTCTCTAGAATGTAGCCAGACTCTTGGTGGAGCTGCAGAGTGCTGGACTGAGAGGCCATGAGTGCAAATTGCAAGATGGGAAATTCTAATTAGAATATGAGAGGAGAAATTCTTTTCATCATGAGGGTGATAACACACTACAGCAGGACCAGGGAGGGTTGTGTGACCTCCACTTCTGGATATATTTGGGGTTGGACTGGACAGGCTCTGAAGCAGCTGATACAGTTGCTCCTGCTTTGAGTTGGAGGTTGGAGTTGTCATCTCTAGAGGTTCCTCCCAACCTAAATGATTTGAAGTCATGGCTCCCAGCCTCATTTTTTAGCAAAGTGACCTTTTGGTTTCAGCACCTCCTGTAAGACTGAGTCACTGCAAGACCCTGAAGCCATTATGGGCTTATTTGTGGACAGGGAGTCAACAGCATGTCAAACAGGTCATACTGTGTTAGTAGAAACCAACTTTGGTCTTCCTCCCTTTCAGGCTGGGAAGTTGCAAATTCTGAACTGACCTGGAAGGTGCTGTAGGTAGTGAAGCCATCAGAAGCCATCTTTAATCCACGGCTTCTTTAAAGGTCATCTTCTAATGAGCTGGAGCACCTTGAGTTCATGTCTCATGGATTTGATATTGATTATGTTGAATGTGTGTGTGGGGATAGGACAAGGACACCCACTTCTGTAGGTGAACCTGCTCTAGCAGGGGGGGTGGACTGGATGATCTCCAGAGATCCCTTCCAACCATTACCATTCTTTAAGAACCACCAGGGTTGAGTTATCTCAAGTATCTCCATCTCATTAGATTTTTTTCATTCTGCTGGAAGATGGGTGTCATAAAATGTCCATAAAAGTGTTACTCATCACTTAGGATTGTCACGTGCAGGACTTCTGGGAGTCTGGTGATGGGAGAGGGGTGTTTATTTGAGGCAGGTGCCTTAGGGCCAGCCTTGCAGACACACACATTTTAATTGCAAGACTCTTCTTCAGCTCTGCTCTGTTAATTGCTGTCAGCCTTCAGGAGAAGGGACTGGCAGCAGCAAAAGCCCAGAAATGCTGGGGCAAGTTCTTCCAATTTTTTTCCCTTTTAGTGAAGGCTGGATTTGGCTTTTTCTGGAGGAAATAGGCAGTTACCAACTTCTATTTTTAACTGAAGACCACCAGAACGTGGTGTTCTCTTCAGGACCTTCATGATGTCTTTCGAGGTGGAATTTGTGTGTGAAGTCTCTGGTGTAAAGTACAGCTTAAAGCTATTTTGGGGCCAACGGCTGTCAAGTGTTAGTCATAGTGCCGGTTACAGATTAATAGTTAACGAGCTTAGCGGGGTGCCCAGGGAGTGGCTCTTCTGGACTCTCATAATTATCCTGTTGTTCAGGATTTTCTCCTGTCAGCCAGGCAGAGGGTCCCTACCAGGATGTTCCTCAAGTGAAGAAACGCTGGAGATGCAAATTCTGCCTCTTAGAATGCCACCAGCTCCAGGCCACCTTGTCTTCTGGTTCTGTATCACCAACCTTAGTCTGCAGATAGTGCCCGTGCTTCATGGGGAGCCTGGTTTGTTCCCCTGGAGACCACAGAATGAAATGCTGATCTCCTTGAGGGACACACTGGCTCGGGCAAACCCTCAGAGGGCTTTTTTTTTTTTTTCTTCATTAGCATGAATTCAACTACAAGTTGGAGGAGCCACAGGTTTCTGTGCACTTGGTGTCTGCAAAACATGGAGATAAGTTGGTAGATGCCATAAATAATACATGTAGGGGAAAATGTTGGTTTGAAAAATTGCAGCTCAGAGAGAATGATTCTAGAGAAAGGTCACGTTGCCACCATCAGCAGGGAGTGTTACATATATTAATTATAGAGGTAGGAGAAACTCTGACCAGGTGACTCTTTCCATAAAGGGATCAAATCCATAACTAACAAAATATTCTGCTTCTTTAATCCTGAGACTGCAGGAGTAGTTTTTTTTGATGTCTTCCAAAATAAAATGACATGTGGGTTTTCATCATGTATATTTGCTGTAGAAAGGAGAGATGTGGGGTGTAATACTCTGCTGATTGGTGCTGCAGAAGTCAAATAGGTTGACTCTCTCCTAGGAAATGCTAGAGCCAAGGTCTCAAAAAATATCTGGATTTAGGAATTATCTTCTGTAGGGGGGAACACAAAAACTTTTAGAAACTTTTGACTTGAAACTCTAACACTGTGCCCCAAAAGCCTTAGAGGAAGGTGGTACTTTCTGGAGTCCTCCTTTAAAATCAGAAAATGCTAATTTCTGCCTAGTCCCTCAGGGATGAGAACAGCCCATGAACAGGTACCTTGTCTGTGGTGCTGTCTGAAGGTGGAGCTCATCAAGAGCTGTGAACATGAAGATGTTGCTTACTCCTGCAAACCATGTCTGAGAAAGTCAGATTACTTCTACAGGGGTTTTTAATCTTACCCAAGACTTGGCAGATGATATCAGATATCAGAGTCTACTGATGTTCTTGCAGGTCAGGTTCAGCTGTCATGATAGGCCATGAATTAAAGCTCTAAGTAAAGTCCAACTTCAGCATGTGCCCAAGAGCTTTCTAGGATTCTCCTGGCTGATCTCCATCCATGAATGTCGCCTGGGCCCTCTCTTGCACTGGGGTCTAAGCACAGCTCCACACGAACTCACTGTCATCACTCGTGTTGTTCTGCTCTTGCACAGATTCCCATGAACTCCAAGTACTGGTCTGTTGAAATTGGCTTTAGAGCATGACCAGCCCCACAACTGTGGAGGTACTGAAATGGAGCCAGTGCTGTGTTAGTTTGTGTTATCAGTGGAGTGGTGGGACCATGGAGGTGATGAAGCAGAACACACTAGTGAGGCTACCAGGACCAAGGAAATGATTTTACCCCTGTACTCTGTGCTGGTGAGGCCACATCTCAAGTACTGTATTCAGTTTTGGGCTCCTTGATCACGAGGACATTCAGGCAGTAGAGTGTGTCCAAAGAAGGGAAACCAAGTTGAAGAGTCTAAAGCACAAGTCTAGTGAGGAGCAGCTGAAGGACCTGAGGGTATTGAGCCTGGAGAAAAGGAGGCTCAGGGGAGACCTTCTGGCTTTCTATAACTACCAGAAAGGAGGTTGTAGAGAGGTGGTGATTGGGCTCTTCTCCCAAGGAACAAGCGACAGGACAAGAGGAAATGACCTCAGGTTGCATCAGGGGAGGTTTAGGTTGGATATTAGGAAGAATTTCTTTACTGACAGGGTCATCAGGCATTGGAATGGGTTGCCCAGGGCAGTAGTGGAGTCCCCATCCCTGGAGGAGTTTCAAAGACATATCAACATAGTGCTCTGGTATATGGTTTAGTCGAGGACTTGCTGGTGTTATGTTAATGATTGGAGTTGATGATTTTAAGGGTCTTTTCCAATCTAAACAATCCTGTGATTCTGTGGTTCGTACACTGTAACTCTTGGCTCCATGAAGCTGCTTGCAGTCAGTCTCACCCCTCGGGGTGGCAGAGCTGTAAGCAGGGCTGAGAGGTCAGAATTAAGAAGTAAATTCTTCTACCACTGTCTGTCTGCACATGACACTTCCAGAGGGTCCACTCAACTTTTGTAAGAAGTTCATTAACTGCTGAAGGTTGAAAATACAGCATCTGGGGGTGCTTGGGATTAGCAGCTGCTCTGAAAACAAGACTAACCCAATGGGACAGGTCTCCACCTTCCTTCCCCGTGGCCCTCTGGTATAACCCACCCTTAGTGTTACTGCAGATCTGCCTGAAACTTTCAACCTTTGGTTCTGGTGGATGGGGGAGGAGGGTTCATATTGATGAACAGACCATTGTTTTGCTCAAATTTTTAAAGGGGTGTTTCTCTCCTTTTTTTGGGTTGCACTCCAACTCCAGAAGGTAAGACCCACTGCTGATTGTTCTAAAGCTGCTCTCCTCTCTTTAACGCGAGCCGCAAAACGCCTCGGTCCAAAGCTCACAGCTGCTTGTTCCGCGTGGGCTGGGGAGCCCTGGGCACACCCCTAACGCTTCTGCCGCCTGACCCGCATGCCCTTTGCGTCACCCCGATGCAAACCCCACCCTGTGTCCCCTCTGTGGAGCCTGTGGAGAACCTGGGGCTGCTGGTGAGGGGCTGACCCTGCTGCTCACAGCCCCCCGGCGCGCGGGGAGGGGGGTGCTTGGTTCGCATGGCGTGTTCTCCCTGCTGCGCTTCTCTCGGGGAGGAGGAAGGTTAATGCCTGGAATGAGCTGCTTCTCTAAATCCTGGGTGTTAACAAAGCTTGACGTTGGTCCAGTGGTGTCTGCTGTCTGTGCCTCTCTGCTCTGATACTTCCACAGATCTGGAACTACCGTTGGTTGAAAACTGTGTTTTAATAATATACTAATGGATAAAACGTTGTTTGTGTGAACGTCTGATTGGAAAGGGAAGCAGGGAAGAAGGGGATGCTCAAAAGAAGGAAAATGGGGAGGACCCTTAAGAAGAGCCCAGTCCTGTTGGGCATCTTTATCCAGTTACATCAACAGTGATGATGTGAAATGAGGACCCTTGCCGCTGGGTGTGCTTTGTATTAAGCTTCCATTTAGGGCAGAAGGCAATAATTGACTCTTCCCTGGTGCTCTGGCACCCAGCCTCTGCAAACACAGTGAGTTCTGGGTCATGTTTCTGTCCCAGCAATGTCAGCAGGTACCCTTCTGGAGCCCAAAAAGTGCCCTGGACGTGGGTCCTACCCTGGGTGACTTCAGCTCCAGAGGATCTCCTGGGTCCACCGTGCTGTTGTTCACACAGAAATACCATCAACTCTAACTGCATTAAAAATGGAGCTTTAATATAAAGTGACCTGCGGACCAATAAATACACCTCGCACGATGCTCTGAGGGCGAGGAATTTCAAAGTTCAAATCTATCATGATTGGAAAATTTCAATCTGGTGTCCCATCCACACACGACCAAAGAAAAGTGATTTGGTCACACTTTTGTTTTCAAATCGGAACAATTCAGCTGGGTCCTGGAGGTCTCAGGAACCAGGCTGATGGGAAGGGATGCCACAGTGGGATGAAAGTATGGGGAGAAATGCTCCACCTCCTTCCTCCGCTTCAATGGGCAGCTGCTCACAGTAGAGTCCTCACCTTAACCTTGTGTATGTTTACCACCCTCTAAACCCTTTTTTCCTGCTCAGTCTGAAGAAGCTCTGAATTTAATGCGGAGTTCTAAGTGCCGTGATTTAATGACAGCTTAAATTTGGCAATTCTCAGAGGGACAATTTGGTATGTACATGTCTGGATGGATGGTCAGGTAGCTTAGAGAAATACTGGGAGGGATGAAAGCTCAGAGTCTGTATTTAGAATCATAGACTCATAAAATTGTTTAGGTGGAAAGGGACATTAAAGATCATCCAGTTCCAACCCCCCTGCCATGGGCAGGGACACTTCCCACTACACCAGATTGCTCAAAGCCCCATCCAACCTGGCCTTGAATACATCCAGTGTTGAGGCATCTACAGCCTCCCTGGGCAACCTCTGCCAGGGTTTCACCACCTGCAGAGCGAAGAAATTTCTGACCTAAATCTCCCCTCATCCAACTTGAATTCATCACCCCTCATCCTACCACTACAAGCCCTTGTAAAAAGTCCCTCCATAGCTTTATTGTAGGCCCCATTCAGATACTGGAAGGCTGCAAGAAGGTCTCCCTGGAGCCTTCTCTTTTCCAGGCTGAACAAGCCCAACTCTCTCAGCCTGGCTCCCAGCAGAGGCTTCCAGCCCTCCCACCATTGCTGGGGCCAGCTCTGGAGTCCTCAGCACAGCAGAGACATGGACCTGTTGGAGCCAGGCCAGAGGGCACTGCAGGGGGGTGTCCCCAGAGCGCAGCAGAGGGGCAGGATCCCCTCCCTGCCCTGCTGCCCACGCTGCTGGGGATCAGCCCAGGAGGACATTGGCTGCTGGGCTGTGAGTGCACGGGGCCAGCTCAGCTCCAGCTCCTCACTCCAGTCCCTTTCCACAGGGCTGCTCTCTCTGAATTTCTTCTTATGCCATTGATTTGCCTTACAAGTACCTCTGAACTACAACAATTATTATTATTACGCTGTTGTAGTCCTTTCACCAGTCCAATAAAACAGGTAAAGAATGTTGCCCTTCTGTGGGCAGAGGGACTGTCACTAGCTGGGGATCACTTTGAGAAGTTTCTGGTTTATTGATTAAATGGGAAGTGCAGATATGGAAAAAGTTCATTTTCATAATAGAATAATTTTGGGGAGGCTTTGAGAAGCCTGGTCTAGTGGGAGGTGTCCCTGCCCATGACAGGGGCTTGGAACTAGATGATTTTGAAGGTCCTTTCCAACCCAAACCACTCTATTATTTAGAAGCCCCCTTGTTTAGTCAGCAGTGTAAAAAATATAGTTTATTTAGCAGTCACAGGTTGTTAAGTCTAAACAGGTTTATGAATACCAGTGGATCTGTTAAATCTGAGTTGTTTTTAATCAGGAAGCTGATGTTAGAAGGGAGTAATTACTAAAGCACCATTTTTGGTGGGAAGCAGCACTGTTGAGCACAGCAGTAGGAGCAGAATGATCGAAAACTGAATTTGTAGCTGAAATAGCCACTTCACAGGCACTTAAGCACTGGAACAGGCTGCCCAGGGAGGTGGTGGAGTCACCATCCCTGGCGGTGTTCTAAAAACATGTAGATGTGGCACTTCAGGACATGGTCTAGTGGTCATGGTAGTGTTGGGTTGATGGCTGGACTTGATGATTTTAGAGGTCTTTTCTAACCTTAATGATTCTGTTCTATGATTAATATTTTGCTGCAACACAAGGGGCTTGAAGTGGGGTTCATAAAGTACCACACTTTTGTCTGACAAAATAAATACCATTCAGACCCTGCTGTCAAAGGTGCTGTACAGCAAAAAAGTCAGTGCCTGCTCTGGTAATATTGGAGTTTAAGGACAGGTACTGGCCTAGCCTGGTCATGGGTGGTCATCTGATAAGTACTTGCTTGTACCAGACCTCTCTCTAAAAAAGCATCTGTAGATTAAAATATCCTTGGTGCTGTGGTTTAACACCTCTGTCAGCACTGAATTCGTTCCTTGTTGAGAAGTAAAACCAAGATTTCAGTATGAACTTGTAATGACACAGAATCCAAACTAATCCCAGCAAAGATTGTTAATAGTTACCTTTGCATCTTGTAAACCATTGCATTCTCCTGGAGAAACTGGCTGACCTCGGGATGTTGGTCAAGAAGTGACTGGAGGTGAGCCAGTGTGTGCCCAGGTGGCCAAGAAGGCCACCAGCATCCTGGCTTGGATCAGCACTAGTGTGTCCAGCAGGACTAGGGCAGGGATCATCCCCTTGGACTGGGAACTGGGGAGGCCACACCTCAAATCCCGGGATCAGTTTTGGGTCCCTCACTCCAAGAAGAACCTTGAGGGCCTGGAGCATGTCCAGAGAAGGGCAACGAAGCTGGGAAGGGTCTAGAGCACAAGCGTGGTGAGGAGCAGCTGAGGGACCTGAGGGTGTTGAGCCTGGAGAAAAGGAGGCTCAGGGGAGACCTTCTGGCTCTCCACAACTCCCTGAAAGGAGGTTGAAGCCAGGTGGGGTTGGTCTCTTCTCTCAAGGAACAAGCAACAGGACAAAAGGAAAGGCCATGAGGAACAATTTTGAAGGGCTGTGCCAGGCTGCCCAGGGCAGTGGGGGAGTCCCCATGCCTGGAGGAGATTCAAAGCTGTGGAGATGTGATGCTGAGGGATGTGGTTTAGTGGTGCCCTGGCAGTGCTGAGGGAGTGATTGGCCTCTGTCATCTTAAAGGCCTTTTTCAACTGGAACAGTTCCATGATTCTATGAAATAGATTTTTTTTTTTTATCTTAATGCAAGCTCATTTCACTCAACAAAGCCATTGTTGACAGTTATCATCAGCCTGAGCAATTCTGTTGTGATTCCAACCATCCCAAAAATTATAGCTCAGCTGCGATGTGAACCAGAATAAACAGAGACATTTATCCTGATTTTCCCAAGGGTGCAGTTTATTTGCTCGTGGGTTGGTGTGAGCACAGGATCATTGATGGAGTTGAGCGTCCTGTTTATTATCCCAGTGATTAAAATGGCTTTTTTACTGTAGCTGTTGGCTAACGCACTCTTCCCTCTTGGAATAAAAATGTAGATAATGCCCTGCTGTGAGTGCATAAATAAAAACACAGCTAAAAATCCTTTGCTCTGGCAGCAGCACAAGCACAGCTCGTGTCTGCGTGCACCAAAAATGTTCAATTCTCAAAAATACTTGCACAGGAAAAGCAGCAGTGTCTTGCTGCCACTGGAGGCTGAGTTGCTTGGCCCTGACTGTTCTCCCAGTTGTATTTGGTGTGGTGTTCTTTCCATGGTGGTGAACTGTGGTAGAATCATAGAATGGTTTGGGTTGAAAGGGACCTGGAAGATCATCTAGTTCCAACCCCCCTGCCATGGGCAGGGACACCTCCCACTAGACCAGGTTGCTCAAGGTCCCATCCAACCTGGTCTTGAACACCTTCAAGTTTTCAAGCAGCACCCACAGCTTCCCTGGGCAACCTGTTCCAGTGTCTCACCACCCTCAGAATGAAGAACTTCCTTCTCATTTCTAATCTAAATCTCCCCTCTTCCACTTTGAACCCATCACCCTTCATCCTCTCAATACAGGCCTTTATAAAAAGTTCCCAGCAGGAATGCTTCTGCTGAAGGTTTTGTCAGTAATGTCCATTAGAAGCATTAGATGAGGCACCTGTAACTTCCTGGAGGTGGAGGGTGTCCGAGTTGGTTGTTTCCTGTATCAGGAATTTATCCCGTTTTCATCAGGAAAACATGTTTGTTGTCAGAGAAGTGATCTGATGAAGCTGAAGCACGTTACAGACATAGACAACTGAAATATCTGAATATCTCTGACATCAGAGATACCATCATTGCGTGATGGTTGAATGGACTTGCAACATCTTGATTGCTTGTGCAATTTATTTTCAGTGCATAAATGAAATCCAGGATGAAAACAGCCTAGGCAGATCTCACTGGTGTGGGAAGGAGCCCCTCTAGTGTTGGCACAAGCTGGTTTACAAGGGAGGCAGGCTCTGGAAACCTGAAATTTTGCTGTTCCTCTGGTTGAAGCGCAGAATCAAGCGAGGGCTGGAAGCTCTCCAGCAGCAGGAGCAGCACGAGCATGACCCAGCTCAAACTGAAGCTTTCCCTCGGCAGAGCCCAAGCTGGGAACTTGCTGCCAGCTCCAGGAATTCCCACCCGACCTCTCCAGTGCACAAAAGCCTAATGAGAAATCATGTCTTCCAAACATGATTTGTTAGTACGTGTGATGTGAAAATACTTAATTTGGGTGGAAAGACTTCCTGGAGTGAGCACTGGAACTCTGCTTAATTAGCTGGGGAAAAAAAATACATTAATTTTAATAAAACATCACATCTGCCTTTTCCTATGGCAGCCAGTTCTTGGGGAACCCTGGGAGTTCCAGGGAATCCAAAGTGTGCCTGGTCTAAATGAAGCATCTTCGCTCCAGTGCATGGATTTCTATAAAAAAACTTCCAGCTGGGGGTCATAAAGCTGAGTTTGGAGTTGTAGCTTCTGCTTTCTTAGATGGTGCCCATTGCATCCCAGATGAGGACATTGCGAATAGAAGTAGTGGGAGAAGAGGTCATAGACCCGATGGAGTGAGGGCAGAGGAGGCCACAGCAATGCTGGGAAAGCTGGAAGCCCTCTGCTGGGAGACCAGGCTGAGAGAGTTGGGGTTGTTCAGCCTGGAGCAGAGAAGGCTCCACGGAGACCTCATTGAGGCCTTCTAGTATCTGAAGGAGACCTACAAGAAAGCTTTGGAGGGACTTTTCCCAAGGGTTTGTAGTGATAGGATGAGGGGTGATGGGTTCAAACTGGAAGAGGGGAGCTTGAGATGAGAAATTAGGAAGAAGTTCTTCACTGTGAGGGTGGTGAGACACTGGCCGAGCCTGCCCAGAGAAGTGATTGATGCCCCATCCCCAGAAACATTCCAGGCCAGGTTGGGTGGGGTTTTGAGCAACCTGCTCTAGTTGCAGATGTCCCTGCTCAGTGGAGGGGGGTTGGACTAGATGAGCTGTAAGGTCCCTTCTCTCCCAAACCATTCTATGATTCTGATTCAGAAGCCTTCTCTGGTTTTCAAAACCAGACAGAACCACCAAACCCAACACCCTACATGTCATATCATGTGGTTTTAGTACAGTCACTTGCACCAAATTGCCAGCATCTGGACAAGTATTTTGATTCCACGTTTAACTACAAGAGATCCCTTTGCCTGGACAGCTTCACTGCCCACCAGCTCTCCAGGTTGCTGCTCTGGTTACTACTGATTTTATATTTTAATGTGGCACAGGGTGGTCTGAGATCACAGGGGAATATGGAAATTTAATGCAATGGGAAAAGTAAAAGTTGGTCTTAGCTTATTTTTGAAGATTCTTTGAGTGGAAATTAAGGGATACATGTAATCAGCTCTATGTGCAGGTGGGGCAAAGCAGCCTCTGGACTCTGAGCATTAGCTGGAGGGAGGGATAATGTTGGTCTGTTCTGCTAAGGAATGCGTGATAGGACAAAAGGAAATGGCCTCAAGTTGCACCAGGGGAGGTTTAGGTTGGCCACGAGGGAGGCCCTTGCTGGCAAGGGTTGTGAAGGGCTGTCCCAAGCTGTCCAGGGCAGTGGTGGAGTCCCCATCCCTGGAGGCGTTTCAAAGCTGTGGAGATGTGGTGCTGAGGGCCATGGTTTAGTGGTGCCCTGGCAGTGCTGGGTTAACAGTTGGACTCAATGATCTTAAAGGGCTTTTCCAACCAAAATAATTCCATGATTTTATGCCCACATGGAACCCATTGCTTTTGAAAGTTAGATGGGATTTGTCGACTGATTTTGACTTTCAAAATGTTTACAATAAGCTATAGGAGAGAGTAGAACAGTGTTATGGTTGTGCCAGCTTTCCAGGGGAGCCTGTGGATGAAGGCACGTAACTGGAGATGGACAAACATGAGAAAACAATAAAGCAAAAGCTGTGGATCAGCTGTGGAACAATGGAATCAATTCAGGAGGAGCAGCGTAGGTGCCAGATGAATATAGCTTGTGTAAGATAGGTCCTGCCAAGGCTTCATACCTCGATGAGCTTCCAAAACATAGCTCTGCCTAGACTTTTGTAAAATACTTGGCTTAACATGGATGTTCTGCTTTGATATAGTTTTAAAAAAGAATGTTCTCCATGAGCTACAGGGCAGGTACGTGGCAGAGCTCTACTCACCACCCTGGAGCTCCCCCAACGTGGGGATGCTTCGGTGTGCTCAGTGCTGTTCAGGTGAGCTAACTGAGTGTTAGTGAGCTGGAAAAAAGAATACAAAGGCTTCTGATAATTTCCTAGATGTAGTGGCCCCCAGTTCAAGAGAGACAAGGAATTACTGGAGAAAGTCCAGTGGAGGTTATGGAGATGCTGAGGGGACTGGAGCATCTCTGTGCTGAGGAAAGGCTGAGAGCCCTGGGGCTGTTGAGCTGCAGAAGAGAACACTCAGAGGGGATCTGATCAATGCTGATCAAGAGCTAAAGGGCGGGGGGCAAGAGGATGGGGCCAGACTCTTGTCAGTGGTGCCCAGTGACAGGACAAGGGGCAATGGGCACCAACTGGAACCTGGGAGGTTCCATCTGAGCAGAAGGAGAAAGTTGTTTGGTGTGATGGTGTTGGAGCCTGTCCCAGGCTGCCCAGAGAGGTTGTGGAGTCTCCTTCTCTGGAGAGCTTTCAAAGGCACCTGGATGCGATTCTGGGTGACCTGCTGGAGCAGGTCGGGGTTGGATGAGATGATCTCTAGAGGTCCCTTCCAACCCCGACTGTGCTGTGATTGTGTGATAGGAGGGATGATGCTGAACAGCAGTGGGAGAAGGACGGTGTATTGGTACAGCTGAGCCTGTATAAAATCTACTCACCTGCCATTCTTGAGTGGACTTGCACAGAGAAATCTCATACAGGAGCAAAGATGAGAAGAGGTGAAGGGTGTACCCTGGGAATTTGGGTTTGCTGTAGGAAATCACACTGAATTGTAGCTTTAAGGGAGACTCTGTAGCTTTTTGGAGAAGAGGACTAGCCTTGTGATGTTAGCATGTAGTCTTGGTGAAGCTGGTGCGAGAAGAGGTGTTTCCAATTGTGGTGTTCATGTTGGCAGCAGTTGCTGTACTGCTGGGGAAGATGCACAGAAAAGCCATGGGAGCAGCAGGGAGTGATGAGCCAGGAGCTGGTTTAGGAGGGATTAGTCAAGGAAGAGGTTGCCCATGGTGTGAAAATGTATTTAGGAGAAGCTTATCTTCAGGGATAAGGATTCTATCTGGAACACAAACCTGGATACACTGTGTCTGGAGGTGGGCATGGCTTTTTGGCATGGATCAAAGAGTGGTCCTCACGTTACAGACTCCTCTGTCGTATCACGGTTGGGTATCTCCCAAAAGACATTTGTTAGCCAAAGGAGTTGCTGGATCAGCATAAATGTACCCAAATGAAATGGAGTTTTGCCATCTAAGAACCAAACCAGGGTGAGGGGGTGGTCCCTGGCACGCCCAAGGCTCAGCTGCTTCCTCTGGCTTTTGCTTGAGCGTCAGGCTGAGCCATCTGCTAACGTGGTCAGATGAGCTTGGGCTGGGCTTCAGAAAGTTCCCTCCTCGTTTTCACCAGTGTGTATTAACTCATGACACTGGCAAAAACTTGGGAGGTGCAAGGTTGAGCAGAGACACTGTGGAGGTTTTCTGACCCTTTGTGTAGAGTAATGTAGGTTTGAAGGAGGTCATCTGGTCTGGCTATGGGCTGTAACCCCACGGAGATCTCTGCTGGAGGGGGATGACTGATATGTCCCTGCTGAGGCACGTGCCCAAGCCCTGGGGCATCCCAGTACAATCTGCTCGGGGATTTCACTCAGTCACAAATTTTAGTCAGTTTGATGGTTCTGATTCCAGCCTCTGTGTCAGGGTGTTGGGAGGTGAGAGCTTCTCACTTACTTTCTGTGCAGGAGTTGTGCTTGGTGTTGATGCTGCTTTAGGAGCAAGGACACCTATTTAGGGAGGGTGTGACCAGCCTGACCCTGCAGTGGGAACAGAAGTCACCTGCCTTGCCGTGTCCACCTGGTTTTGCTTCTGTCTACAGCCTGATGGGTTCAAAAAACCAAACGAAGAAACCCCCACCAGCAGTGGTGAAAAGATGGCTCTTCTGTCTCCATTCTCCTGGCTGGGATGGAAGATCTCCATTCTTTTCAGGAGAAATTGCATAATTGGTTTCCATTCTCTGTCCCATGACCCTCACTTCAGTATGATGTGACTTTAGATACAACTTTCAATATCTCTGCAGTCAGTCGTTAGCTCACAGCACATCTGCTTGGAGTTTCAGGTGAGCAACGTTGAGTATCTAGAGCTTCTAAAAGGTGCAGCTGTTTGGATGCTTGGCAGAGAAGTATTGGAGAGCCTGAACTTGGGGGCTTTTTTGCTGGCTTTTTTTTTCCCTGGGTCTGGAGTGTGGGTATGTGGAGTGGTTTCACTGATGCTTATTATGGTGGCTTCAACTTGTATTCTCCTTGGGGAATAGAAGTTGGATCTGGAACCTTTCTGCCTGTGCATGCTTGGTGGTCAGGTGAGGGGCCGCGATTCTTCAGCAGAAGATTTAACCAAATCCATTCAAACATTAATGCTGTGGTTTTGCTTTCAGCGGGACCTCTCCTCTTGCCTGCCTGAATGCCATGTTACACACAAACTCCCGAGGAGAAGAGGGCATCTTCTACAAGGTCCCGGGCCGCATGGGAGTCTACACTCTGAAGGTGAGTGGTGTTGGAACGCTCAGGTGACTTCTATCCATGGTTAGGATAATCCTGAGGATTGGCAATGAAACCTTTTCAGACACTGAGTCTTCATGTGTGAGTACAGCTGAAGGTGCTGGGTTTCATTCACAGTGCTCTAGTTTGCTGCTGTTAATTACTATCCCAGAAGTGAAAGAGTAATTAAAATGTTAATGAAATTTTAGCCCTAAAAGTGTAATTTCATCGTCAGTGATCTCAACTTGTAGCTAGAAATGGAAAATTACCTTATGCTCAGTTAAGAGTGGGCAGAGAGCATTTGTGGGGAGAAGGTGTGGGGCCTTGAGGTGTCCGATTGGCATCTTAAAAAAAAATCTTTATTTGAGACCTTTTACCCCAGATAAACTACTGAAGGAAGCCTGCTCACACTGCTTCTGGTCCTCTGGCAGTTTGAAGATTATGCCATGAGATAGGGTTCTTCTTCTACACATAGACCTGTTCAGTGTAGGTATCTCCATGAGAACCTCTTTCCTTGTCTTGCTCCAGGCTTGATAGAAGTAATAGTTTCTAAGATGAGATTCATCTAATTCTAGAATACTCAAAACACGTGAGCATCTGAGCTTTGCAAGTGCCAGTTTGATTAACAATGGAATCAATGAGGAGCTGCCCAGAAAAAAATGTCGTAGACTCATAGAATGTTTTGGGTTGGAAGGCATCTTTCACGGTCATCTAGTCTAACCCTCCTGCACTAAGCAGGGACATCTGCAACTAGAGCAGGTTGCTCAGAGCCCCGGCCAACCTCACCTGCAATGGTTCCAGGGACGGGGCAGTGACCACCTCTCTGGGCAACCTGGGACAGGCTCTCACCACCCTCAGCATCAAAAATTTCTTCAAAGAGAAGAACAACTCTGAAACAGCTGCTGCTGCGCAGGAGAAGGATCCCAGAGTTACCAGGGCTGAGGATCTTAGAATGGTTTTGGTTGGAGGAGACTTTCAAGATTGAGTCCAACTGTTAACTCAGCACTGCCAGGACACCACTAAACCGTGTCCCTCAGCAACACATCTCCACAGCTTTGAAACCCCTCCAGGGATAGGGATTCCACCACTGCCCTGGGCAGACTGGGACAGCCCTTCACAACCCTTGCCAGGAAGAAATTTTTCCTCATGGCCAACCTAAACCTTCCCTGGCACAGCTTGAGGCCGTTTCCTCTTGTTCTGTCACTTGTTCCTTGAGAGAACAGCCCAACCCCACCTGACTCCAACCTCCTTTCAGGGAGTTGTTGAGAGCCAGAAGATCTCCCCTGAGCCTCCTTTTCTCCAGGCTCAACACCCCCAGGTCCCTCAGTTGCTCCTCACCACACTTGTGCTCTAGACCCTTCCCCAGCTTCATTGCCCTTCTCTGGACACGCTCCAGCCTCTCAAGGTTCTTCTTGGAGTGAGGGGCCCAAACCTGACCCCAGGATTTGAGGTGTGGCCTCCCCAGTTCCCAGTCCAGGGGAATGATCCCTGCCCTAGTCCTACTGTCCACACTAGTGCTGATCCAAGCCAGGATGCTGGTGGCCTGGAGAAATTGGATTAGTTAAACTTCTATCACAGGTAACAAAACCAGTGCACACCACCTTACCAGATGCGTTTATCAGACTGATAGTTAAGAGACCGGATCTTACCTGATTATTGCGTATGGTTCACTAAAAGGAGTAAGTTTACTTGTTGAAAGAAGAACAAGCTGGATGTAGAGAAGGAGGTTCTGCAGTTGAGAGTGCACTTCTGCTTCGAAAACAGAACTTGCCACGGGGCAAGCTGCAGCTGCATGGGGGAGTTGGTGTTAATGAAGATCTCATACTGATGTCTCATGTGGAAATGTCAAGAGAATGCAGGATCCACAGTGCAGACTGGACACCACAGCAGAAGATAGTGGTGAAAACCTTTCACTGGCCAGAAGAGGCCCAGCTGGAAAGAGACACGTTGATATTGTATGGGCTTTGTGGGCAACAGGGCTGCTGGCTATGGAAGCAATGAGAGGTTGGAATCGTGGGGTGGTGGTGGTGGGAAGGGACCTCTGGGGATTGCCTAGTCCAATCCACCGTTTAATACAGGGCCCACTAGAGCAGGTAGCTCTAGTTACGTGTTCAGTTAGGTTTTGAATTCCCACAAGGATGAAGACTTTCAACCTCTCTGGGAACCTGCTCTGGTGTTTCATTGCCCTTGTTATGTGGAAGATTTTGAAAGAGACACCTTGATAAAACTGGAAGAGATAAATGTGCAATTGCTGCATCTTGGGTGACTTTCCAAAGGTGGAGCTATGATGGAGCTTTAAAGGGGGTGGTTCAGCACTGGGGATCCTCCAGCTTCATCTTTGTCAACTTGATATAAAGATTATTTTCCTACTGTTGGTGATCCCTTCTCTTCTGCTGTGGTTTCCGTGTAACTTTTAACGAGCAGTTCAAAGAACTTTATTCCTGAAGTGCAGGAGGAAAATGCAACTGAATTTCTGAACCTGCCGCTCACCTTGCAGAATCACAGAATGTCAGGGATTGGAAGGGACCTCAAAAGATCATCTAGTCCAATCCCCCTGCCAGAGCAGGGGAAGGAGCCTGGAATTAATGGCAGTGACAACGCTTGTGTTGTCCTCAGTCCTTTCTGGGCTTATATGTGGAAATTGCTCATAGCTCTGATTTCAGAGGAAAGAGAAGAAATCGATTGTTTCCAGTGAAGGGGAGAAATGTTTCAATTGTATTTTTCCAGCAGGCAGTAGCAGGGGGGTTGTTGCCCCTCTGATGCACACAAGCCTGTTTGTGTCCAGCGCTGGTGACCACTGTCCTGTTTGCCTTGCACTGGAGACTTAATGTTTCAGTTACATTACTAACCAGGAATTTAGGACAATAGCATAGTTTCAGGTGTGCCATATGGCTTGGCCAAGGTAATGGGGCAGAGGTGGAAGATGAAGGTGGGGATGAGCAGGTGCCTCCAGCTGCTGTCCTGCCTGGTGGCTCAGTTCCTCTGCAAGGTCTCCAGAGCTGGTTTGGGTGGTTGGACAGTGGTGACATTAATGAAGACCTCAGCAGCAAACAGTCTGTTGTCCCTAACATGGCATTGAAGGACATGGTTTAGTGGTGCCCTGACAGTGCTGGGTTAATGGTAGGACTTGATGATCTTGAAGGTCTGTTCCAATTGAAACAATTCTATGATTCTATGATCCTAATTAGCACTAATTTCCAATGTAGGCTGAAGTTGGAACCTAGCGGGATAATCACTAGAGGGCAGTCTGAGCTTAGGTGTGGACAGAACAAAACCTGCTGCTGGTTCTCTCTGCTGGTTGTTATCCACCAAAAATCACAGAGGGGAATGGAATGAACCCACCACTGCAGCCTTTGGCAGCGCAGAGGTTCCACCACACAGAAAAAACTCCCAGGTCCTCAGGGGCTTCTGAAGACCTGGTTGGAAAATGAACCTTATCAGGGACCATGGGACACTGAACTGTCAAAGTGTTCTTCTGGACACTGAGCCTTCAAAGTGTCCTCCTTCTGGATGCTGAGACATCCTTCTTCTATCATGAAGATGGAATCCATGACTGGATTTCTTATAAAGGAGGGAGTGTGTTGGAGTTAGTGATGAGGGATGGAGAAAAAATGAAGGAAGAGTGTACCTGAGAAGAGCTGACGAGGTGTGCCAGAGGGGTTGTGTGAGGTGTTCTACACAGGCTCCCAGAAGGCAGCGTTCCTGTTTGAGACCAGTGGTTGAGCCGCTCCAACACTGCTCTGAAGCATAAAAAATCCACAGTCAGTGCTTGGTAAATAAAGAAAACTGCTACTTTTAAGGCTTTTGTTAACTGGGAGTGTTTACTGTGGAGTGGGTGACTTACATCTGTTTCTCCCGCCTGCAGAAGGATGTCCCAGATGGGCTGAAGGAGCTCTCTGATGGCTCCGAGGAGAGCAGCGATGCCCAGTCTGACTCCCAGAGCTCCGAGAACAGCAGCAGCAGCAGCAGCAGTGACGGGTGCAATAACAAAGATGGGAAGAAAAGCAGGTGGAAAAGGAAAGGTAATTCTGCTTTTCAGGAGAGATGGTTTTAACAGGGTCTGTGTCTGTGAAGGACTCGGGGGTTGTTCTCCATCGCGTCTGTTGCCTTATAAAGAAGGGCTGTTACAGCGAGCAGCCTCAAATCTGCCATCTCATGGTGCTCAGGGGTTGGCCCACGTGCTGATCGACTGCTGTGGGCAGCGAAGGGCAGCGCTGAGGTTTATTTAAGTCCTCAGCCCAAGTCACAGGCCAGCACACTCTGCTTCCCGCCTGGGAACAGTGAGTCAGTTTCTTCCAGGATTTTCTGCCATCCACCTGCTTTCCCTGGAAGATTGCACCTTTTATTTTGGAGGTGTTAAATAATTCACAGCCATAGCTGGTGCAGTGAAGAGCTGGGTTTGCTCCACTGCTGTATCTGGGTGGGTTTCAGTTATACTCTTTTTTGAGCTTGGTGGGTGGATGTGCTTGTACGCTTCAGAACATCCATGCTCTGTGAGCACACGGAACGATGGCCATCATCTCTTGGTTTGCCTTCAGCAACTCTTAGCAAATTTTTGTCCTTTCCATCATATCATGTCAATCTTTGGTTTTTTGGCTGTTGATGAGCATTGAGTTGATGTTCTCAACATCTAGAGCACAAGTCTGGTGAGGTGTGGCTGGAGGGACCTGGGATTGTTGAGACTGGAGAAAAGAAGGCTCGGGAGACCTTCTGGCTCTGGACAACTCCCTGAAAGGAGGTTGGAGCCAGGTGGGGTTGGGCTCTTCTCCCATGGAACAAGCACATATTTTACCCTTTTAGATGCTCCTTTTAGTTTCCTTTTAACTTGTTTCTCTGTTTCTCTGTGGTTTTCTTATTTCTGAAGCTGAGTCTTGTGTGTGAATATTGAGATTTGGCTTTGGGGCAGGGAGGATAGAAATACATAAATACATTTGTTTGTGTAGATCCCAGCTAAATGAGCTGCTCTCTTCTAAAATACAACCTCCTGTATTGAGGTTTTATTGAAGCAAAACTGGCTGGTTTTGCACCTCCACACACGCAGAGCTTGGGGGTTTGACTTGGGATATTAGCTGAATTTCACCAAGAAAAGGTCCCATCCTGCTGTTAGTGAGGCCACCTCTGGAGTATTGGGTCAAGTTCTGGGCTCCCAGTTCCAGAGAGACAAGGAGCTACTGGAGACAAACCAGTGGAGGTTATGGAGATGCTGAGGGGACTGGAGCATCTCTATGCTGAGGAAAGGATGAAAGCCCTGGGGCTGTTGAGCTGCAGAAGAGAACACTCAGAGGGGATCTGATCAATGCTGATCAAAAGCTAAAGGGCAGGGGTCAAAAGGATGGGGACAGACTTTTGTCAGTGGTGGCCAGCAACAGGACAAGGGGCAATGGGCACCAACTGGAACCCAGGAGGTTCCATCTGAGCAGAAGGAGAAAGTTGTTTGGTGTGATGGTGTTGGAGCCTGTTCCAGGCTGCCCAGAGAGGTTGTGGAGTCTCTTTCTCTAGAGAGCTTCCAAACGCTCCTGGATGTGATGCTGGGCACCCTGCTGTGGGTGACCTGCTGGAGCAGGGGTGTTGGATGAGATGATCTCCAGAGGTCCCTTCCAACCCCACCACGCTGAGATCTTGTTGGTCCTTTCTTTCCTGATAAACTCTCTCTTAGAGCTGTGTAAGCACCCACACCTGTGTGGTGTGATCGTGTGTCATCCCTCTGCATGGGGGCAGATCCCCCCAGCAGCAGGTTTGCTGGGTTCGGTGCGTGTCGGTGCTGCCGTGTCAGTGATTTGCTATCAGAAGGCACCAACCACGCTGGGGGCTTTCCCAAGGGCTTTTTTGCTGTGCTGGCCATTTCTTGAGAGCTTGTTTTGCAGCTCATGTTTCCTTTCTCTGTTATTCTCCCTTTCCTCTTTCTCGTCTGGCTTGTGGGCTGTGGCAGTGAGGCTGGAGAGCAGCAAAGCTGCGCTGCTGTGATTGTCCCCGGGTGCCACCTCTGCTACTCTGCTCACTGGGAGGCTCCCAAAGCCTTCAGGGATCCCCAGAGACTCCTACAGTGCTTCTAGCTGATGAACATGTTGGTTTGGTGTCCAAGAAGATAGTAGGGTTTTGGGTTTTTTAATTAGATCGTAGAATCATGGAGTGGTTTG
>VYZX01025961.1:10940-54349 GCA_013401335.1 Brachypteracias leptosomus
AAAGAGCAATAAAGCTGGGTTCATTTATTTATTTTTACTTGTTTATTTTTCCCCGAAGGAAAGGAACCTGAGGCTTGTTCCCAGTGATTTATACGCGGGTTGTGACTATGCTCGGAGTCCTGGGGAGGGAGGAGGCAGGGGGGTCGCGGGGCAGGGAGCGGGGACCGGGTTCGTCCCCTCCGGGTTGCCGTGGGGGGGACGAGGTGGGAGATGGGGAGATGGGGAAGCTGCATCGAGGGGAAAGCAGCACAGGGTGGGCACGACCCGTGCTGGAGGATGAGGATGAAGGTGATGGTGAGGATGACGATGAGTTTTGACCTCTTGAGCGCTGGCCGAGCTCAGCGCAGCGGGGAGGTAGCATCTCTCCCCAGACCCAGATCCCAACCTCTTTTCCAGGGGTCCATGCTCGGCGCACCTCCTAATTAGCGTGCGACACTTCCGAGTCAGCATTAAATTTTTAGTGTCAGCCGTTACCGAGCTGTGAACCGCCGAGCGGGATCATCTGCATTTAATAAAACATGTCATAGGGATGGATGCTTGCAGAGTTACACAGAGGGAAAACGCACAGAGAAAAGTGCTTACGTGGGGGTGGATGTATATATATGTGTGTATATACGTATATATATACACCCCCCGCGCTACAGACTGACACTTGGGTGTATCACACGAACCCAAAATCCCGAAATTCAGCCCAAACCTGCACGCAGGCGCTTACACGCAGCTTCTCACGCGTGGAAATCCCTGAGTGAACGTCCACCAGCAGGTCGCTGTTTCCAGCCGCGATTTTATGGGCTTGCTAAACAACCCTGTGGTCTGCAGTGAATTAATTAACTTCGCGCTCATCCTACAATACATCAGGACCCACGCTCACCTTGTACCACCTCCCGCCCCCCACCTCGGGTTTCCCCCCGCTGCAAGCAGGTAGAAGTTTCTCAGCCCGGTGCTGTAGCTAAACAGATTAATACACGTTGACAGAGTCTTTATCCCTCCTCGCACGATGCTAAATGAATCTTAAAGTCCCTTCTGAGACAAACGGGGAACTCTCTCTCTCTCTCTCTGTCTGTCTCCCTGTCTATCTGCGTGTGCTTTGGATGTGCCCTGTGGAAATTGTTTACAGTTTGGAAGACTCTAACCTTGATTTTCCAGCTTTGAGCTCCCTCTGGAAGCGGAAAGAGCAATTACTCCGCATTACTGTACATATTTCAATNGGGACGACAGGCAGAACAACCCCGAAACAGGGAAATAGCTAGAAACCCCGAGCTTTTGGGTAGAAAGTGCTTGGGATGGTGTAGGTTTTTTTTTTTAATTTAGTGATGCTTTTGGAGAGGATGCAGAGAACGCATTTGCAGCGAGTTCCAGCGGTGCAGGGTGGAGGCGAGGCTGCTGTGATATGCCGGAGCATCCCCGAATAACATTAAACTGTGTCATGGATCNGACACTCGGGTGTATCACACGAACCCAAAATCCCGAAATTCAGCCCAAACCTGCACGCAGGCGCTTACACGCAGCTTCTCACGCGTGGAAATCCCTGAGTGAACGTCCACCAGCAGGTCGCTGTTTCCAGCCGCGATTTTATGGGCTTGCTAAACAACCCTGTGGTCTGCAGTGAATTAATTAACTTCGCGCTCATCCTACAATACATCAGGACCCACGCTCACCTTGTACCACCTCCCGCCCCCCACCTCGGGTTTCCCCCCGCTGCAAGCAGGTAGAAGTTTCTCAGCCCGGTGCTGTAGCTAAACAGATTAATACACGTTGACAGAGTCTTTATCCCTCCTCGCACGATGCTAAATGAATCTTAAAGTCCCTTCTGAGACAAACGGGGAACTCTCTCTCTCTCTCTCTGTCTGTCTCCCTGTCTATCTGCGTGTGCTTTGGATGTGCCCTGTGGAAATTGTTTACAGTTTGGAAGACTCTAACCTTGATTTTCCAGCTTTGAGCTCCCTCTGGAAGCGGAAAGAGCAATTACTCCGCATTACTGTACATATTTCAATGCCGTGATAGATCGCAGGTGTTTGCAGCCTCCACTATTGTCTCCTTCCCTCCCTCAGCCCCGAGGATGCTCCGACTCGGAGTAGGATGGTGGCCCCGAGTCTCTGCCACGCACACCTGCGGGTCCCTGCACGCTAAACACCCACGGAGGTGCACGGAGGGGTGGGCTGGCGTCCTTAAATCCATCCCCCCTCTCCCCCCCGATGCTCTCCGGCAGCTCGGTGGCCTCTCCTGAGGGTGCCCAGGGCGAAGATGCTGCTTTTTGCCCACGCGAGGAGTGTATCTATTTCTTGTGTGGACCTAAATCTATATGGGTTTAACGTCAGGAGCGCTGGACGCCTAACGCGGGGTGTAAGCGCACGGCAAGGGGCAGAAGGCACCCNTTTAGTGATGCTTTTGGAGAGGATGCAGAGAACGCATTTGCAGCGAGTTCCAGAGGTGCAGGGTGGAGGCGAGGCTGCTGTGCTATGCCGGAGCATCCCCGAATAACATTAAACTGTGTCATGGATCAGTGTCATGATGACGTATGACACACCACAAGGGATCATGATGAGTGACTGGCATAATAGACATGGAGAGTGGACCAAAGTCTCCTTGACAATTCTTAGTCATATGTCTTGGGGGGATAGTTTTACATCCGTGATCCGTTTATTTGGAGCCAATTCCGGGAGAGAGACACATGAAGCACGGGGCTGAATCTAAGTAGGATGAAGATGGGCTTAAACGGCACAAAGGATTGCAGAGGAAAGCTGAAGAGGTCACCGCTTTAGGTGCAAAGCGCCTGGCAAAAAAAACCCCCAACCCCACCTGCTATACTTAATTAAGCAGGGCTCTCCTCCTTCCTCTCGCCAGCCTAGAGAAGGATGGCTCAACTTAAGCGTGACCCAGCGGATCTCCTCGCTCCTCCCGCAATCTGCTGCAGAACCGCGCTGGGATAACCTCCTGCTTCATCACATCTTGTGGGATGCTGCTCGGGTCCTCACCACGTGTGGGTCTGCGGAGCTCCGAGACCCCCTGGCTGGGTTTCCCCGCGGTGCTGATGATGGGGGAAAGCGAGGAAAAGTCGCATCCCCTCAGGTCCTCCGAGCAGGCGGGGAGCACACCTCTTATAAAACACTTAAACTGAGAGAAACGCACCCAAGCATGCCTCTCAGTACGAGTGGGAGAACCCGAGGAGAGGAAGATGCGGGTTTTCTTTTGTTGGCAAACATCCCGAGCCAACAGGGGGAAGTTTGGGGCTTCTCCTTTCCTTTTTTTTTCTCCTCCCCCACCCCTCCGCACACTTGTCCCCAGGCTTGTGCCCCTCTCGGCGTGTGCCCCGGTGACCTCCTGGATGCGGTCAGCACCCCAAAAGCCTACTGTGGTGGCTGGGAGTGCTTTGCCTTCCCAGTGGGGACCCCCGACAGGCTTTTTTTTTCCCCAGGAGAGGATGTTCTCAGGGCTCTCTCTTTGCACAGCCCCGCCAAGGGATACTGATGACCTCTGAAATTATCCAGAGGCGGTATTTATTCTCCAGGAGCAGAATGAAAGTTATTCGCCCAGGAAAGGAGAGTCACAAGAGGGAAACCACCTTTCAGCCTGACACCACAAAAAAAAAAAAAAAAAAAAAAAAAATCTGCTGATCCAGATGCTGTGAGAAGTTCACTAAATGTGTGAGCAGGTAACTCAGGGAATAGCGACGTTGTTAACAGAAAACATCTAATTAACAATGACTTCATTTGATTGGGAGGATGAAAAAGCCTTTTTAAATCAGTCCAGATTTACTGGCCTAAGCGCAGCCAATTTATGAATATGGAGGCTGTATTGAGTCTGCCTTCTTTCAAGATGTCATCTGAGGGGTAATAGTATAGGTGAAGTCATTTAGTTACACTGTGGAAACTTTTATAGTCCCTTTCTTGGGAATTTAATTCAGTGCTTCTTCATTTTATTAGGAACAGACTGACTCCATCAACGGTGCTCTCCATGTTTAGAGGCATGACTGCTTGAAGCAATTAGGCTCCCCAATTAGCATACTTCTCCTGACCTCAGCAGCACCACCAGGTCCTTACGTTATCCATCTCTTCGAAGTAAGGGAAAGCCGGAATAAAACATCCCTCACAAGTGCCCAAGGTGGTGAAACCAACATGCGAGCGGGCTACCAAAATTACCCCTTTGCCCTGAGAGGGGAAGGGAAAATAAAATAAAGAAGCGCCTCCCGATCGCACCCCAGTGTCCGTGTTTCGACAGTTTTGCCGTTTCGCGCTGATTTCCAGCGTGTTGCCAACCCCCTGCCTAAATCCTGCCCGATCCCCTTCCCCTCCCCGCTTTCCGCAGGGCTCAGAAGCCGGAGCCGCGGGGGTGTCCCAGGGTGGGGGTCGCCCGGGGAGTGGGGGATGCTCCCGGTATCCGAGACCTGGGTCTTGTCCATGCGGGGAGGGACAAGGAGGCTGGACCCGCACAGGCACCGCACCCCCTCCACGAGTGTTTATTTTGGAGAGGGGGCCGTGATAGTCAGCGAGCATCCCTCCCGGCAAGCCCCCTCCCTCCCTTCCCCCTCCAGCCCTTTGGGTACCACTTTTAAGCACGGGTCGACGATTTCAAATCCCTCCCTGCAACGTGTGGGTTTTCCGAAAAGCTGACCTCAGAGGGGTGCAAGGATGGATGGGGAGAGCGGGCCTGATCCTGCCCAGCCCCTCTCCCCATGCGCCGCGGGCAGATGCCTCCCCCTTGGACTCCCCACCCTAGCCCCTCATCCATCCCACGGAGCTCAAAAGGTGGGTCTGGGTTAATGCGGCTGGTCCCCGAGGGGCCCGATCCTGCGACGCCCGCGGGGGGCTTCGTGAACCCTCCTCTCACCAAAAGTCAGTGTCTCAGACACTCGTCCATCACGAGTAAAATTCTTATTTTATTATTTTTTTTCCTCTCCCCTCCAATCCTCCTGGAAGCCCACGGAGGGGATCCAGGGAGCCAAGTGTTCATCAGATAGAGCCATCCGCCCAGAGCTTCTCAGCACTGTGGAAGAAAAATCTCTATAAAACGAAATAGGCAATCAACTGAAATCTATCCTCTTTAAATAAACTGATTCCTTAGTATTTTCCCAGTGTTGCTGTAAGTTGTTGTCTGCGATGTCCCCCAGGGCTCTTTCCTCTGCTCTCTGATTTGGTGTATAAAAGCAGCTCTGAATGATGGATTACTGTGTCATTGCAGCCTGCGAAGGATTAATTTGTTTCATTGATTTCTCTTTAGGCAGATTGCCAGAATTCTCTGCTTCCCACCTTTCCCCGGGACTTCCAGCAGTAATAGACAGTAATAGCCTAAGACAAATCAGCCTATTCTTGTAAAAATAGAAACACAAAAATCCTCAAGTCCCAGAAAAGCCATAAAGAAGTTTTTTTCCTCGTTGTGCTGTGAAACCACTGACTCTTTAAGAGTCCATCTTCTCCCCTCGCCCCATTCCCCCCTATAAAAAAGGTCGCAGGGTCCTGGGGTGGGATGGGGGGGATGTTTAGTCTCAGGAGCAATTTCAACAAGCAGTTGCATGTGAATGGTGGGCATTTGATGGCCACAGAGAAATATTTTGTTCATGCTCAGCAGCAGGGTTAGGAACCACAGAAGGTCTGGGTGAACCTCACAGTTCACTCTTAAAATCACCGGGCCGCCTATAGCTAATCTATTATTGATCCATCTGCCTGTCTGTGAGTATGGAGAAGAAATGTGGTTTATGTCAGGTTAGGAGTCACAGGTCTGATGTGGGCGTGGGTGGGACTGGACTCTCCTAGATCAATTAATCTGTGTGCCTCCAGGATAATCTGATTGGAAAATCAGGCCTCAAAGTGCTGGGATGTGGTGGAAAAAGGGATCTGGGGACTCTTTTCAGGGCAGGTTGTGGGAGGGTGAGGGGAGGAGAGGACATCCCACACCGTGGAGAACCTGCTGCTGCTGCTCTGCCCACACCACTGCTCTTTTCAGACCTGCTTCATCAACAGCAGACATGGGTCAACCTATTTGCTTCCACAATGCAGCGCTAAAAATCGTATTGATTTAGTGTTCTCAAGTTAAACTTTAGGTGTAATTAGTCCTACGGTAAAAAGTGGTGTTGTCGTGTGTTAATGCCTTCCCAGCTCGGGCTCGTGTAAAGCTGTGCCCTGCCGAAACAGCACTTTTAAATAGCACCCAGGGTAGAGGAGCATTTATTTCACCTCTATATCTGTCTGGGGGTGAGAGTGGCTCAATAGCTACTTTCAAAGGGATGGTAAATTTGCTTGTACTAGATAACACCAATCCACTGCATTGCAAACCTAGGAAATTCTGAAGCTATAGCCCTATTATTCCATTTATTTATATATTTTCCCCCCTCCCCTGCTCTCCGGGAGGGTGTTAGCCTGCTACTTCCTATTTTAATTTACTGTAATTTCAGGTTGAATCCAAATACCAGTACTTGGGTCACAGCTTGATTTCCTTGATACCACGCCAGAAAATATTCCTTGCCTGAGCAATGCTCTTGTATTTACTTGCCTGAGATCCCTCTGTGCTGTGTAGAGCCCAACTTTTCCCTTCTCCACCTAACGCAGGTTTTTGAAGGAACCCTAATAGGAGTCATAAAGAGGGTTATGTGTTCACTCTTGGGAATCCCTAGAAATCCCTACATTGTCTGGGGAAGCCCTGCAGTGTGTGTTAGCCTGCAGTAAGACAAGGGTGGCTGCCTCCGGGCATGGAAAACTCTGGTATCCTGGGGAATGCCTCAAGCTTCCCTTCAAAGCCTCCTCTGGTCTAACAGGGACCCCTCCACCCCACCCCACCTCCAACTCCCTCCCTCTCTTCTGGCATAACCCAACCTCGCTCTGCCCAGCATTCCCACTCCTGATGGTTTTTCACTGTCAAGCAATTTTGAAAGGAAAGGCACAAAATGCAACAGTTTACATTTTTCCTGCTTGGATAGCCAAGCCCCAGGGAGGCTTGGCTCTGAGCTCAAGGGTCTTTCTCAGCAGCAAATGCCCCCATCCCCTCCTTGCTGGTCCTTTTCAGCTCACACAGGGGAATCCTTCTGCTCCTTCGCTAAGCACTAAGGAAAGTTTTGCTCTTGGTAAATAATGACAACAGTGTTCTTGGCTTGGAAAGCCTGCCTTGGGGGAGAGGAGACAGATTTCCACCCCCATCCCTCCCGTTCGCAATAAAACAGGCAGAATCCATCACAGACCCAACTTGAAAAGCTTAAGTGAAGCTCACATCCTTTCATCCCTGCAGGACTGGAGAGAAACAGAGTCTGTTAGATTAGCAAACATTAACCTCTCGCATAGTTCTGGATGTAGGATTAATGTCTACTGAAGGGACAGCTGTATGACCCTCACACATACACTAACTATACATTAGGGCTGTCACTCTATCGATTGGGAGAAGTTTGTGTGAAGAAGCATCCCCCACCAGGGAGTAAAGCAGACCAGGGCTGGAAAAAGCCATTTGTGCTCTGCTGAGGCACACTTTTAAAACCTCAGCTCCCTGCTTCTGGCGTCCACAGTGTAGATGAGCTGAAATCTGCGTGTTTCACCCCGAGGTTCTGCCACGTGCAGACCACACACAATTTCCAGCTGTGACCCTGGGGTCAGCTCATCTTTGGGCAAAACACATCCCTGTGCCAATGCTGGATTTGCACATTTGCCCACATGGGGTTCTGAGTTCCCGTGGGGTTCTCACTGGCTCTACATTAGCATGCCTATTCCCATTTAGCTCGTTTGGAAGAGATTCTTCTCAAGATTTTCCTTCCTTACCCCCTTTATCTCAGAACACGAAGAAATAAGGGTGAATAACATGTTTGTCAAACTTTCTTCCCATTAAAAGATGAAAACTTCACGCTATGAAAACACAGGTTGATTGCTTCCTAGGGTTTGCTGGACTAGGTACAAACACTGGGCTTGACTCTGGTCACACCCTATTTCCATGTTAGTCCAGCTCTTCTCAAAACACAGGAATTTCACAGAAGTAACAGCGGGTTCAGTGCATTTCTGAGAACAGACTTATTTTAATTGTGTAAATGAAAATAAATGCTTATTTTTTAAGGCTGTATATTAAAACATTAATGGTTTCTCGGAGTCTGATCCACACAAATATTTGGATGTCAAATATTGAACTTTCCAGAGCTTGATGGCAAGAGAAAGGACCAACCATGCTGTGGGGTTCCAATAAGCTTGAAGGAAGAAAGGAGAGAGGTGCATCCCCCAGAACAAATTGGGTAGGAACCTGCACACCTCACAGGGTGCCCTGAAGGGGACAGTGACCAGTAGTGTGGCCTGTGGTAGCCCATACATAGACTTCAGCTGGCACTGAAGTCAGTTGGTTGAAGATGAGATGAGAAGAGATGAGATGAGATGTGATGAGATTGTGAGATGAATCCAGCACCTTTTTACCCAAGCCTGTTGTGGTTGGGACATATACTGAGAAGATGAGCTATCTGAGATAAGCTGTGTCCTCTACTGATGGTTGTACCCAGTTCTCATTAACACACAGAACAGAACAGAGCCATTTAGTACCCAAATCATACAATCATAGAATCACTAAGGTTGGAAAAGACCTCTAAGATCAAGTCCAACCATCACCCCAGCACTGCCATGACCAGGTCATGTCCTGAAGTGTTATGTCTACACATCTGTTGAACCCCTCCAGAGATGGTGACTCCACCACCTCCCTGGACAGCCTGGTCCAGTGCCTGACCACTCTTTCTGGAAAGAACTTCTTCCTAATGTCCAATCTAAACCTCCCCTGGTGCAACTTGAGGCCATCACCTCTCATCCTATTGCTAGTTACTTCAGAGAAGATATCAACACCCACCTCTCTACAACCTCCTTTCAGGGAGTTGTAGAGACAAGGTCTCCCCTCAGCCTTCTCTTCTCTAGACTAAACAGTCCCAATTCCCTCAGTCTCTACTCATAAGGCATGTTCTCCAGACCCTTCACCAGCTTGGCTACCCTAAATATTACACTTTGGTTAATTGTCCCTCTAGGCCACCTGTGTGGCTGGAGAAAAAGGTCTTGTAGGCAAAGTTTTGGGTGCTTGTTGGGCTTAGTGTGCTGCAAGAAGATGCACATTCCCATTCTTCTGCTGAAGCAGCATAGACTGAATCCAGACCAGCCGCTTAGAGCAGAGGCAGTGTGCTGGAGCTCAGCTGTTAGGAGGTTCCTTCTAGAGGAACAAGGAATGGGCAAAGTAGACCCCTTGGGCAGAGCAAGCAGTCAAAGTGCAATATGCAACAACCAAGCCAAATGGAGCAGGTAGGTTCTGAACACTAGCCCAGGTTGCCCAGAGAGGTGGTTGATGACCCATCCCTGGAACCATTGCATGTTAGGTTGGCTGGGGCTCTGAGCAACCTGCTCTAGTTGCAGATGTCTCTGGTCCCTGCAGGGGGGTTGGACCAGATGACCTTAAAGGTCACCTCCAACCAAAACTATTCTATAAATTGATGATTCAAGTGCTCTTTAAATGGCCAAAACCTTTATAGGACTGAGTTTTTTACCCAAAGTATATTTCTGGCAGTAGTTGCCTGACCCCTGGCAGTAGTTACCTGACCCAGCAGCTCATCCTGGAGATACTTGCTTCTTGAAATCTGCAGTCCAATGTTGAATGGTACTTCAGAAGGAACTGCAGTGCACGTGGTGGGACAAAACCCATGCTGGTGACTGACCAAGCTGCGAGCTGGCCAAAAATTATCCTACAGGGCAGTTTCCAGAGAAGATGCTGGTTCAGGCAGAAGAGTGTTTAAGAGAAATATATCAATTCTATCATCTTCTTGAATAGGGGAGCATCAAACCCCTTTGCTAAAGCAAATTATCCATCACTTCAAGTTCATATTAATAAGAGAAGTAAGACCAAGATGAGAGCAGCTGTTTTAAAATCAAATCTTTCCATCAGTTTAAAACAAGGTGTTTCTGACTGCATTTAATAGACAAATTGTGAGGGTTTTCGACTTTGCTCTTAGTAGCTGTAGTGTTGAAACCCTGTGGTTCTGGGAAGATGCAAATATTGGCTTTGGTCAGGCCAAATTGACAGGTATAGGGACAAACAAACCCACAGGGAAGAGAAGCAAAGCAGTGTCCTCTGCACCACGATTTGTGTCCTGCTAAGCCTGGATCCATCTCTTTATATATTTCTATAAGGCAATTATGAGGCTCTGGCCCCAGCTTCTGGGTAGTATTAAAGGGAAGATCCTGTCTGAAAAGGTAAACATTCAGTCAGACCTCTGACATGGTTTATTTTTCGTGTGTTCAGCAGCAGGGAGTAGCTTTTTTATTTCATTACCAAGGGCTGTGTATGTGTGGGTAGGCAGGATATGTGAAAGTTGGAGGGCACCAGCCCTGCTGCTCTCAGCTCACCCCTAAGTCATTTAATTCAGGTGGAGAGATAAAGGGTTTGAAAAAAAAAAATTGGTACCCTAAGGCACCCCAAAACTGGACATCATCACTTCTCCAGGTAAATAATTAGATTTTTCCTTTGAGGCAGACAGGGATAAGCAATACCTGGTAAGCTGTGGGTGTCTTGAAAGTCTTCTGAGGGTTAATGGTGACTTTCTCAGGAATTTATTTCTTTTTAATCCACCTAGAAAGGTGAGGTTGCTTAATGTATGAGATGGCATTCAAGTGGTTAACACTCACACACCTCTGAGCAGTGTTTGGGAAGGAAGCACGGTCTCTTGCCCACCCATTAACCTGTTATTATGGGGCTTTTACACCAGCAGCAGTAAAATTCACCTCCCTGCTGTATGTGTTGCTGTATCAGAGATCAAAGTTCTGTAGTTTGCAAAAACATGGAAAGCAATTAAATCTGCTTGTTTAGTCAGAACTCAGTCTCCAACAAACAACAAATTTCTGCTTGTCCACAAGGGCATGAATGAAGACACCAAATGAATGAGCAGGGATTTGTCACGTTAGGTTTTACAGCCATTACTGTATTCATACTTTATAATATATTTTAACATATTATATATAATATATATTTTTTTTTTTCCAAGTGAGTAAAAAGTTAGAAGTATGTGGCCTGCCACACTGGAGCCTTTTTACTATGACCATTGGAGATATATTAAAAATGATGGGTTCCTACATAATTCCAGGGCTTTACATAGCTATTAAAATAGCATTTCTTCCAATTTGAGCTATGTTAAACACAATTCTGGCTCTGAGCAGCTTTTCAGCTTTACTGTATTCCGGGATACCAAGAAGATCATCTCCAGCAAACCACATCTTTGTGTTGGTGGAGAACATGGCTGTGGAATGGAAGCATGGCAGCCTCATCCCAAAATACACTGATTTTTAACAAGGCAACCATAAAACCTGCGTGAGGTCATGACTGGAAAATGACCCTTGTTGGACATCATTTTCTAGAGAGCTCAACATGAACTTTGTTGGCCAACTGCTGGGGTTGTCCTTCAGCTAGAGACGCTGGCAGTGACTTTAATTAGAGAAAGTACATACATCCAGTCCATACAACATATTGGACTAATGCTACATTTTGACATAGTGTATTTTATTTTATTTTATTTTATTTTATTTTTTATTTTATTATTTTATTTTATATTTTATTTTATTTTATTATTTTATTTTATTTTATTTATATTATTTTATTTTATTATTTTATTTTATTTTTTTTATATTATTTTATTTTATTCATTTTTGTGTGTGTGTTCTAAGCTGTTTTTTTTAAAAAGGACATTAACAGGCAGAAATGACATCGAAATTAACCGTGATACCTTTCTATCAAAATTGTGTTTTATCCTCTGTATATATATATTTTTTTAATTTTCCATAACATTTTTATAGTAAAGACAAAAGTATTTCAATGCATTATTATGTTTTTTGTTGTTTTTCTGAGTTTGGTTAGCACTGAAAAATTATCTTGACAGTTTTGCCACCTCAGTTTTCAAATTCCCTTTCTCATCCACTGCCTTGTCTGGGCCACGAGCACTTCCATAGATGTAAGTTCAAAATTCGTGTTTTTACTGGAAACAAAAACTGTCCCAAGACACGAGTTTTTGCAAACAGTTTTACTTTTTGGTTGTAGTTTACATTTGGTTTGATATCGTCCCCTTGAAATGGCAACAGCTTTAGAGAAGGTGTAAAATGCAGGCAGTGATCCCCTGAAATCACCATAAAATAGCATGAGAACGCCTGTGGCAGTAGGAGCAGCATCCTGGCTATATTCCAATTTGGCTAGCTACATACTGTTTTTCTAAATTCAGGTTTATTTGTGGGCTTGATCCAAACACTTTTGAAATAATTCTTTTCCCGTTGCCACGTTCTGGTCCCTGGCTGGTTGTACTTCACTGTTAGTTGAAGCCGTGTCCATGCCCTGTTTACTTTTTTAATGAAGAAATAACCTTTGGTTTTACTGGGAAAGTCTAAACCCCACATCTGGATGGCAAATAAAGGGCCAGTAAAACCCTTAAAATCCATCTGGCTCAAAAAAAAAAATGCAATGGTAAATTTAATTTCATCGCTTAATGCTTCTTTCTTTGTCATACATACCCCCCACCATGTAAAAAAGAAATAAATTACACCAGTATATATATATAAATAAGAACAGGAGGCAGAAATCTGCCAATGGACCTGCTCTGTAGGTAGGGAGAAATGCCAAGAATAAAGTAGCTCGCAGCGTGGGTGCGTCGATCATTTAAAAAAATCACAATATTGTCTGATTCGGTTGTCAGGATATCAAAAACGTGTATTTAGGGACAAAAACAAGCAGCACAGCAAACAACGAGTTAAAATTCCAATGTAAGAGGAAATCTGCAATCAGGGGACTTTCAGTGCCATGCTAGCTGAGTGCACCAAAAGTTTTGTTTTGCAGCAAAAGCCTGAAAAAGGAGCTAAACGTCAGAAATCTGCGCTTTTGAATACGATTAACATACATCAAGCCACAACTTCTGCACGTTTTCATATTTAGGGTGGATATTTATTGTTTCCAGCTCTGTCTAGAACTATCCATCTGACTCTGGCAGATTACTGGTAGGGATACAGAGCTGGAGGTCACATCTTATTAGATAATCATACAGTGTAAAGATGCTTCTCAGCTACAGGGAGAGGGTGAAGCAGTTGCTCTTCAACAGATGCCACGCTATATGAATTATGTCATTTCCATAGTTATAAAACAACTCGAGAAAATGTTCTGTAACAATATGATGTATGCTAGGATTGATTACCCCCAAAAATCCTTTCAAGAGGAAAAACAGAGCGGAAAGGGGGGGGGGGGGGGGAAGGGAAAAGCTGTTTCTATCCAAGCTTCACCTCCTGGAGGTGGAGGAAAACCTCACGTTTGGTGGTTACATGGGGTGGTCATTCCATTTGTGTGTTCATTATGCGCTTTAAACAGTCAAATATATTCCTTCCAGTAAATATGAATAGTTTAATTTGTTCTGCTGAAAGAGAGACAACTATCAGAAATAGCAATAAAAGTCACATAATGAAATAAGAATACTAGAAAATCCGAGGATTTTAGTATGGTCCATTATTCATTCAATTCCTGGCAGCCTTTATGATTACAAATCACTTGATTGACTAACTAGACATTCTCAAAGTGAATTATGAATCAGGTTCATTTTTCCTGGTTGAGCGTTGGTACATGTTGTAACTCTTCCACTTTGTGATATATCAAGTTCTTGTAACAGTAATAAGAGATATAATCAACTCTTTTATTTCAGGACAAATAAATTGCCTTTTCAGAAATGAAATGTGGTTGCTAACATTTTAACAGCGTGCAGTGTAATTCCTTCCTGCTCTTCTCAGAGTGCAATCTGCTGCCATGACAAAGCATTCGACATTGCTGAAATTATTTTAAGAGCCCCCCACACCCTCAGTCTGGGGCAAATCAGGTGGTGGGGCCAAAACCAGCCTGTGGTCCCTTTCCTTGCTGAAAATGAGCCTCAGACCCCTAAACCTTGGGCCACAATTTGCCCTTTTGTGCCTGGCTCTGATCCCAGCTTGGGAACGCTGAACAGTTTTAAAGCTGTTTAAGTTTACTTTGAAAAAAAAAAAGCAAAATGAATCTCTTCTTAAAGTGTTCTTGACCCTCAAGTCCTCTTGCATGAAAAACTCCCTCAGGCTTTTGTGGAAATTATGCAAGGAGAATGACTGGCAGGCTGGGGTGGGAGTTATTTGTAGAACAAATGCACAATCAGATCCCAAATCCCCCCAGAATAGGTTTAGTGTGAGGTGCATTTCACCTTCGAATGGCTACAGGGAAACAAAATTTTAAAAATATAAATTCTGGACTGAATCTGCTCGAAATCTGTGCGAGTGTCTGAGGTGGAAACCACAATAAATGGAATTTGTGGCTTAAATCTGCATGTCAGATGTAACCAGGAGTGATGTCTTGGCTTTATGGAGTGTGGTGGTCTCTGGATGCTTGAGTCCCACCTCCTGGTTGGGGTGATGGGGCTGAGGATGGGGTGAAATGGGTGCTTGTGATACCACCAGGTCTGAAGGACAGGGTACGTGATGTCCTCTGGTACATGGACCCATCTTCCCACAGAGGGTTCTGTGCAAGGACCTCAACACAGCTCCTGGTTTCCTCTCCACGGGGAGGAGAAGGATTTTTCTTCTGATGAGGGAGGCAGTCCTGGTGTTCGGGTGCTTATTTTGGCTGCAGCGAAGGGACAGACTGATACTCAGTGGGTTCACATTATTTATAGAACGATTTCAAAGACTTTAATCCCCTCCCTTTCCCCTCCCAAACACAAAAGCAAGTTTCTAAAGCAGGATCTTGTGGGAGAAAAGATGTATTACCACTTTAGTTTTTCGGAAGACCTTAATGTGGTCATTCATTTTAGAAACAATGGTTTGCAGACTTCAGATTTATTCCTTATTCGTCTTTCTATCTCATTTCTAATCTTCTAATAACCTTAATTAAATGCTGAGTAGTTTAGAATATTATTAAATAGCTTTCATAGGATTTTTTTTTTTTTAATTTCTGATTACATCATGAGTACAGATTATTGAATATTCCATTCACTTTAAAATTATGATTAAGAGGATAATCCCAAAAAAGATGTTTGTAACATTTTTAACTAAGCTGTGTTAATTGAGTTAGGGGATAAGAAATGAGATTTAAAGGGTGAGCAAGGGGTAAAATCAAAGCCCGCGTAGTTTTAAAACCAAGTGGATTAAGAGAATGGTCAGAATGGAGGAGGTGGCGGGTCAAAATGAATGGTTGGAGTAGAAAATTCACTTATTTTCAGGCCACGTGCCTGATTTTCACAGAAATCACGTGCAAAGGCACCTGGTGTGATGTGGTTAACAGGGAAGGTACAAAGAGCTCGCTATGGATCAACAGACTACACATTGCTCATGGTCAGGCAGAGATGCGTGACATGAAGGGACATGGAAAAACCTGCTCAAGTGTCACCTCATCTGACAGCTTTGTGTCCCCTGACATGCCTGAGGACACCAGGTCAACCTGTGTCCCACAGGTTGGGATTGTTCGGAGTGATGCACTGAGTGACACTGACACAGCAATGGTTTTCATAGCATCATAGGATGTACTGGGTTGGAAGGGACCTCCAAAGGTCATCTAGCCCAACACCCCTGCAAGAAGCAGGGACATCTCTATCTAGGGCAGGTTGCTCAGAGCCCCATCAAGCCCCACCTTGAATGTCTCCAGGGATGGGGTCTCCACCACCTCTCTTTTGATGAATTTGGTTTAGGATGTTGAGCTTGGGTCTTTCCAGCATCATTCCCCTGTCCTCACGTTTGTTTGTAACTCACTGGTTGTCAGCATAGTATGAATTTTGTTGTTTTCCCTATTGCTTTGAAATATTGATTGGAAGTTGATTATGCTCTACTCTATTCTGGGGAGACCCCCCTGCAGTGCTGGGGACACCTCTGGAGTCCTCAGCACAGCAGAGCCATGGAGCTGGTGGAGTGGGGCCAGAGGAGGCCCCAGCAATGGTGGGAGGGCTGGAAGCCTCTGCTGGGAGGTCAGGCTGGGAGAGTTGGGCTTGGTCAGCCTGGAGAGGAGCAGGCTCCAGGGAGACCTTCTTGGGGCCTTTTAGCACTTCAAGGGACATGCCAGAAAGATGGTGACAGACTTTTGAGCAGGTCCTGTTTGGACAGGAGAAGGGGTGATGGTTTGAAACTGAAAGAGGGAAATTTAGACTAGAGAGAAGGGAGAAATTGCTGACACTGAGGGTGGTGAGAGCCTGTGCCAGGTTGCCCAGAGAGGTGGTGGTTGCCCCATCCCTGGCACCGTTGCGGGTGAGGTTGGCCGGGGCTCTGAGCAACCTGCTCTAGTTGCAGATGTTCCTGGTTCCCTCAGGGGGATTGGACTAGATGACTTTTAAAGGTCCCTTCCAACCAAAAACATTCTCTGATCTTATGATTCTTGCAACCTTTCTGGTGACTGCTTTCTTCTAAGTGGCCACATCCCTCTTCTTCACCATGTAGAGGGCTTTACATGTGATGTTCTTAGCTCACCACCTCTTGTAACAGGACCATAGCTCCAACATATCTGGTAACCAGGCAAGATATTTTTACTTGTGTTCCTTAAGCTATGCATGAGTAACTGGAGACACTCGTGTGCTGGAGGAATTTCTGGAGCCACCAGTACTTATGGAAATCACAGCACCACTGATGTCCCTACTGGGGATGTGAGAGGAAACCAGTGCTGGTGGAACTGGGACTGGGGAGTAGAAAGGCAGGAAAGCAAATGAAAAGCAGGGTGCAGAATCTAAGCTGCCAGAAAGGGATGATGGAGGCACAGTGGCTTTATTTAAGAGATGGACAAAGGCAGCGTGGTAAGGACAGGCTAACCCTAACCCTGACCCACACGACTGACATCAGTGATGTCATCATGTGCATATTGTTTGCTCATTAATTCCTTATTCTTTCATCATTTGTGAATTAAAGCAATCTTAGGAAGTGCAGGATAAATCAACCCACGAGCCATGGATGCTGGGAGGATGGTTCACGCTGTCTCTTCCTCTGGAATATTTGCTGGTTTCACAGGATTTTCACTGATTTAGGGCACAAAGGGGGATCTAAAACATGACACATCCCAACGAAGCTGGGGAGAGGCTGACTGCAAGAAAGCAGCTCTTAAACCCCAGAGAGAAAAGCAGAAAATGAATTTGAATTTAACCAAGAAGAGTGAAATATTGTAATGACTGATGGAAGCATTAGTTTTGTAGGCTCAGTTATGTAGGTTGGGATTTAATCTGTTTAGATCTTTTTCTTCCAAGCTTAACAGCTTTAATTATTTTTTACAAAGGAAAAAAAAAAATCAATACATCCTTGCACACTATTAATAAAAAAATCAAGTATCACTGATATTTGAAAACAGAAATCATAAAGAACATATTGCATTCACACCAACTACATACCAAGCAGAATGTTAATAACATTAACCTTTACTCTATCAGATATTTTCAAGAAATACCACTATATTTTTTGCAACGGCTCATATCTGTCATTTAACTGACATGTGATCTTTGCTAAGTTTGCCAAATCACTGAGGCCTGAATACCATTCAGCAATGTTAATTTTGTTTTCCTATTCCAGCCTTTACACAATTATTCTCATGGCAATCATTCTAGCCTTGAGTATAAATAATACTTCAAGTGGTTTGTTGATATCCAGAAAATGATGTGTATCTACATTAAGAGATTCTGGAATCTAATGGGAGAACCATGCATATTATTAAGCTGAAATGCCTATTTCTTTCCTCCCAGATGGGAAGTAGTACAGGGTAGTGCCATGGCATATGCATTAATTTCATTCCTTCCACAAATTTTAGCACACATTATTTTTGCAGATTTTGAGTCTTTGACTCCTACCAAATATCCAGGAGATTTAAATAGGATTTTTTTTTTTTTTTTCCTGCAGAAAACACCTCAATCTTAACACTTGGATAATTCTCAGGTGAGTTGAGGGAGAAGAGCATGGGAGCAGCCCTGCTCTGAAGAAGAATAAGAAAAGGAATGAGAACTTGGTAAGAGGAATCCTTGAGGATTAACAGAGGCAAACAGAGAGTAGTTTTCCTCTCTCCCATATTTCATTCCTATGGATTGGTTGTGCTTTTTCTGAAGGCTCTAGCAGTAAATAAAAAGCACAGTTAAAATGAGAGGCATTACCACTAAATAATAAGGAAAAACATAAATCCCAATGCCTGTCCATCATCACTGTCACCCCATTAATACCCACAAATACTCTGCTATTCAAAAATTAGCCTGCAGCAAATTTCTCCCTAACCCTGTGGATTTCTTGCATGTTATCTTCCACAATTTTTATTTCTTACTGCTTGCTTTCCCCAATTCCAGGCATCTTCCTCCTTTTTTCTTTCTTTTTGGTCCAGCGGGACTTTATATTTCCTCAGGACCTGACGAAGAGGAAGGAGCATGCTGCACTGAACACTGAGGGTGTGGGAGTGAGCTGTGTGGAAGCTTTTCCTCCAGCACTTTATAGATGCTCTGAAGAACAAGTTTAAAATCAGGGTTGTTGATGTTTGCAGATGTACAAGCGTAGCTGGAAAGGTTGATGGTCTGAGGAGATGCAGGGCAGCACAAAGTGAGGGTTGGACTTGCATGATGGCCATTTCTCTATTGCTTTGTTTTCTGGGTTCCCATAGAATCATAGAATGTTTGAGGCTGGAAGGGACCTCTAGAAGTCAGCCTGTCCAACCTCGTTACACCAGTAGGGACATCTCTACCTAGGGCAGGCTGCTCAGAGCCCCAGCAAGCCTGACCTTGAATGTCTCCAGGGATGAGACCTCCACCACCTCTCTGGGCAGCCCATTCCACTGATCTATCACCCTCCGATTAAAGAACTTTTTTCTAATGTCCAGTCTAAATCTCTCCTTTCCCTGCTTAAAACCATCACTCCTGGTCCTATCGTTAAAACCCCTTTTGAATAGACCTTCCCCGGCCTTCCTGTAGCCTCTTCAGATACTGGAAGGTCACTATAAGGTCCCCCCTGGAGCCTTCTCTTCTAAAGGCTGAACAGCCCCAACTCCCTCAGTCTGTCTTCATACGAGAGATGCTCCAGTCCCCTGAGCATTTTGGTGGCCCTCCTCAGGACACGCTCCAATATGTCCACACCCTTCTTGTGCTGGGGAGCTTGGTCTTTGTATATGTTTGGACTTCACAATCTGTGCCCATTACTTATAAGGAGTTTTAAGTCAACCTCAGTTAATGGCTGTGACTCTGAAAACCAGAGTCTAGAATTGGTGTTGGGTCTTGAGGAGAACTCTGGGTAGAACTGACTCTGAAGAGCAGTGCAGGTTCAAAATATGGTTGTCCTTTCACTCTGCCTCAGGCAAAGGCTGCAATAAAACATCTCCTGGAGGTGAAGTTACTCTTCCAGCTCCAAAGAGAAAAGGATATACACAGGTGAAGAACTGGATGAAGACAAGGCACGTGATGTTCTCCACTACTCCTGGGAGAAGCCCTGCCTGCCACGCAGGCAAGATGCCTCAGCTGTCCCTCTCTGCTCTGGAAAGCAGGAGGTCTGTAGGACTTCAGCGAGGACTATGGTCTTCCCCACTGTCTGAAGGCTTCCTGAACAAAGAAATGCATCTATCTCCAGATCAAAAAAGAGTATTATGGAGCACGGGCACATACTGAGCAGCATGTTCTCCAGTCAGGTCACCCCCAGCTACGTGACATGTTTTAGAAGCACAAATCTGATATTCTACTGCAAATCTACATGTAAACGGATCTTTTCAGTACCTGTCCAATCCACCTTGGTTTTAATTCAACCCAACCACTGTTGATAAATATCTCAGGATCATCTCTCTCCACACTGAGTACCTATGGTCAAAACATCCCTCCTTTAGTCTTCTCAAACACCTTGGGTTTAGACATCTCAGTTAAGTGCTACCACTAGATGGGATGAAGCCAGCCTTTATTTCAGCTGTTCTTTTTCTGTCTTTTTTTCTTTTTTTTAAATTTCTTTTCCCATCAGCACAGACACAATTTTTGTCAGGATAACTTCTGTTGTGTCTGAATTCCTCTTTGTGCTCTTCCCAGCATTTCAGGCAGCACTGCACTGCAGCATCACACCCCTCTCTGGAATGCTATTCCCTCAAGACTCCCATGGCACAGAGAGATGGGTAATGTTTTCTGAGCTTCTTCCACTATTACCATGTTTTCTATAGAGGATCAAAATGGATTATTTTCATCCTGACATGCAAATGCCTAGGCTGTGCCCTTGGCTGAGATCTCAGGGTTGACTACAGGAGTAAAAGATAGGGGGGTTGTAGCTTTTTAATATCACATGTGAAAGTGGCAGCCTTATTTCTTAAGGAAAAAAAAATAAGAAAAAAAGAAAAAGCGATTGTAGTCCCTTGTGCCTTATAAAAAAAAAAAAAAAGAAGCTTAATGAAAATATTTCCTCATGCACTTACTGAATACTGGATTCACATGGTCTGCACAGAGGCAGATGAACGTTGGGTGCAATCAAGACCTTACTGTTGTCCCCTGATCTGCCCGTTTGCTGTGCCAAAGTATCAGCAGGAGGAAAAGGCACATGAATAATGTCATCAAGCCAGGTTACAAACCCAAACACGAACGTTTAATAAGTGATGGAATTAGAATAGAAGCAGGGTGGATTTCTAAGTCCCCTCACGAAATGCTTATAAAGCTAAAAAGGTCGAATTCTTCACCAATTTTCACTCTGAGCATCAGCAGCTAAGTCAGTGAAATGACACGACCTGGGAATAGGTGCAGGATCCAACCCGCAGAACACGTTGATACACCATAAAAGTCATTGTGTGGTTTCATGTTAACATGAAAGAAACCATATCTGACCACGAGAGCACCCGCACTGACTCAGTGTTTCTAATTATTATCATATTCTCTCTTCTGAAACAACAGCAGCGACAAAAACAACATCAAGCAATTGCCTCCTGGCTAGTGTTCTCAGCAAGCCCTCATGACTATTGACTCAAACGAGCAGCCCAGCAAGTAAGTTGTTAGCTTAAATGAAAATTACAGCAGAGACAAAAATGTCAGCCTGGGAACTGAACTAATAAGGGAAAGAATGCTCGTGAAGCTGCTGACGCTGGTTTAAACCTCGGGAAGAAGAAAGGAGAGCCCAGCCATCAAAATTAACTGGTGGGGCTGGGGTGGATGGGGAAAATCTACATCTGATGTTGTGTCCTGCAAAGATGATGAGTGCAAGGTTTTAAGTGGTGATGGGTTAAGTACAACTTTACAGTCAAGATAGTGTGAGATACCTTGCAGTGACAGGATGAGGGATGATGGGTTTAAGCTAGAAAAGGGTAGATTTAGGTTGGACATTAGGAAAAAGTTCTTTAATATGAGCGTGGTTGATCACTGGAACAGGTTGCCCAGAGAGGTGGTGGAGGCCCCATCCCTGGAGACTTTCAAGGTCAGGCTTGGTGGGGCTCCGAGCAACCTGATCTAGTTAGAGATGTCCCTGCTTGTTGTAAGGAGGTTGGACTAGATGAACTTTGGAGGTCCCTTCCAACCCCAAACATTCTATGATTATGATTCTATGATTCTATGGTTCTATGGATCTATGACTCTATGAATCTATGATTCTGTGATTCCGTAGGGTTAATGGTAGGTGGTGAATTAAACGTGGGCTGATGGTTTAGCCATCCAGTGCCACTACCAGCTGGTCTAATGATCCTATCTTCTATCTTGAGCACAGGTAAAGTGACAAGATGGGGTTAGGCAACATGGATGGGTCCTTCAAAGCAGCTCCCAAGGAATAAACTTGTTTGTAAGATGGGGAGGGGGGAAATCCTCTGGAGCAAGATCACTCATGGGGCGAGGAGTTGGAGGGGAAAGGTGATGAGCCACGTTGGGCTTTTCTCTAGAGCCCCTGGCTGCCGTTCAGGCTGAAGGTCTTGGACAGAGTCCACCAACAGGCCTCCTGCCAGGGGATTTGTTACTGTGAGAGCTTGGCTTAGGCAGGATTTTATTACAAAAATTGTCTCGATTCTTCTTCTGTCTTATTAAAATCTCTCCCACCCTTCCCTTCCACCCCAGGAGGAGGAATATTTTGTATATATCTGGGTGAAACACACAAACAAATTCATTTCCCACGGATAATATATTCAGAGTGATTTGCTTTTCAGAGTCAGGAGCTCAAAATGATGAATTTATTATGTAAAGTAATAATTGCAAATTATATTGGCAAACTCCATTCCAGAAAAAAAAAATGGGGTATTAATATAACTAAAAGGATTAAAAAATACTGGCTGTTAACTTGGGGCTACTGCAGATATTTTAGGAGGTTATATATCTCTGTTCCACCTAAACCACCAGAGGCAGTAGCTTTCATTTTAAAGGTCTAGTGAGATACCATAATTAATGGGCCCACCTAACTGCATATATTGCACTTGTATTGAGTAGCAGGACATGGTGCATATTGTGAAGGAAAGAGAAGGAGATGCTTAGCATCATAAAAATTTGCATCTCTTTCTAGTTCATTTTTTAGTGCAAAGAGATGAAATATATCAGAGTCAGAACACGGAAGAATTTGACTCCAGTTTTTGGGTCAAGCTGGCCTGTGACTGAACATATTTTTGACTTTATGGGTCCTTAAAGGATCTGAAATGCCTCATTAACAATCCCTCAGAGATACAGAGCACTTCCCAAGGATAACTGGAGCAGCCCAGCTGCTCCAGATGAACCCAAGGGCAAGTAGCTCCTCCTCCTTTGAGTTGCCCACAGGTTCCCTGCCTGACTTGGTCCTTGATGGTCATCAGCAGAAGGGGACCTTAACAGTTGCCAATGTTGAGGTGTCTTGTCAGCTACATGTGATTCATTTGCTCTGCTGGATCTGTACATTATTTCAGGGATTCTCAGAGGATTAATTTGCAACTGTGGTCGTCTTCACAGAAAAATGCAGCTCTCTGGGGCTATAGAGGCACTTTCCTCTTCGGCACACACGTCCCATTAGGAAGTACTCTGCAGGAGTACTCCTTATATTCTCCAGGATAGTTGAGATTTGTGGGTAATTATGAGAAAAAGATGGATAATGTGCTTGTAAACCTTGCAAGCTAATACTGCAATTTGTAGACATGGCACAAATGGAAAGTGATGGAGCTTGTTAAATTAAAACGGTAGCGACATTTCAAACCTGCTTTTCATGAAAGCATTATGATCTAAGTGCAAGGATGGGATTCAAGTGCTCCACAAGTCTCCCTCCTGGCTCTGGCACACATGCTGACTGTGGTCTTGAGATGGTCCACAGCGCTTTGCTTCCCATGTTTGAGAATCATTTGCTGGTACCAACCCTGGATCATCTTCTCCAGGGCTTGTGCTGTGAAAGCCTTAGCGTAGCTGGTCTTCCAGGGCATGCCATCGGGAGTTTTAAACTATGTCTTCTTGTAGCTAAAGCCATAAGTGATGTGCCTCCATGAGGTGGGGATAAGGGTGATAGTTATTTAGCATTTGCAAGGGACTTTGAAGACATAGGAGCTGTGGGAGTTTGCACACCACTGCAAGCCGAGAACAAACTGTCTAACACTTATTCCCTCACATCTTTTCTTGTAAGGTTGACAGTCGTTGCTATGAAAGGAGTTCCACCTTGTGGAATGAAGTCACTGGGGAGAAAAGAGGGGCAATTGAGATGTTTAGTGTGTAAACATTGAACTTACAATCAACATCATCTTCACTGAACAACAAACCTTTATTTTGCTTTTCAAGCAGAGCCACAAGAGACCATGATTCACAGATTTTTACACAGATCTCAAGACCGACATGCCTTAGGACTGACCAAGAGGAGAAGTGTGCAGCCTCCACCACAGGCCACCTCCCCAGACTGCAGTATCAATAGCAGGCGCAAAGGTAAACCTACTCCCCAGGTGTCCCAACCCAGCTCCCCTAACTGGACATCAAACTGTCTTTTGGTCTTGGTCTTCCCAGCTAGGTGAAGACACAGACCACCTAACTCCTTTAAACACATGCTAAGTCCAACCAAAAGCATAAATAAAGTCAGAAAAGGGAATTGGAATTCAGCAAAACTCAACAAAGCTGAATAAATACTCAGCTAAAGCAAATTCTCTTGATATTTGCAGAGTTACGCTTGTGAGGGAGAGGTTTTGGAAGCAACTTTGGGTCATCCAAAGCTCTTGTTGATAGCCACTGCCAGAGATGTGTTACCTTGCTTGGTGTTGCAGTGTTTTGATATGGGCTGAGAAGCTCCTGTCACTTTTGTTGTATGTTCTCAGTTAAATCTCTATCATGGCTGATGAAATAAGCAGCAAAGAATGAGGTAATAGAACCTCCATCACTGAGAAGCCATTTCCAACAAAAGATATGCAATAGTGTTTAGCAATAATCATTGTAGTATTAAAAATAGTTAAAACTGAACTCTACGTGCCAACTAAATGAAACAAGTATGTCCAATTTCCTGCTAACTAAGGAGGCTCCAGCATAAGCAGAAAATGCTCAGATTAAAAGATACATTGGTGGCACCCCAATTGCACCAAAACAATAACATAAAAACTGAAAGCCAGGTCTGAAATTCCTTGTTGGGGTCTCAAATCTGATTCTGAGGCTTTGCTGGTCTCTGCTGCCTTGAAGCCCACAGAATTGGGTTTCACCTAGTTCCATCTTTTAAATATTTGGCAGTCTAAACTGCTTCTACTGCTGCTGAAGAGGGCAGGGATGTCCAGGAGTCAGTTCAGAACAATAGGTGGGGCAGGAGGCAGGATCTGGGCTGTTGACTTCTGAAGACACTGAAGTGATCCTGAACTGAAGTACCTCTGAGGCTGACATTGCTGCAGATGACTTCTGTTGTCACAGATTCATAGAATTGTTTTAGTTGTAATAGACCTTTAAGATCATTGAGTCCACCTGTTCCCCCATCCCTGCCAGGGCACCACTAACCCCTGTCCCTCAGCACCACATCTCCACTCCTTGGAAACCCCTCCAGGGATGGGGACTCCACCACTGCCCTGCTCAGCCTGGCACAGCCCACAACAACCCCAAACAGCAACGAATTGTTCCTAATATCCAACCTAAACCTCCCCTGGTGCAACTTGAGCCTGTTTTCTCTTGTCCTATCACTTGTTCCTTGGAAAAAGAGCCCGACCCCTCTCAGGGAGTTGTGCAGAGCCACAAGGTCTGCCCTGAGCCTCCTTTGCTCCAGGCTCAACCCCCCCAGCTCCCTCAGCTGCTCCTCACCACACTCCTGCTCTAGATCCCTCATGAGCTCCATTGCTCTTTGGACTTACTGAATGAGAGTCTGTTTCCTACCCAGCACCTCAAAACGGGTTCACATCTGACAGAAGCATCTATTCACCAAACACTCTCATGGGTGTAGGTCTTATATTCTTTTTTTCCTTTGTTTCTCGATGAGCAGAGAAGGGAATCACTGTTTTCTGTTAAAACACTTCAGGAAGAGGAGATAGAAAGCAATATACCCCCTTCTCCTAACGCAATAGACTTATTGTCAGAGCAGCCACAGAGGAAGAAGGACACGTGGGTCCCATTTCCCCTCCTGCCTCGGGCAGATCAAACCCTTGTTTCCCACCCTTTAGGGTGGTCAAGAGGAGGATTCAGGATTTGTGAGTGAAGATGAAAGGGAAGCATGGCTCCGGGTCTCAGAGCATCCTTTTGGTTCCTCTCTCTGCTCCCAGGATCGTTTCTGTCTTTTATTTAAAGGCTGTTTCATGTGAGCGTGCACGGGACTGGGATGACATAGTGGTAAGGTTCTACCACCTTCTGCTGACACACACAACATGGCAAAAAAATATAGAATGTGCCCATCTTCATGTGAATTGAAATTGGAGAAACTGAGACTATTCAATTGGCCAAAAAACCCCCAAAGGAATGTAATAGCACTATGAGATAATGAGTCATATGGAGAAGGTAAAACAGGTTCTTCTGTTTATCCACTCAAGAAACAAAGTTTAATGAAGCAGAAAAGGGGGTAAAATGTAATCAAAGGAAACTTTTTTCCCCCCTCCTTTCTCTTTCTTTTTTTAAACAAAAGCTGTAATTAACCTGTTGAACTCATTGGTACTAGGTATAACTTAGGCCAAGAGATTAGTAGAATTCAAAAAGGATTAGACATCTATATGCATAATGAAAATGTTCATAAGCTACAGTGGGTGGAATATGATCTCAAACCCTTTTATAGAATAACTTGGCTCTTAATACCCACTGAATCCTGTGTACCAACATCTGTCTAATCAAGGACTTTGTGAAGCACATCTCTTTTCATCCAGGGTCATCCCTCCAGAAAAAAGGGGGAAAAAAACAGAAGGCAGGTTAAATATAATTCACTTTTCTGCATTGCTGCTGTTCCAGGGAAGCAGCTGCTGTATTGCCTACACGGAATAGTGATTTTACAAACTTACATGATATTTGCACACTTCTTAAATTGGCATTTTCACAGCGTGAGTAAAATTCAGCCCTGCTAAATAAAGAGAAGGAGCACAACCTGACCACCCAGCTAAGGATGGAATGTTGGGGACGTTTCCATAAGAGACAATCCACAGCAATAAGGGTCTGATGAGCAGAAATGATCTTCACAGAATAGTTGTACACCCATAATGCAGCAAGAGAATTTAATGATGACCAAATTCTACACGTGCACATTTCATGCAGGCTGAGGTTAAACCTTTCCCCATCCAGTGAGTTATAGGTGCACATGGATGCTTGTAAAGCCAGGGAGAACTTCTGAAAATCAGGGCTGGATTCTTCCTCTTTTTGCTGGACTCAGTTATTAAGGAATAAATAAGGACAGGAAGATCTTAAAATAGCTGCCAGGGCTGTATAATCATTTTTAGTCTCTGGGAGGCCACAGAAGGTAAGGGAAGACTAACTCTTAGATTATATTAAGTAAATAGTTGATTACTATCTGTAGTAAGTGTAGAATCAGAGTTGCATTTGAATTTACATAGTCTTTTCTCCTCTGATCTCTGTTTTCTGATCCCTCTGGCCACATATGCATTCCCATTCCTGGGATGTCCTTCTAGCCCCTTGGAGTGAGAAGACCACCTGGTCTTCTGGTTTGTGCTGGATATATTGTTTTATTACTGTGAAAGTGTAGAAAGGTCTCGCTTTGCTGCCAGAGCCACTATCTCACAATCTCAAATTCAGAGAAAAAAATCCCACCACGAGGAGTTAAGCATTGACTGAGCGTCCTTATGCCCTCAGGTACCTCTAAAGTTCTTGCAGTCCAAAGATGTTCAATGTTTTAAGTGATTTGGACTAGAAAAAAAGCATTTCCTACTCAAAGCTCTTTCTACCAATACAAATTTGCCTCCTAAATTTAGTTGTGAGTGATACCTAATAATCCCAGCATCTCTTTGCTCTCGGTTTACAGTTTGTCAGCATTACTTTATTACTGTTTGCAAAAGTAACAAAAGGTGCTGCAACAGGGATTCATTTGGGCAAATTAAACCTGCAAGTGGGATTTCAAATGCAGGCATTTGTCCTCTGGGATTAGACATCAGCAGCCTGTGGAATTATTTCTGACATTTCATCCATCATACACTCAGAATAACTAAACAAACTGGTGCTGCTCTCTCCCTGCTCAAAGAACAACTTTCACAGAGCCTTCCCACGGAAATATCCCAACCTATTAGTGTCAGGAAATTGTGCTTGGAAAGTTAAGAGAAAAGAGGGAAAAAAAAATAAAAATTCTTCTGCAAGTGAAAGGCAGAGATGTTATCACATGTCAATAATGTGCACGGGGAGGTCTGCTCATAAACAGCTCTTTGGCTGGTGGAAATTGGGATGACATAACGGGTGTGGGTATATTGATTTTGCTCAGTCCAGGAATTTTTCACCATAGGAGTGACTAGACCCATAACTGTGAGAACCTGGACTTGCTCTTCTTAAAGTCAGCTGCCAGACTGTGAAACTGGGGGGAGAACTGGGTGTCCTGCAAAGGCTGATTCTTTTCCCCTTTTTGTTTGAAAAAGTAAATTTTAAAACTCACAAGTTTTTGACATAGCCTGTGTTTTTCAGCCTTTTTCTTGAAATGTCCTTTGGTGGCCAAATTTCAATCAACCTCAATCAACTTTCAATTTACCCAATTTCCTGGGTAAATATGACCAAGCTAAATTAGCTGTGATTTAAAAATATTATAGCATCAGTGGGAAAAAAAAATGTGGACTAGCTCATTGTTAGAGGATAACACCCTTTTAGTCTATATTAAAAAAAAGGTTGTCTAATAGACCTCAAATTGGTTTCCCATTCTGGAGAGACCTCCAAGGATATATTGCAATTACAGGAGGTTTCCCCCCTCCCCTCGATAACTAATATAATGTTCTTTGAAGTGATGTGGTCTCACACTGAAATCTACAATCAGACACCTAAACTAACAGAAAAGGTAAAACCACCACAAGGGAGAATTTAGGAACGGAAGTGCATAATCAGATAAACCAGAAGAAAGTTTTGAAAAGGATTGCAGAGGAGTAACAGGAGATATTGCTGGTGTGTTTCTTACTTCATTGTTGTTTTCCTTCAGTAAAAGTTCTATCAGCTGGGGAGAGTTGCTCACTTCTTTGAAGCTGGCTCTTGTTTCTCTGAAATCAGATTCCTTATTCCCAGGGCTCCACTCCGTGATGCCAGCACAAACACACATCAGCAGCTGCACAGCACTTTAAAGAGTTAGCAAGGAGCTATCAAGCAATTACTTATTCCATTTCAGATCTCCGACCATTATTTTCACTGAGAAAGTTTGAAGTTGGGGGAATAAAAAAAACAGAGAAAGCAAATAAACCTTTTGGAAGTCTGAGCATCTCACCTAAGGAGTGAGGCTCACCTACTGCTAACTAAAGAGAGGAGACCTTTAGGTGAGAAATGTTGACGGGAAGAAAAACCCCTTTCCCAAGCCTTGAGAACTACTTGGGTCTTCACTTTGATGTGTGTTCTGGTGAACTGGGCTGGTGTCACTTCTGCTGGGGACAGGTGCTGTTCTGGATGGTTCTGCCTTGGATGGCATCTTGTGTCCACTTAGAGTTGATAGGGTTGTGCTGTGGATACTGGGTTCAGTTTTGAGCCCATCACTCCAAGAAGGACCTTGAGGGGCTGGAGTGTGGCCAGAGAAGGGCAACGAAGGTGGGGAAGGGTCTAGAGCAGGAGTGTGGTGAGGAGCAGCTGAGGGAGCTGGGGGGGTTGAGGCTGGAGCAAAGGAGGCTCAGGGGAGACCTTCTGGCTCTGCACAACTCCCTGACAGGAGATTGGAGCCAGGTGGGGTCGGGCTCTTTTTCCAAGGAACAAGGGACAAGACAAGAGGAACCGGCCTCAAGCTGGCCCAGGGGAGGTTGAGGTTGGAGCTGAGGAACAATTTGTTGTTGGTCAGGGTTGTTGTGGGCTGTGCCAGGCTGGGCAGGGCAGTGGTGGAGTCTCCATCCCTGGAGGGGTTTCCAAGTCATGGAGACGTGGTGCTGAGGGCCAGGGGTTAGTGGTGCCCTGGCACTGCTGGTTTAACAGTTGGACCTGATAATCTTAAAGGTCTTTTCCAACCTAAATGGTTCTGTGAGTTTGGTAGAATGCAATGAATGAAGTAACTGAGCTTGAAGTTCTTGGATTACTCCCCAAATTAACTTTTTGTTGCTGTTGTTGCTGTTGTTATTGAGCCTAGATTTGTGCTGTTTAGTGGTCAGGTCTCTGTGTGTGTGAAACAGGAGCCATTGTAGATGGAGATTGACTTTTCATGTAAACAAGTGCACGTTTATCCTTTGGCCAGAGATACATGATGAATAAAGGCATTAACAAGCATTAATAAAATTAGCAATAGTGGAACCATGAGCCGCCTTAGCTTCAGAGATGTTCGTGTGACTGGGGGTTGTTAATAGTCTTTGTAGTGCCCCTCACCAGACAACAACAAAACCAAACACCATCTCAACAGAAAGGCAGGAAAATCTCAAGCAGTCCTGTGCAAGCTTGTGAGAAAAGATTGTCTTTGGTGTTGGCCCTCAAGTTGTCTATTGGCTTGCCTGGCTTTTATTAATTTTATCCACAGAAGCACTACACTGAAATAATCTGAGGGAAAAGGAAAAAAATGCATAGATATGATTTACCATGGTGAGAAAGTCAGAAACTTCAGGGCTTCAGAAACTTCAGACCATAACTTTTTGATGCTTTACAGTTTTCTGTATCTTTAGCTAACTAAACCCTATCTTTCCCTGCATTTTCCTAAGTGAAAAAATAGCCTTTTTTTTTTTTTCCTGAATGGAGTGAGAGAGAGAGAGAGATTCTCATACATACAGTTAGACATGCCTGGTTGCTTTGGGTGTAACATTTGGATATTTCGACAGGACACTTTTGACTCTTTTCCGCAGTTGTCCCTCGAAGCAAAACTGTGGGACTGCAGCAAAAGGACCTTTCCCCACCACTTCCCTCCTTTCACCCCAAAGCAGTGAGATTTAATCCTAGATGAGCACCCAGGGTGAACCTCCCTGCCTGCATCCCACTGGTGGAGGTGGCCAATGTTCCTGTGGGAAAGATCACTCAACCTGTGCCATTGATCTACAGCCTGGCTCTTTATATGTCCTCCTTTATTAACCTATATGTAACTGCATGCAACTGATTAAATGCCTCCAGTACTAGAATTTCAGAAAATTGTGTTGTATGTAGAGTGAATTCTCATCTGTTGGAGAAAATTGGTAATTTTGCTGTGGGAGTCAGAGATGAGAGCAGGTCCATGAGCAATCCATGGAGCCAAGCTTGCGATTGCCTTTCTGGGTGGCTCTTCCATCTCCATCCCAGGCTGGTTTAATTTCTCTGAGAGCATATTTTGATGAGCTGGGACAGAAAGTGAAAGGGAACGAGGCAGGGTGGGATGTCTTGGGAATGCAGCCAGGCTTTGCATAAACCAGTAGTTCAGTCTTTCACCCAAAACATCAGAGGATCATTCCTGATCCTTGAGTCAGTTATAAAACAACATCAACATGGGAGACAGCGCTGCTCGTTTTTGGAGACATGGGGTTGGATGTCAGCTTCAGGGAGACATGTACAGATCTGAGTTGCAGCAGAGCAGAGACAAGCATCAAGTCAGGGCTAAGGATTTCCCCAGACACTGTAAAATTAGGTTACTTTATATATTTTTTATCCCCCTAGACTTTTTCAGAAATCTGGCTTTGCTTCTGAAGCACTCACAAGTAAAGAACGATATTATGGAGAGTGTCTGTAACTGAGTAATTTGGAGCAGATAACTATTTTAATGAATGATGATTTTTTTTTTTTTATTTTTCTATCCAAAAAGAGTGAAATTATTTTTCCAACTTTGATGATGGGAGTGGAGAATGTAGTTCCCATGTGGCTTCTACATGGTGACAACAGCTTGGTTGGTTTGTGCCAACAGACATGAATAGTTCAGGATAAACAGCTCTTAAACAATGGACTAGATGAAACTTGGTCACTTTGGTTTCCAAAGTGGTCCTGAAGATGGTGAGGGAATAAAGCAAAGCTTGTCCTTAGTCTCCTCTCCCATACCTATCAAATAATTAGGATGTGGACCTATATGCCAGACTCTTTCTTACACAAGAGTGGAAGCCTTGCTCCATGATGCGCTCCATGATGACCTTTGTTCCCTCCATATCCTTCATGAAGCAAAACACGGTGTAGAAGTCAGATCATCCCTTGTCTTATATTCCCCAAACTGTTCTCTATTTCTAAGCCTTCTACACATGAAACCTTTGAAAAAAAAAACCCAATTCAAAATATCAATGAGAGAAGGCAAGATAACTACAATACATTGTGATAGTCCAGCCCAGCTGGAGAAACCTCTTTCAAAGAGGAGCTGGTGAGTACCCAACCTGAAATCAAGACACCAGCTCTACTCTATCTCTCTTTGTTTCCTGCCCTTTTATATCCGTTGAGGGAAATAAATACTTCTGGATGAGAAGAACTAAATTTTAGACAGTTAAATGTGGGTGAGTTGAGTCCCACACATTTTTTTACAGCTAGATATTTCTACGAGCAGTATAAAACAAAGTCCCTGTCAAATAAAGATAAGTTTTGTAACATTTTATGGTAGTACCTACGCATCTCCCAAAAGACACGAAGAAGTTTCAAAAGGTTGTGATATCATTTCATGTATGACAGTAGCTGAGAGATACAGCACAAGGCCCTAGGCTGTAGACAACAGCTTGATCCTGTATTCCTGGAAAACCTTAGAAATCCTGCCAAAGGACTGGACTAGGTGTACTGAGAATGCTAAGGAGAGTTACTAGGCTGGGCTTGATGTACTAAATTAGGCTTAGGAGAGATATTAGTCTTACTGGGATGCTTTCTTGCCTCTTTTAGGTTCTTGGCTGGTGGTTAAATGTTAGTAAATGTATGTATATAATGTTCAAACTGTATTTTTCCACATACACTTGGTTCTGGGGAATAAACCTGACTTTGAAAGTTATACAGCATGGGGAGGGTCAATAATGGTAAATCCAGGAAAAATTATGTCTCTGTTGGTGCCAGGTGAAAACTTCACTTTGACACAAGTTGGGGAAGCTTTTCTCGTAAAATATTCAAATTTTTTTGTTTGGACATCATGTCCTTTGTTTCCGGAATGCCTCAAATCAATACGGCCACAAAAGGTGTATAAAGAGGTAAGTGCTCAACCATTGCTGCTAAAACTATGGTTTCATTACAAGAAAGGTTAGTCCTGACTAAAAAGTCTGTTATGTGACAAGATCACAAAGATCAATGATCACTCCAACAGCCAACACCATGCAGGGAATTTAGACTACAATGCTCATCTCTGACCTGCCCTGTGGATCACCTGGTGCTCTGTAGTCACATCTGTTGACATCAACAAGGCTGACAGAAAAGTATGTGTCAAGGTGACCTTAACTCCTGCTTTGATTAATTGACTTTATAATTTGTCACTTTGGAGGGGGAAAAAAAAAAGGGAATATATCATTAACCTCTTTTGAAAGAACTGTACCTCAATCAAGCATAATTATTTTTCTAGATTAAACCATTACAACCTCTTCCTATACTAACAAATATTGTCTCAGCTCAAATCTGGTATCAGTAAAAAGATACTTAAATAAAATAAATGGTATAATTTATTCTATTTTATTTTATAAGTAAAATAAAATTTAAAAAACCCTAAAATAAATTGGGCTGGGGCTTGCTTGTGAGTGGTGCATTCAGGAAAGGGCTGTGTCTTCTCCATCAGAATAACCTACAACAAAGTCCACAGGGGACTCAGTTTCTGAGGACCATGGCTTTGTAAAACTGGATTTACTGCAAATCGTGACTAATAAGTCACTGAATATTTAGGAAGAGTCCTGAACAACTCAAAAATATCCAATTATTTTTTTTAAATTTAGCTTTTTTAAAAAAATAACCCCAACCAAACAAAAAGACACCAGCGAAATGTAAAGAAGATTTATAATCTTAAGCTATGCAAAGTTCCAAAATGCTTTTAAATACACGCCAAGAACTGAGTGGTCTTGCTGTATTCTTATCTGGGGATCATTTTACCCAATCAGAACTCCAACATTCCTTTCTTATTCTGGGTGTAAGACCACGCTATTCACACTGGTTTCCAAGTATGACAGATTCCAGCCCAATCTGATACCGCAGTGACTGTTCATTTCCCACTGGTGATCACCCCCTCATCTTATGGCTGCAAAAAGAAACACAGAGAAGGATCACAAGACTCTCTATAATAATAATGTACACTTTTACATGCATCCAGATCCCAGCACTGAAGCTAAAACATTGTGCTCCACTTTACTTTGCCATGTTGTTTGGTGCAAATCTTAAAAACTGGTTGGAGATCTTTGTTCTTTCTTGAGCATGTTCCTCCCTCCTTTTCGTTTTTTTTTGGTATCTTTCTAGACAAAATAATTTGTGCAGATCATCCCATGCCAAATAGCAGGTACACAAAATAAATAGAGATATTTGTAGACAGCATGCTGGCAAAAGAAAATGCTATTCTTCAAAACCCCCAGAGTACTTTCTTTATCATGTACAATTTGGACTGTATTAATGCAGTTGTTTGTACTTTTTATATAGGGTCTTAGGATATTTTAATTTATTAGGCTATAGCTCTGCCATATACTCCTGTCTGCTGCTTTTTCACCTCTCTTTAAAAGATTTTGGCTCTAGCCCTGGCTGCAATGCACGAGTTTAATTAAAATCTGCAGATGTTTCCCAAGGACTACGCAGAGTGGGATTTATGTTTCACCAATGGGTGCACACGGGTCCTTGCTTGAATATATGGAGGTATGCTTCAAATTCATGGCAATAAATTGATCCTTCCTCAAGAAACAAGAACAAAACTACACAAACATATATCCAATGTGATGGTGAGAAGGAAGACTTTGACATAAGGGCTATCCCAGATCTGGGAGATGTTGCTTGTGTGGTATATGCAAGAGATAAGGTGGAAGCTATAATATAAACACAGAGAAAATACTCAGTTTTCACTCCAGTTTAACTTGCCAGAGCATGATCTTTCCCCTGCATGCTGAAAACATGGGCAAGGATGAGTCCCCCCTCAACAAGCCACCTAGAGGAAAGACTGGTAGATGCCTGCAGAGCATCCTGTGCTTAGTCCTGGCCTGGTGATGTTTTAATTATGAAAGGGCTGGGAGGGCTCTCACCTTTCAGGAGCCAACCTAAACCAACACAACACATCATCTCTGCTGCAAACCCAGCATTCACCACTCCTGACACACTCTTGGGGTCCCTGCACACTCTCAAACACAACTCCCATGTCGTTCTACATCGCTGAGCCTGGCCTTTTAGAAACCACAGGATGATGCTTCCCCTCCATCCCAGAAAACTGCAATTTCGTGTTTACCCAAAAAAAAAAAAAACGGGGAGAGGAATGAAATGAGTTTCAAAAGCCCTCTTAATTATTGATACGGATAAAAAATCGCTCTGAAAACTGGTGTAAAATGTCTCAGCTAGAGAGTTTATTCCCAGTAAGTTGTTCTCAGTAAATTTGGTCTGCTCGTTGCACGAATACACATATAGATATCTCAGATCTGTCTTTATATACGCTTTCTCCTCATGAAAAGCATTCTGACTGCTTAACAGGCATGTGGGATCCTGCATAAATTATGCTGATTCTATATGATTCAAACTATAAAATATAAAATTACATTGCATTTTCAATAAGCGTATACACAAACCATGTGGAACATGAAAGGTCAGGCTGGAAATTCCTCATTCTTATTTGTGAATAATTTTTGTTTTTTCATCCAACAGCCCCAATCCAAGTTGATTTCAAGTGGGCTAAGAGGTCTCACGTAAGACCATCATCTGGCCTTGTTTTAGGACCACTTCAGAGCTCCAGCCATGCAATCCAGTCTGTGCATAGACAGACACATACTTCACTGATGTCAGTGGGCTGCTTTTTTTGGCTTGGGAAGGCATTCCATGGATCAAGGCCATAATAGCTAACTCATCTACCCAAAGAAGAACATGATGAAGCTCCACTGCAACGTTAAAACTGATGTCTTTGTGATTATGTTAACTTTTAGCTTCATAGATGGATTTCTCCACCAAAAAATATTAATATCCTTATATTACTCCCACTGCTTTCAGAGGACAGACAAACATCACAGAAAGGGTAGAGAATATATCTGAGGTGGACTACACCAGAAGGATGGCAATGCCTACAGAAAAGGTGATCCTTCCAGGGCACTCACTCCTCCCCTTGAATTCTTGCAGACTTGTTTTAGTTTGTCTTTGCTGTCTTACACTGAAGTTTCCAGACTCAGTTGTGTATGTCTCACCATAGGAGCTAGGTGCCTGTTTTAAGAAATGATGAATTTCTGTGAATGCTGCTCAGTCCACTCAAAGATGGATGTGACCTCAAAAACCAGCTATATTTTGGTGCTGGACATGAGGTTTCCAGCTCTAGATTTGGAGATATTGGTATTTAGAGGCCGGTTCTAAATTGCACAGGGATCTGCTCTTGCAGGATGATGGGTGCTGAGCCAACACCCTTTGAAGGCTGTGGAAACTCCTCCACTGACTTCCAAAACAGACTGAGAGTTGTGTCTGAAATCTACAGCCTGTTCTTTCCATCTCAGTCACCAGCATGGTCTCCCTTCTGGGCATCATGGGTATGGAAGCTTAAATGAGCCACCCCAAAAATTTAACAGACTATTAGGCAGAAGTGAGATTTCTGTGGCAGTGGAACAAAGGTATCTGCACATTTTAGAGAGCTTTACAGTGCCAGTCTGCTTTCACTGCCATCCGTTCTGATATCACCCGTGATCAGAAGTACGAGTACTCTCTGCAGGGTACTTTTTATGTGCTTTTACTGGACTCTGCCTGGCACAGTCACTGATCTCTGCAGCACTTCAGCATGTTCTCTTTCCACAGACGTTTTCAGACACCTCACTTCTTTAATATATGGAATACAGAGAGGTGGAAGCACCTACATGAACCCTGTTGCATCAGTGTGAGTTGGTGTGGCGATCAGGCATGCATTACAAGTAGAAAGACTAGGGCTTGACATGAACAGAAGTGTCCTGTCATATTGTACATGAGGTGATCTCTAGGGACTTTATCTGACCATTATTTTCCAAAGCATGAACACCAGTGCAAGCCTTGTTGGTTCACAACTGTTAAGCATACCATCATGAAATCCATATGCACCTACAGTTTTTAAATATACCTTCAGTTTTTAAATATACCTTCTCTGAGTGTAAACAAAAATGGTGGAGGAACTAGAAGAAAAATTTTACTTTGGCGACTCAGAGTCTATAGGACAAGTGGCTACAGCTTCAAGTTGTGCCAGGGGAGGTTTAGGTTGGAACTGAGGAGCAATTTCTTGCTATGCAGGGTTGTTGTGGGCTGTGCCAGGCTGGGCAGGGCAGTGGTGGAGTCCCCATCCCTGGAGGGGTTTCCAAGGTGTGGAGATGTGGTGCTGAGGGCCATGGGTTAGTGGTGCCCTTGCAGGGATGGGGGAACAGTTGGACCTGATGATCTTAAAGGTCTCTTCTAACCAAAAAATTCTATTTATAGAATAGAATAGGCACTGGTGTGCTATGTGCCTACAACTGTTTATCTGGGTTACAGCAGGACTGGAAGAACTCAGGATGAATCCATGCAGAATTTAAGGCTTTCTGCATCTACTTGGCTCACAAAAAGTCACGTTTTTGCCCACAAAGATGTGAAGATTGAATAAAGCATCATTTCAGGTAGTACAAATCCAATCCATTGTCTGATTCTGGATGGTCAATTTTGATACTACCAGGAAGGAGCTGGACATATCAAAGGGCATCCCAGTGGGATTGCTCCTTGCTGGATTTATAAGGAACTCCTCCCATCCTTTGAAGACTCTGCAGAGGGTAATCAAGACAGGTAGAGGCTTCCTTACCTATTATGACTTCAGCTCATTTTCCACTCAGCAACTGTCTCACCCGTGCACATGTTCAGCACAGTCTTCCCTGGCTGTGCTCTCAGTATCATCTGAATACAGCTGTCAAAATCTGGATCAAGGCACAGTTCGAATCAGATTTCTCTGTCACAGTGGAAGGAAAGATTCTTGGAAAGTTGATCCATGCCATATTTCAACCCTCTACAGCTTGTTGTTTCAGATGAAACCATATCTTTCTTGTTAACTTCTTGCTTCCACTTAAAAAGGCACCTCGGAGCAAAGGTGAAGACCACAAAGCTTAGCCTGAAATGCAAAGGTTTGAAAGTAAAGGGTAGAAATATTTGAATACTTAACTATAGGAGCTTAAAAGAGAAATTGGTACCCCTCCTTATCCATGGTTATTTTCTCTGCTAATCTACCTGTCTGTACAAAACAGGAGGGGACAGACACGTTACCAATTTTAAAGTCATTTTTGCTGTCAGTGAAGGGGATGCCTTCACTGAAATAACTATTTGCATGATAATGTTAATAAAAATGCCAGAAAAATTAATGCCAGCGAGTACAAAAGAATGTGTGAAACAAATAAGGGTCAGGATCAGGAACACCGAAATGTGAATATTCAATTAACAATAATAGAAAAGATGTGGGGCATGGTATGTAAATGAAGGCTGCCTGGGGCCAAACGCTCTCAATAGTGAAGCCAACACGATATTAAAAACACCCCACATGACTTTTGTTTTTCGGCTCACGAGCAAATCCATGCTGAAAATATGTTTATCTGTTCTAACAGCAAAAACAAACACATCCCATGATGTATGTATTAAGGGGATGTATAACTTGCGCAGTGTTCACGGCCAGGAAAATGTGACTATGTTCAGTAAGTGCTGTGGAAGGGGAAGGCAAAGCAGTGAGAAGGACAGATGCTTGAGGAGAAAAAAAACTTACCAAAGGCTTTTTACATGGACCACAGCATCCCATGTCCCACACGCTGGTTTCTCGAGCGGACCTGTTGCCAAGATAAATTTTTTCTTGGACTCTAGAATTTATAGGATGTGCTTGGCTTGCACCAAGAACACAGCGGTTCCTTCCCCACACAAACAGCTCTATCTAGCTAAGCTGGATATAAACAGAAAGACTGCTCCACTAATTATTTATACAAAGACAAAGATAGCTGCGTTCTGGAAGGTTCCAAGGAGCTGAATTTTTTTTTTTTTTTTTTTTTTTTTGAGGGGTCTTATTCTGTTTTTTACTTCCAGGCTTATCAGACTCCACCGAGAATGGTCTAGACCTTCATCCCCAAGAAGGTAATTCACAAGTTTACTACTCTGAGTCATGCAGTGATTTTTTTTTTCCCCCCCTGAGAGTATTGGTACTGTTTATTTGTTAGTAAAGTATTTATATAAAACAGGATCTTTACAACAACAAGGAGTTTCTCTTCCTATCTGCCCTCCCTTGGCTTTTGAGACTACTTGTGTGAGAAAGGAGTAACTCCAGAGCCTCCAGCACTGACCCAACTGTAAATATTTGCATTATGAGAAGAGGATTCTTACATGTCCTGGAAATGCACTACACTGACAAGTTCCAGCAAATAGTGTCTTTTTCAAATCAATATGACTACTTTTTATGAGTCAAGTGAAACTCATTCAGAAGTGTTTTCAGGTTCAGGTCAACTGTTTTTAAAATTATGCTCCGTCTCCTTTCCCCCTTTCTCCCCAGTTTTAGACCAAGAAGTTGAAAAATAGCAAAGGTAATTAGAAGAAAGTAATTTTCTGAGTGCTCCACATATCATCGTCCTGGTCCTCTCCCTTGTGCATGAAATGCAGCTGAAATATGGAATATATGAAATAAGTTCCTAGCAAGCTACAGCAAAGCCACAGTGAAAGGAGTTGAAAGAAGGACGAATAATGTAGATAGTGGAAAAATAAGCAGCATTTATTTCAGATGGGCAGGACATTGTTGAGCTGCAGTCACCTAGGTCCGTAAGATGAACCTTGCAAGTAGACTTACTCTATTTTAAGCACATTTTAAAGGTCTGCGGGATCAGGTCTCAGTTTAGGCTCCGGGATTAGCATTCCTCTTGTGCAAAGCACCATGGAATTTTAATGAATACAAGTAGCCAGAATTTCTGCTTTTCCCCCCAGAGATTTGTTTATTTACTAATTTAGGGACATGTTTAACATCTTACTTTAGGGATGCATCCGTACCAGCACCAGGCTGAGGCAATGGTTAAAAATCTGGTAAAGGGTGGTGTCTGTGAGTCATGTACAGTCCTAGGCACACATATAACCCCCTAAAATACTGTCCCCAGCTGAGATAATGAGATATAAAAAGATTATAATGGATACAAAAATATGGCATCAAAGAGTCCAGTCTAGTTTGCCGGGGGAGCTTTCTGTGTTTAAAATAAAAGAGAAAAATTAAGATATTATTTGAGTTTCTGTTGTAAATATATTTTTCTGTAGGACATGAGTGTCTCTAGGACTTGGTTAGCTTGATACCTGGCTTGGTCCAATGCACTTTTTATATAGGAATAGCTTATCAGGCCCTTTATCTCAGGTCCTGAAGGGCAGTTGGGCATTTAATTTCAAATGAACCAACCAGCCACTTTTCAAGGTCTCCATCTCAGCCGCTCCTTTTCCTTATTTCAGGTTTTCAGAATTATTTTCCCTTTTAAAATCTTACTTTAGAGTTGCAGGAACCCACGAGCAGCACAAGTGAGGGGAGTTGGGTAAGAAACTTTCTGAAGACCTTGGTCTCATAATGACAACCCAAAAGCTTGTCAAGAATCATGATCCTTGGCCCAAGTATCCTACTAGATCCAAAACTTTGTGTAATTGGTTTATATGGTTTTAAGAGGGCTGTTTTTAGCTTTGAGATGAGGCATTGTGGGCTGTATAGTAGATGCTTTGGGACAGACTTTTAAATCTTTCATTGACTTTTGCAAGAATTAAGTAGCTGCCTATATGAAATCTAGTCAGAGAGTCCCAAAAATCTGGCTGTATTCTTTCTGTTAAATGGAACCAGACAATAATGCACAATGTGGTCATTTTTATTTGAATAGTATGAAATATTTTGGATATTAGCTGCTTCTTAAAATGAATATAAATTTCAGCAAATACCAGGAAAGCCAATGACTTCAAACAAAAGTGAAAAATAACACCTCACCACAACTCCCAGATCTTCCCAGAGCATTTTATACTGAAGTTTCTGAAGCTTTGCTGCACTCTTAACAAGCTTCTGGTTTAGTTTTTGGAACTAGAAAAGAATCTATTCTCCATCACTTAATCTGTTTCATAATGTCACAGGTAAAAATAAATGATTATTTACTGTGTTTTCATCTTCTTTAAAAAAAGTATTTGTTTTTATTATGATTTAAAAGAGTGACTTGTAAAAAATAAAAATGTTGTAGAGTACTGGAGCAAAGCCAAGCTTTGGTGAAATCTGGCTAGATAATATATTCTCTTTATGATAAATTCAGCAGGGTGAATATTCATAGCTGAAGTTGCATTCCCTGAAATACAAAATTTATAATAGAAGTGAGATTGTGTTCTTAACAGCATATATGAGGCAGCTTTTATTTTTTTAACAACTATCTAATTACCTTTTAAGTCAATTACTCTGCTTCTTCTCACGGTGACTCTGCTCTCCTCGGCTGAATTTTCTGTTATTATTTCCCAAACAAGAAAATAAAACCTATGAAAAATCAATAGAGTTCACATGAGCAGATGTTAATCTCCTGCACAGTTCACCGTACACTCAAGATAGTGATGACCTCATTGGCACGGGGCCTCATATTTTTAATGGGGCCTTTCTAGCTAGTAAAATCAGTAGCAGCAGAGCCTTGGAACTGGTAGCAAAGAAGTCAACTGCACATTTGAATACTTAATTTTGCGGCTATAAACAGCCACGTCACATTTCCAGCAGCAACAATGGGATGGTTTTCAGCACCGCTCTACCGAGCAGGCATGTTTTCTATTTTCTTCTTGTATATACAATTAAAAGCATTCCCACCAGAGAACTCTGCCCTGCATTCCCTTCTGGATGTCTCTCAAAAGTCAAAATCCTGCTTGTTCCTTGGGCCAAATAATGGAAGAACATCCCAGCAGTGCATCGTTACTTCTAAGGCTTCCATTGAAAGTTTGAATTCACCAACTAATTGTCAATATTTGCCCCAGTGTATGAATAATCAGCAGATCTCTGGTCATGAGAAAAGTCTTTTTTTTTTCCTCCTGCATGGAGAGGTGAGTTTATCCTTTATCAGGCAAGAGATAAGGAGCTGCATGGATGGAGCACAGGCAGGTTCTACTCTTGCTCTAGGGGATATCCACCAGTGCCTGTGTTCTTGTTGAGTAATAATGAGATACCATAACCAAACAGTAGAAGATGCATGTCAGATGGTTCTCCAATAACATTAGAAAAAAAGCAGCTGATGTATGGGATATTGAAGGCAGATTAAGTTGTTAATGTATATTAGTATATTCTTAATTTCCTTTTAATTGAAAAAGACATATTGACTTTAATTAGAACCATTTCACAGGAACTGTCAATTAGCACATGTCAAACTAGTTAATTCAGAACAGAATTCTTTTAATTAGGGTCTGCTTTCCTTTAACTGTGGGGCCAATGAAATCAGCCTTTCCTTATCAAGATTTTAAATGTCTCTAAGACATACAATACAAATGTAGTCTCTTATCTATTATTAGAAGCCCATATGGATAACATTAAAATGATGATGCTGGCATTGTTCATGCAGCACAAATCAGAGTTTCCTTTATGACTGTTTGAAAAAAAAAAAAAAAGAAAAAAAGAAAAAAAAAGATGGCTTTGAAGAAAGACTATTTTAGATACACAGATTTATCCTTCTTTAAAGAGACTACAAAATTTATGACGCGCATGTTCACATTTAAAGTATTATTTAATACGTCTGCTCAAATAAATGGGCCTATTCAAACGTTTTGTGTGTTCTATCAGCCAAAGACACATAAAACATTTTCAAAGCATGCAGTAACGTTCTCCCCTTAAATGAACTGTAATCAAAAGGGGAAAACAGACCCGATGATTTTTTTTTGGGACAATATAAACCCAGCATTGTTAACTTTCATTGCATGTGAAGATTTAACACTCGTTGCTAATCCAGTGGCTGCGAAGACGAGTGAGATGATGTCATCTTGGTTATCAAACAGCATATAATCCCAGCCTTGGCTTTCGTATGAATTTTTTGAATATATGTGAGTTTGCTGGTGGATCTCAGACTCATGGATGACATACTGGTGTCAAGACCTTCCCCGCGGTTTCTGGGAGCTGTCATGGGCAACACCTGTAACCCAGCAGGTCCAATCCCTTCAGGGGTGGGAACAGCCGAGAAAAATACAGCAAAAAAAGTAAAAATGAAAGGAATGATTGCAAAACCTAGAGTTAGTTTTATCATACGGGGTTTAGCCACTGTTTTACTGACCTATATCAACAGAGGATTACAGAGATTAGTGAAAGGAATACTTAATAACTGAACTGTGGATTCCAAAGAGGATTATCTGGTAAGATATTTCATGTATCCTGATGCTTTGTTGAACATATTAGGGACCTGATTATGGGCCTGAGTAACTCAACAATAAAAGAAGCATAATTTCCCTAAATGAAGTACAGCTGGGATGCATTAAAATTTAATGTGTCCTAGAAATAGGCTTTGCCTAGAATCCTGACCACACCATTTTTCTCTCCCAGGGCAGCTCCCTATCTTACATAGTGAGTACAGTTGTAAGAGTGCCACGTGTTAAAACACATGTTCAGATTTCCACAAAACCATGAAAAGTGGATGAACTTTGACTAGGTGACGTGCGAAATTGGAAAGCTGTGTCCTGGGTGTTCTTCAGCTCAAGCACGAGGCTCTGTAGATGCGTCACTTCACTGCCCAGTATGGAGTGTACCCTGAGTGCAGCCAACAGCTGTAGCTCTACTTCTAAATGTGGTTGTAAATAGGTAACATAAGACCCTGATATTTATTCATTAATCCTATTGTGGCCCATATTAAATCTCTGCTTATCAGTTTAAATGCTTACCATAATTTAGAACTCTTTAAGCAGATCTAAGTCACTTTGGCACCGCGTCGCATAATCCAACTTCTTTTATAACACAGCAGAAACAATGCTCTGGGTTTTGATCACATTGCTCATTGTTGTTTTT
>VYZX01025961.1:55768-175694 GCA_013401335.1 Brachypteracias leptosomus
TTTTTTTTTTTTTTAAAATGGCAATTAGCAGTAACTCTTTTTTTAAAATCATCCCCACATTGGCTGCACATAGAAAGTGTGGGTATACTAAAGTTATATATTATGCATCATGCTGAACTTTGAATTATAGGAATATTTGAACAGTTTATACTACTACTACTACTACTACTACTACTACTACTACTACTACTACTACTACTACTACTACTTATTAATTATTATTATTATTATTATTATTATTATTATTATTATTATTATTATTATTATTATTATTGTTGTTGTTGTTGTTGTTGTTGTTGTTGTTGTTGTTGTTGTTGTTGTTGTTGTTGTTGTTGTTAAATTATTTATTCCTTGAAGTATCCTAGTCAGGTGGGTTACAATTTATCTAATCCATACCTTTTGGCTGGGGCAATGGAGGAACAGATGTATGGATGGAAAGTAACTTACCCAAGCCCCAAACCAAGCCAGTTAAATTAAAATGAAAATTTGCTGAAGTTGCCTGATCCTACCTGCAAACACACAAACCCACCCCTCTGTGCTGTGCCCTTAAAGCAGTGCGAGGCATTTTTTTTATTTCTAATTAATACTAAGGCGATTCATTGCTTAGCAGCAGCACTAATATTTACACACTTATGGATCTCATGATTAAGTAGCAAGCTTTGACTTCAATTAAACCTGACAGTTTCTGATAGCAAGAAGTCATTACTGAACTTCAAAAGCACTTGAACTGCAGCAAGATCTTTACAATTATCTATATAATATCTTTCAGCCTCTGTTGGCTCCTTGATCTTCTGCGGCAGGACCAACTTCACTGTCAACTTTGGTCTACGAGAGGTTGAACCTTAATGTATGCTATTTAAAATATATATATATATGAAAATGCTGCAATATACAATGGATTTCACCCAGTCTGACATTCTTTTTGGGATAAGTGCTTAATAAAAATTGCTCATGTGAATCATGTACTGTTCATGTATTGTTCATGAATCAAACCAAGAGCCATTTGAAAATGACTAGCATTAGGGAAACGTAATAGCTTTTTAACAGATTATTTAAATGACTGTAGCTCCGATTTCCAGCCATTTTATCCAAACAGCTATAGCAAGAACCATCCCTGAAAAGGGAGTAACTTTCTGATTAAACTCTTTTGTTGTTGGATTTAAGAAATATTTTAGAAGAGGGAATTTCTCAATTATGTATTCATCTCTCAGAGCCCGGGCATGGAGGGTGTAACAATTTGATCAAACCCAGCTGAAAGCACTAATGGTTCGGAGGATTCATCCTGTTCTTACAATCATGGCAAAGAAAGCCTTTAAATACATTCAAAGCAGAAGAGGCCATTTCTTCAGTGCATAAATCACTTCCTTGGTAGTTTCTGGTCTCTGCAGCTTGGCTTGTCTGGTACTTTTGTAGCGTGATGCCATTGAGTGAATTTTTGCAGCCAGGTTATCAATCCATCTGATTCCTTCACAGCACCTGGTTTGCAGCACCCAAGGATGGAGACTCCTCCAATTAAACTGCAGAGTTCCTTCCTCTGAGTTCTCCAGGACAATATCTTTAATTTACTATTGTTTTGAAGCATTGCCCAGATTTTCTCAAAATCCATGGTCTTTTGGATGAGTCTCTATTCTGTTGTTTTCAGTTTTGGGCCCCTCACTCCAAGAAGGACCTTGAGGGGCTGGAGCGTGGTCAGAGAAGAGCAATGAAGCTGGGGAAGGGTGTAGAGCAGGAGTGTGGTGAGGAGCAGCTGAGAGAGCTGGGGGGGTTGAGGCTGGAGCAAAGGAGGCTCAGGGGAGACCTTCTGGCTCTGCACAACTCCCTGAGAGGAGGTTGGAGCCAGGTGGGGTCGGGCTCTTCTCCCAAGGAACAAGGGACAAGACAAGAGGAAACAGCCTCAGGTTTCCCCAGGGGAGGTTTTTGTTGGAGCTGAGGAACAATTTGTTGTTGGTCGGGGTTGTTNGTTGTTAAATTATTTATTCCTTGAAGTATCCTAGTCAGGTGGGTTACAATTTATCTAATCCATACCTTTTGGCTGGGGCAATGGAGGAACAGATGTATGGATGGAAAGTAACTTACCCAAGCCCCAAACCAAGCCAGTTAAATTAAAATGAAAATTTGCTGAAGTTGCCTGATCCTACCTGCAAACACACAAACCCACCCCTCTGTGCTGTGCCCTTAAAGCAGTGCGAGGCATTTTTTTTATTTCTAATTAATACTAAGGCGATTCATTGCTTAGCAGCAGCACTAATATTTACACACTTATGGATCTCATGATTAAGTAGCAAGCTTTGACTTCAATTAAACCTGACAGTTTCTGATAGCAAGAAGTCATTACTGAACTTCAAAAGCACTTGAACTGCAGCAAGATCTTTACAATTATCTATATAATATCTTTCAGCCTCTGTTGGCTCCTTGATCTTCTGCGGCAGGACCAACTTCACTGTCAACTTTGGTCTACGAGAGGTTGAACCTTAATGTATGCTATTTAAAATATATATATATATGAAAATGCTGCAATATACAATGGATTTCACCCAGTCTGACATTCTTTTTGGGATAAGTGCTTAATAAAAATTGCTCATGTGAATCATGTACTGTTCATGTATTGTTCATGAATCAAACCAAGAGCCATTTGAAAATGACTAGCATTAGGGAAACGTAATAGCTTTTTAACAGATTATTTAAATGACTGTAGCTCCGATTTCCAGCCATTTTATCCAAACAGCTATAGCAAGAACCATCCCTGAAAAGGGAGTAACTTTCTGATTAAACTCTTTTGTTGTTGGATTTAAGAAATATTTTAGAAGAGGGAATTTCTCAATTATGTATTCATCTCTCAGAGCCCGGGCATGGAGGGTGTAACAATTTGATCAAACCCAGCTGAAAGCACTAATGGTTCGGAGGATTCATCCTGTTCTTACAATCATGGCAAAGAAAGCCTTTAAATACATTCAAAGCAGAAGAGGCCATTTCTTCAGTGCATAAATCACTTCCTTGGTAGTTTCTGGTCTCTGCAGCTTGGCTTGTCTGGTACTTTTGTAGCGTGATGCCATTGAGTGAATTTTTGCAGCCAGGTTATCAATCCATCTGATTCCTTCACAGCACCTGGTTTGCAGCACCCAAGGATGGAGACTCCTCCAATTAAACTGCAGAGTTCCTTCCTCTGAGTTCTCCAGGACAATATCTTTAATTTACTATTGTTTTGAAGCATTGCCCAGATTTTCTCAAAATCCATGGTCTTTTGGATGAGTCTCTATTCTGTTGTTTTCAGTTTTGGGCCCCTCACTCCAAGAAGGACCTTGAGGGGCTGGAGCGTGGTCAGAGAAGAGCAATGAAGCTGGGGAAGGGTGTAGAGCAGGAGTGTGGTGAGGAGCAGCTGAGAGAGCTGGGGGGGTTGAGGCTGGAGCAAAGGAGGCTCAGGGGAGACCTTCTGGCTCTGCACAACTCCCTGAGAGGAGGTTGGAGCCAGGTGGGGTCGGGCTCTTCTCCCAAGGAACAAGGGACAAGACAAGAGGAAACAGCCTCAGGTTTCCCCAGGGGAGGTTTTTGTTGGAGCTGAGGAACAATTTGTTGTTGGTCGGGGTTGTTGTGGGCTGTGCCAGGCTGGGCAGGGCAGTGGTGGAGTCCCCATCCCTGGAGGGGTTTCCAAGGCGTGGAGATGTGGTGCTGAGGGACATGGACTAGTGATGGCAGTGCTAGGTTAACAGTTGGACCCGATGATCATAGAATCATAGAATTGCCAGGTTTGGAAGGGACCTCAAAGATCATGATCTTAAAGTCCTCTTCCCACCAAAACCATTCTATGAGTCTATGGTTTTATTTTCAATAAAACCTGAGCATTTTTGTATTGATGATGGAAACTACTTAGTGGAAGTAGGAAGCCTTAGGTGTTAAGGCACCCAATTATTTGCAATGTGTTTTAGTAGCTGCAAGCAAGGACATCCAGGTGGCTGCTCCCATGGTCTTGAAGAAGGGACCTGTGGACCATCAGCAGTTCACTGATCATAGATGAGGAGCTGCTGCTCCTGCTCCTACAGTGTCTACAGGCTTGTTCCACCAGGTCACATCTCCTTGTGCCGCAGCACTGTTAACTTCTCCTTTATTAAACAATTCTCCAAGCATAACTAAAGCATTTGGGTTGTTAACATACATAATAAGTTATATTTAAAAAGGTTTCAAACCAGCACATTGTATTTTGTAGCAAAGTCATAAAAATATGCTAACATGATAACATCTAATGAGGGAAATGTTGCATGCAGATGTCTGTTTGCCTATTATCCCATAAAATGACTGTATATTTTTATTTATATGAGTAACGTTCGACACAAACATGTTACCAAAAAACCATTCATTTAAGAAATGTATAAACACAATGAGTCTAATATAAGAAATTGTTTTAAAACAGTTTTTTACTGTTTATAAAATGAAGAGAAATTAAAAAAAAAAATTGCTCCAAAGTACATTTTTTTTTTTCCCTCCCTCATGATGAGAAAGAAATATAGGTTCTCAGCTGGCATATTATTTGTGATGTGGCAGCGAAGTGAAATTTGTGCCTTGCCTCGTGTATCCTTTACATGATGCAAAGGAGTATAATTTTATTTTTGTTTTATTTGAAGGCTCTGTCTGGGCACATTGGCCACCAATTGCATTTTTATTGCAGTGCATGGATAGCAAAGTCACATATCCTTACGTTAATGCAAAGGGCATAGGAAAGGAAAGGGAAAGTATAATTTTTGTTGTTGCTGTTGTCATTTGAAATTTCCATAGTGTCTGTGCACATTGGGTACCATTTCATTTTTATTGCGCTGCACTGATAGCAATGTCACATATCATTAAGTTAACACCAAGTTAGGAAAAAAAAAAAGAAAAACAGATTTTTTTTTTTCCCCCCCGCCATTACCATTGTTTGAAATTTTTTTGTACTTTGTGAATATAATTTCTGTGGGGTGGCGGGAGTACTGAAAAATCTAATATCCAAGGTAAAAGAGGTATACCAGCTCATGTTTTTGTATTGCTTTGTGTGACAGTGGAGAAAAAATTCTATACTAATCACATTTCTTACCAGTAGGATAAAGGTTTGTTCGATATCCAGAAACGGTTAATGTGGAAACTGCCATTTTTCAGGAAAACTGGATTAATTCCAGAGTTTGATTTCCCCAAATCAGTATATTTTATTAAAGTGCTTTTCTTATGTGTCCTAAAACACCTTCTGCACCCACTTCACTGGTTTTGAGCCCCTGGGTGAAGAACGCGAGCCCCACTTTGGGACGTGGCTGGTTAATCTGTAGATGTGGTGGCCCCACTCCTCGTCACTGACACCTGCGAATAGCTGCCACCGGGATGGACGTGGTGCTCATCTCCACTTTATATGATAGGTCATTGTACAGGTCACCACTAATAGCAGGTAGAAGTTTAGCCCTTTGGCTCCTTTGGGAAATCCATACCTTAGTGTGGTGAATCTATTGCCAAATTGTCTCAGTTTTGGAGAGAAAAAGAGGCCAACTTGGTTTATTTCAACCTATTATTAACCATTCCCATATCATACCCAACACTACCTCTTTATCCTTGACCTTTGGAGTGACTCTGTTGTGGTCCTCTCAGACAATGTCCATTTTTAAGGAGCCACCCTTGGACAGACAGATATAAGGCTGCCCACAAGAGGTGGCAAGCTCCAATATGGTCCTCCCTGGTCTACAGTTTGGATAGGTCTACTAGTTTGAGATAGAACCCATGCACTGCAGCTTGCACCCTGCTCTCCAGGCAGAATACCCCAAGCTGGGCAACAAAGCTGATGAAAGGGCTGGAAGGCATGTCCTGTAAGGAGCACTTGAGGACTCTGGGTTTGTCTAGTTTGGAGAACAGGAGGCTGAGGGGTGGACCTCATTGCTCTTTATGGCTTCCTAAGGGGGAGATGTGGAGAGGGAGGTGCTGATCTCTTCTCCCTGGGATCCAGGAACACATAGGAATAGTTCAAAGCTGTGCCAAGGCAGGTTCAGACTGGGCATTACAAAACATTTCCTTACCAAGAGTGTGGCCAAACAATGGACCAGGCTTCCTGAAGAGAAGGTTGACTCCCCAAGCTTGTCAGTGTTTAAGAAGTCTTTAGACAATGCCCTTAATAACATACTTTGACTTTTGGTCAGCCTGGAATTGGTCAGGCAGTTGGACTAGATGATAGTTGTAGGTCCCTTCCAACTGAAATGTTGATTCTATTCTATTCTATTCTATTCTATTCTATTCTATTCTATTCTATTCTATTCTATTCTATTCTAGCCCACTCTATTCTAAACTGGCTGCTGTAATTCATACTTGAATTAATGGCCCAACGTAAGAAGCCTTCATCTAAGGAACACCTCAGACACTTTGCATTGCTCTTGCAGTGTTCCCACCTGGTGCTCACAGTTGAGGTCAGGCCACTGAGAATGGTCTCAAACAGCATATTCATCATCTGAAACATCTCTTTCTTTCAGTCACACAAAATTTTAAATATGAATTGTTTTGGACCATGTGGTTTGGCCCCTACATGGACAGACACAAAGCTGAGGGAATTCCAACTTCTGCATAGGCCTTTGGAGACCCAGTGTCTTGAGGTGGGATAAAACAGCTTCCAGGCTCTTCCATTCTTGAGAAGGAGTAGGACAAGGAGGTATCTAGACTGAGATTTGTGGTCTACATGAAGCAAGCTGAATATGGAAGGACAGGAGAATGTTGGCCAACATGCATTTAATGAAAGCTGTATGACATTAAACAACCACAGATGTATGTAATAGATTTTGTGGTGTCACAATAGGCTACATCCCAATGAGCCACCTGAACACACAAATATGTGACAGCTAGCGTGGTTTACATTTTTAATGCCTTTCCTTATGTGAGGCTTGGAAAAGCCTCCTCCTCACCCACTGCCACAGGCTACTTCATGTGCAGCAGCAGCAGCAGCACTCCATCTTCAAAACATCACCTTGCATGAAGGAGAAAATAATGAAAGAAAGGCCAGCCAGGGGAATCCCACAAGTCCATCCGTTCACACTGAATTTGAGGTGTCAGCACCTGCTGCTGCTGTTGCTTGGATGGTGTCCATGAATCCAACACCCTTCTGCAAGGGCAGTGGGGATGGCTTGACTGGAAGTGTCACTTGCAGTGTTGGGCACCACCTTTGACGATGCCATTGTCCTCTTCCCCCTGTACCTTGATTGAGGCAGATCAAGTGTGAAATATTTTGTAGCAGGTGTTAGAGAAAGTAGGATAAGCTTTGGAAGGAGTCCTGGAATGGGAATGTGCTGCTGAGCTCTCCATCTGGAGAGAAAACCCAGAGCTACTCTTTCCTCATGAGCTGCAGGGAGGACAGGGGAGAGTGTGTTTGGGGGGTTGTAGAAGATAAATTTTAGCTTGTTTCTGAGTGCCTACATATGTTTTTATTTGTGTTGTATATTTTCTTCTTGGCTGTACTGGAGCTCTTTTGTTTTACGCTGAAATATCCCAGAACATTTTTAAGTTATAAAAAACTGACTTATCTTAGGACGCTGCATATGAACCTTGATTTTTATCTCCTCCCTGGGTTTTTATTAAGCGTGGTGGGACTAATTTCCTATTGCCCTGCATCTTGTCTAGGCCTTTATTCTGATGTCAGATGGGTGTAAAGTGCTGTCTAAAACTACACAACATGCCCCTGACTGGTTGAACTCAAGGTCTGGGAACACACAGCAGAAATTTGTGTCCAAACCCTACATCTCCAGTGTGGGTTGAGCCTCTCCAGATGGCAGGTGATATTCCAGGTGTTAATTTTCCACTTTCTCTCCCATTTCTATCTCTGTAACAAAATAGTGACAAGCTTTTTGCATAGTTCTTTAAATTAGGAGAGATCATACACAGTCATGCATGTGTGTGTATTGATACAATTTCTTACTTTTTAAATCAAAGTGATCATATATGTATATAATATTTCCTTTATATACAAATATATGAGTTATTTTAAAATTACAGGCTTTTAGGAAAAAAAAAAAATCAGTCTGAACTCAGTTTTAGAGTTCAGGTTTTTTAGTTTTTACATAAGTTTTAGAACATGAACTCAATTATTGTGAAACCCACGCTTAGTTTGCTGCCTGTGCCAGCCATGAGAAGAGAACGCAGGAGAAACTCTTCTAAAGCCTAAAACTCTTCAAATTTTAATTGCCATGTGCAAGCAGCTTATTGCTCTGCCTGTGCCAGGACCTTGGTGTCCTGGGGAGACCAAGGACCAGTGAAGGGCTGTTTGCAAACAATTTAACTCTTTATCCAGAAGGAATGGCAAGACAACACCTCCCAGAAATAGCAAATTACTTTCTTTAGTTGGACATGATTCCTCTCAATTTTTGACCGCCAAGGGATATAAAGGCTCAGATCTTGAGGACCAGCCAATGTTCCCAGAAGACCAGAGCTCCAAACATCAATTTCACATTTTTTAAGGGTCCAAGAGACACCTGGGTGGGGCTGTAAGTGGTTGGGGCCATGTTGACAAAGCCATCACCCATCATAACCTTGTTGACATAGAAATTACTAAAGTTCAGCTCTGGTAATTTCAAACCCACATCTCAGTGGCTGTGTGATGGGAGGAACAATAGAGGACTGGACTCAGTATACAATGTGTTTTAATAAAATTCTTCATATGGTTTGATTTCTAAACCATCTCTCATCAGTCTATTCCCTGCATTTTTTTTTTTTTGTGACAGTCACCACAAACATTGGCATGAGATTGGCTCAGGATGGAAAATGTTAGCAGGAAAAATGGGTTTTCTCAACATGCTGAATATGCTGCCAAAATCCCCTTGCAATCCACCTGCAGCCTGAAGACTTACTTGTTAGAGTAACTGGAGTTAAATAACCAGTTATGGACTTTATCTATGACTCATATAGTAAAAAAATCACAAACCCCAAAAGACAAGAAGACAATTTAAAAATAAAAATAAAATACATATTCATAATATAAATGTCTTGTGACTTTCTGTGATAAAATTCCCCTGTGTAAAGCTCTGTAATGGATGGTGATAGACACTGGTACTCAAATAAATGTAGGGTTTTCTGTTAGGAAATTCATCTTCTGATGAGCAACTTTTTTGCCCTGCTATCAACCCACACCTCTCATCTCAGAGGCTCTTCAAGGGAAGATCTCTGCTCTTGTACATTTTTTGGGTAATAATTTATCCCATAAACTTCACAGTAAAAAAATTCCTGATTCTCTTAATTTGACCATTTATGCACCTGGTAGCTGAGATGCAAACAACCTGGTGCCCTAACCTGTGGAAAATAAAAAATAAGAAAAATCAGAAGTTGACTTATAGTAACAAAGAATTGTTTTTGCCCCATTCTTTATGAATAGGACAAATTGGGTACTGAAAGCTTATAAATACTAGCATGCTCTGGCAAAGCCAATTTAGTGTGAAGCACAATGTTGAATAGTAACTGTCTTGATAGCAGCAGCAGGAAAACATAATTTTTCTGGGTGCTATATTTACCACAGTCAAATCCCCATTCATCCCTCACTCAGGCAAGGCTACGCTGAACAGGAATTTTCCCTGAATTGGAGAAATAGGGATTTGGCCATATGCAGAAAGTTAATTTCCCCTCTTCATGAACTCGAGCTCTGATTAGAAAAGAAGTAATTATAATTTTTCAGCAAATTAAGTTTATTAAAACCATTCAGTCTGATAACCTATATTGTCAAGTTATGTTTAATACTTATTATGAGATTAAACCACTAAAATATCTCCAGTTCAAGGAAATATCTTCAAACTTCAGTCATAAAAGCACTATATTAAAGCAAACATTCAGATTAATTGATGATGGGATCGTTTAGTGTCTAGCAGCAAAGAAGAAACCTCAGACTAAATCTATTAGCGCTGGGTGAAATCTTGAGGTCATCACCTACTCTTTGCATCCACTCTCCCAAATGTTTATACATGTAAGTACCGACTAGAAATGAATTAATAAGTTCAAGATTTAATCTGATGTTATTAAAGTTTCTGCTGATTGTTTACTGTGTCTGACCAGCTTATGTAAATACTCTCAGCTATTGCATCGTCTGTAATTACCATGAGGTTACAGGCTAGTTAAAAGCATGTGTCTTGATTATGAAATGAAGAGAATAATTCTAATTTCAAAATTTCTGTGAAAATAAATGTTTCAAAGTGTACTAAAGCATCTGGATTTTTACACCCAAATGTTAAAATCCTGTTAAAGTCCAAAACACATAGTAATTATCAAGTAATTTTGAAATAGATAAATTTCCACTATGTTCTAATACATATAATAACCAAAATCTGCAGTAACAAGCCAAAAGGCTGCTGGCATGTCCTAAAGAAGACTTGTTAATGTGTAGTGAAAAAAATACAGAGAAAACACACCAGTATTTCTTCTTTGAAGGCAACTTTTAATGTGAAAACAGTATTAACATTTTTGACCTGTTGTGAGGGGTAGCAGAATAAGATTTGATGCAAATACAAACAAAAAGTTATTGGAATGGGCCAGAAATCCAAGAGAAAAGGCTCTGTGCATAGTTTGATAAAGATTATCTTTCCAGACATCGAGTACAACAAGTGTAATTATTGGTAAAATCCATATTTCCTTTCAGTGATGAATACTGGAGTTATTAAAATGGTGTTTGGTAGTCTGCTGAGGGCCTGACATTTTCCTGGAATACCAAAGGAGCTGAAAGAAAATTACTTGGAAAGAAAATTATTACTTCTTTGCCCTAGACTGATGATTGTATTCATCATAGGAACCGAAGCTGTGTTGTGCTGTCAAGTGACTTTGTGTGTTGCCCAACAGCTCTTCCACCTGGATCAAGGATGCGCTCCAGAGGTTGGACCAGAAGGAGAAAAATGCTCTCTGAACCAAATACTTCTCTTTTTCTCTCAAAACATGAGCATCAGAGCATCTGTAGGACACCACATCCACTCACTGAGAACTCCTTGCAGAATGAGAGGGTAAGGAAAGACCTGAAGATTTCCAGGTGATTGTCTCACACGTCATGCTGTGACTTGTGGGCTGTGGAGCAAGTTACTTCCCATCAATAATTGATGCTGCAACATCTCCTGGTCTGTTTTTGCGCAGATAACCTCACTTTAAAGAACCTCTGCTAGGAGCTTAGGAGGTTTTGGTGAACACCAAACAGGGTAAGATGGGTCTTTATTTTTTTTAAGGAACACATCAAATACAACTGCTGCCATGGTCACAAGGGAATAGTGATCCTTCTCCATAAATTCAATTTGTTCATAACCTTTTGACACAGACCATAAATAACCTTCCTATATTTCATGCACACAGACACATGTAATAAATTACACGGATGATATATATAAATATTTACCTTAGGAAAAAAATACAAACTAAATATAAAGTGCCACATGAACAATCTATTAGCGAGTGGTTAATTCCCTGTGCCAATCAATAGCTGGATCAAACACTTACCTGCTCTGCTTGCTACGACTCTGTCCTGGTCACAGGTACAAAGTGGTAGCAAAAGAAAATATTAATCAATTTGCAGGGAAAAATGTTCCAGCAAAGGTTACACCAGAGACAAAGGGGAGGGTGAGATCTGGCTCCTGGAAAGGCTTGCATGATTTTCTGGAGCTGGTTACGGAGTCTGAGAGGTTGGAAAAAAGATTTTTTATTCCTGAGAATTGTTCTCAGTGAGTTTATTTAATATGTTTTATTTGCACACATGATTAGTACGACAATAATAGCAAAAAACATAAAAGGGCATATCAGAATTCCAAAGTGCTAAATCAGAAAATGTTTATGGGAGAGAAGAGTTTTCTTCCTCAGCTTTATACCTAAAAATTGAATATCCTACAGGAATTAAAAATAGAATACCAACTTGGCGTTCTAAGTTTTTTTTCAAATTCCTCTTTGTGCTTTAAAAGCTGGAAAAAGTATCCTGCCTGATGAATTGAATCTCTCATTTTTAAAATAATATAATAAAAATAATTGATGACATTTAGGGTAGAAAAATAACTGAAAGTAACATATGTAAGAAAGTACTGAAATTTATTACCCCTTTCATTGTTAGCACAATTTCTTGCTGAAGGTTCAGAGAAAGATTAAATTAATAAACTATTTAACTTTGATTTCTGTTAAAATAATAATTAAATTTGTACCTTCCAAATATAATGATGCTCATTTAAATTTTCATACTGAAAAAAAAAAGGAATTGTTAAACAATGGGAATCAGAGAACCATTCCCACTCCTGGAAATGTCCATGTCCCTTTTTTTTTTGTCTTTGTTGAGCATGCAGCTTCTTCAATGAGGAGCTATCAGTTTGTCCTGTTGCCATGAGATAGAACTGGGCCAGAAATGTCTGGATCAAGTAGTGACACACAAAAAACCAGAGTTGAGGACCACAGAAACTTCTCTGCTTCTTGTGTATCTTTAGGTGACCACGATCATGACCATAGAAAGTGCAAGAGCAAAGTAGATGGAGAGCCAACAGGATCCTCCTTCCCAGAACCAAGGTAAGAACACCTGGTGGATAAAAGGATGTTGCAAAACTCAAACACATTCTTCTGAGCAATGACCAAAAGCATCCACCCATTTTAAATAAAATTCTGGTGACACTGCTGCAGACAGTGCTGCAGGTTCGGTACTGACAAGAGTAAAACAACTGCCGCTGCTGAGTCATGGAGACCTGAGGAGGGATCTGATCTGTGAGTAATGTTATGATTCACAGGATCACAGAATGTCAGGGATTGGAAGAGACCTTGAAAGATCATCCAGTCCACCCCCCCCGCCAGAGCAGGATCACCTAGAGCAGGTCACACAGGAACACGTCCAGGGGGGCTTTAAACGTCCCCAGAGAAGGAGACTCCACAACCTCCCTGGGCAGCCCGTTCCAGTGTCCTGTTACCCTCACTGAGAAGAAGTTTCTTCTCATATTTAAGTGGAACCTCCTGTGTTCCAGTTTGTACCCGTTACCCCTTGTCTGATCATTGTTTGTCACCGAGAAGAGCCTGGCTCCATCTTCATGACACTCCCCCTTTATATATTTATAAACATTAATGAGGTCTCCCCTTAGTCTCCTCTTCTGCAAGCTAAAGAGCCCCAGCTCCCTCAGCTTTTCCTCATAAGGGAGATGCTCCACTACCTTCAGCATCTTTGTAGCCCTACGCTGGACTCTCTCCAGCAGTTCCCTTATGTCATGACATTATGTCATGACAAGTAGAGGAAATAATGGTAGCATGAGGTATTCCCTTAAATGGATAATAAAATATGTAATCATAGAATAAATCATAGAATCATAGAATGGTTTGGGTTGGAAGAGACCTTGAAAGGTCATTTAGTGCAACCCCCCTGCAGGGAGCAGGGACACCTTCAACCTCCCCTGCAATGGTGGCAGGGATGGGGCAGCCACCACCTCTCTGGGCAACCTGGCACAGGCTCTCACCAACCTCAGCATCAAAAATTTCTTCCTTCTCTCTAGTCTAAATCTCCCTCTTTTAGTTTCAAACCATCACCCCTTCTCCTGTTGCAATAGGCCCATCTAAAAGGTCTGTCCCCATTTGTGTGTGGCCTCTTGAAGCACTGAAAGGCCCCAAGAAGGTCTCCCTGGAGCCTTCTCCTCTCCAGGCTGAACAAGCCCAACTCTCCCAGCCTGGCCTCCCAGCGGAGGGGTTCCAGCCCTCCCACCGTTGCTGGGGCCTCCTCTGGCCCCGCTCCACCAGCTCCATGTCTCTGCTGTGCTGAGGACTCCAGAGCTGCCCCAGCACTGCAGGGGGGTCTCCCCAGAGCGGAGCAGAGGGGCAGGATCCCCTCCCTGCCCAGGGATCAGCCCAGGAGGACATTGGCTGCCCTGACCCATGTGCAGGACCTTGCACTTGGCCTTGTTGAACCTCATGAGGTTCACATGGTCCCACTTCTCCAGCTTGTCCAGGTCCCTCTGGATGAATCCTGTCCTTCAGGTGTGTCAACTGCACCATTCATCTTAGTGTCATCAAAATACAAGGTATATGAGTACAAACAGTGAAATAGAAAATAAATCTGCCACCAATACTCTTGAAACTATTACATGGCTCTATCCTAGATTTAATTGTGATTGCTTAGTCTCTTATGGGTCTACTTTTCCATGGAACTTTCATTTATAACCAAATGAGGGCCATTCATGGGGACCCAGCTAGCCATAACTGCTATGCCTTCATGTTCCCCCCTCGAAGCATTTGGAAATAATCCTGCTTCAGCTTTATTTGTTTTAATTTGAGTTTAGGAAAGCACAAAGTCAAGGCGGGACCTCAAGAACTCAAAGAACTTTTGGAGTTGAAACTCTGCCAGGTAACATAAATAGATTAGAGCACACACTGACAGGCCAGGAGCAGTTAAGAATAAAAGATCAAAGAAGCTACGAGAAATAAAAATAGCCAGAGATCTCCAGAACAGATATCATATTATTAAATTAATTTCCAGTGCAAGTGGTACATGTGTAGACAGCACCACGTACCAAAGAGAGGGGACACCCAGGTCAGATGTTGAATTTCCCTGTTCCTTCGTTTTTTCCTTTCTCCATTAATCCCCATGTCAAAGGAGGGCTCTTCCTGACCATACATTTTGCTGGAGTTTCATCTAGTTAATGGGGATTCTGCAAATTAATCTGGGATGCTGCAGCATAATTCGATGGATTATGCTTTCAAATAACATTTCCAGACGTATCCCTCTATTTCCTTTTTCATATTTTCACCCCGTTATCGCAGTTGACTGTCTTACAGTGGTTGTGATTAAAGATTTAAAATTAACACCAGTTGCCACGCCACAGTGTCTGAAATACTGAGCTCATTTTCTCTGATAAGAGAGATACATCAGGATAAATATTTTAATGACAAAGTCAGTAATTTTTTTCCTCCATGATTACCGTTAAAAAGCCCTCAAATATTTGTAGATTTTTATTGCATATCCTCAATGTCAACACTTACCAATAGTCAGAATTTAACCTTTTTTTTCGAATGATTCAGCCCCACCACTCTTTGAATGTATTTTTGTTTCTAAATCCTATTCCAAGGTCACTTTTCACAGGAAATAAAAATGTGGCCTTAACAGGCTGATGTATGCCATGAAAATGATGGAGCAATTTGAGGGGTTCAGTAATAGCAAATTACCAGGACTGAATGATCTCCCTCCAGAATTCCGAAGCTAGAAGATTATTAAGTATAGTATGTATAGATAGGAACATACATTATCTTTTAAAGACAGTAATAATAATATATAACAGCCCCCACACCCCTTCTTAGTGATTGAAAAGTGCTAACATTGTTAACTTCAGCGTTTTGAGTTTCTTTTAAAAAATGATGTGAAAATACAGACTGGGAAACTGTTGAGTTCTTCTAAAGGAGATGATAGTGCAGGACTTGGAGGAGAATAACCCAAAATGACTAAAACAAGGTCTCTTCTGCAAAAAGGAGCCAAATTAGTACAAAACAGGTAAAATGAGCAAGGAATAAAAAACCTCTTGACTTTACAAAGTCATATGGTAATCATAGAATCATAGAATCGTCAGGGTTGGAAGGGACCTTAAAGTTCATCTAGTTCCAACCCCCCTGTCATGGGCAGGGACACCTTTCACTAGACCAGGTTGCTCAGAGTCCCATCCAGTCTGGCCTTCAAAATGTCCAGGGATGGGGTTTCCACCACCTCTCTGGGCAACCTGGGCCAGTGTCTCCCCACCCTCCTGGGGAAGAACTTCTTCCTAATGTCTCATCTCAATCTCCCCACCTCTAGTTTTGAGCCCTTCCTCCCACTCCTACCACTACCCGACATCCTCAAAAGTCCCTCCCCAGCTTTCTTGTAGCCCCCTTCAGATCCTGGAAGGCTACAAGAAGGTCCCCTTGGGTCCTTCTCTTCTCCAGACTGAACAACCCCAACTCTCTCAGTCTGTCCTCACAGGAGAGGTGCTCCAGCCCTCTGGTCATCCTCGTGGCCCTCCTTTGAACACATTCCAGCAAGCTCGTATCTTTCTTGTAATAGGGGCTCCAGATTGATGTGTAGGAAGGAATGGATTCCTACCTTGGATTAACCTGGGTATTATTTTATTATTTGTAGTTTATCGATCATCTCCCTGCAGCACAAAGGTGGATTAGAATTGTACCAGTGAATGGTTATGATGGATAATCACCTCTGTTGTGTTATTCTGGACATGTCCCTACAGCTGTCCAGGAAGGAGAAGGTAAGAGCTAGCTATTGTCAGTAAGTTGCTTTTAAGGGTCTGTAAAGCTAATTTGGCCAGTGGAAGGCTTTTGGGGCAAGCAAGATGCCTGTTGAGCTCCAACTGTCTCTGTCAGCTCCTTTCAAGATCCTACCCTACATAACAACCCGTCTGTTTCATTGAATCATATCATAGAATGGTTTGGGTTGGAAGGGACCTCAAAGATCATCTAGTCCCAGCCCCCCTGCCATAGGCAGGGACACCTCCCACTAGACCAGGTTGCTCCAGGTCCCATCCAACCTGTCCTTGAGCACCTCCAGGGATGCAGCATCCGCAGCTTCCCTGGGTAACCTGTTCCAGTGTCTCACCACCCACAGAGTGAAGAATTGCCTTGTAATTTCCAACTTAAATCTCCCCTCTTCTAGTTTGAACCCATTACCCTTGCACTATCACTGCAGGCCTTTGTAAAAAGTCCCTCCCCAGCCTTCTTGTTTGTACTCAAGCTGGGGTCATGTCTGCTACTGAAACTGAGCATGATTCTCCTGAGTAGCCCTGAGGGAGCAGACAACAGCCTACAAGGATGTCAAAAGTGCCAGTCAAGACCCATGCAAGACCTGCTTGTGAGAAGCAGCAAGCTAGAGTGTGTTGAGGCAATCCCATATTTAAAGCAATAACTCAACTAGCAACTAAATAAAGTTTTTGGAGCTCTAAATCTGTAAATAATACAGGCGTCAGTGTCATGTTGTCATCCTAACCACATTTTGTTGGGTGTAGGAGCACATCCAAGGTTGATTCACCTCACTTTGGGAAGGACACCTTTGTCAATTGGGTGGCACACCTTGGACATGTATTTTATTTAGTGTGATGGATTGTAAAGTAAGTGGTTAGACCTCAGTCTGAGGGTGACTCACCTTGGATTCACCCAAAGAGAAGATCACTTGAGTGGAGGTAGGTGAATGGCAAAGGTCACCTCCTCTGCTCTACACAGACATACAGACCAAAACCAGCAGGGCACATGGAGGGACAGAAACAAAGATTAATTCCTCTGTCTGGCTTGAAATCAACCTGGAATCCAGGGCCATCCAGGCAAATATTTTGCCTGGATATTTAAAAAGGGTCGGATTAGTTCATTGTTATTATTCACCGTAGCTGCTCATGTAAATACGTGACCATTTCAGAAGGATGCTCTTTTCCAGCTTTGAAATGACACGACTGAGAGCAACGTTTGGCTATCTAAAAATAATCAAACCTAATGCTTCATGTTGTACAGTAAGTGACCTTTTTACCTGAGGAGGTCAGGAAGGAAATATTTTCCCACGTTAATGGGTAGCCTCAGTTGTATTTTTCAGCAGTTGACATCTTCTTGAGGTACTTGCTCGTTAGCGCTGGAGACACAACGTGCTGCTGCCTAACCCTTTGTGGCAGAGGTGCTGCTACTCCAGTTAGGAGAAAGCATTCAACACCCCAGAAAAGAGGGAACAGTTGTTCCCTTGGCCTCTCAAGGTGTAGCTCAATCAATCCTCTGCTGCCATTCAACTTTTGCCCGACTTCTTTACACTTCCAGTCAATCAAATTGTGGATGCTCCACCCCTGGAGGGGTTCAAGGCCAGATTGGATGGGGCTTTGAGCAACCTGGTCTAGTGGGAGGTGTCCCTGCCATGGCAGAGGGGTTGGAACTGGATGATCTTTGAGGTCCCTTCCAACCCAAACCATTCTATGATTCTATGAAATGTAATTTTTAAGGTATTCTGTACCTAAATCTGTACCTACAGGTTCTCTCTTCCTGGGTATCACCCATTAAACCATGAGCAAGCAGAAAAATGATGCAGGACACTGAGTAAAGGCAGCTCTCCTGCACATGTAGGTACAAAAACTTGTTGAGTACACCTCTGCCTAACGAGAACAGGTGTTCTGACAAGCAAGAACAAATAACAACAATAATAAAAAATCCTCTCTCCTGTCAAATACTGTGTGCATATCAAGGATCCGGAATACAAAGCAGACTTAACAGCAATCACATTTTGAGTAGAATTCACTTGAATGTAACACCTTCTCCCTCTAAGGTTTTGAGTGTGGTATCTTAAAGAGGATCACACAAATTACTCATTCCGGGAACAAAGGCTCTTTCTTGAAAGCTGTCAGCTTGCTGACAGTTATGATGAGCATTTACTTCAGGCTTGTAAAACATATTAATCAAACTTGTTCCTATAGCTCCAGTCCAAGGAGGGTTACTGTTTCTTTTAGAGAGATGTTTTACATAAGTGAGGAGCTCTGAATACGTGTACACCTTGAATGCAAACCACTGCCTGTGCCATTCATTTATTCATAATGAATAAATACCAGCCTACACCAGGCTTAAGGAAGATTGAAGCGATATATGGAAATCTGTTTATTACACGACTATTTGCCAAAGACCTATGCACCATTCATTGAACCTTGAAAAACATTTGAAAATATGGGTTGCATTTGCAAACTTCAATGTATGACATGGAGAGCTGGCAAGCTGCCTGGTTTCTACTTAAAGGATTGTCATTCTGGGAAAAATAAATTTCTCTAACTAGACAAAAGTCAATGTTTTCATGTTTTACTGCAATCAAACTGATATGGCTGACAATTTAATGTCTCAACACTTAAAATATCTGTGGATAATCAGTTACCTCAATCAATCATAACTACAAGATTTCTCTATTTTCAAAGCCTGTGTACATATGATTGAGATATTTAACAGTTTAGAGAAACCTTCCCATTCTTAATCCTTCATGATTTCTCTTGAGCCGTGCGGTTATTTTTTTTTCCCCAAAAACACGACTTTATAATTACTGAAAAAATAATAAAAAACCCCAACCCTGTGCTGTAATCAGATTTTGAAACCTTCGTGTTAATGTCCTGTTTTATTTAATTTTATGTATATTTTATAGTCTGCTTGCCTGTCAAAAAGATGTGGAAATGTGCTGGCATTCCAGCTGAAGACATCATTATGAGTGAGAAAATGCTCAAGGCTTTTTTCAAAGTGGGTGCTGAAACATACGTTTCTCTTCTTTGACTCCAGGGGATGCTAACAGCTGCCCCAGCAGACAGGTATTTGGAGGTCAAAGGCTAGCAGAGCCCTGCACCTTCAGGAGTTGGCTGCCAAGCAGAGCAGATGGGATGGTTTTTCTCAAAACTAATAATAAAAATAGCAACAATGATGAGAAGGCGGCGACGAAGGAGCTGACAACAAAAATGAAAAGGAACCTGCGGGAGGTGGATTCTGGGTAGCGCAACACTTGGCAGAGCTGATTTTAATACCTGACAGGTTGGGTTCACTAATCTCTGCTATTCATATTGACGTGAAGCTTCATACGTTTTTAGAGATTTGTATCTATTAAGACATGCAGCAGTGTTCCTACAACACGGGAACAAGTTTGCTAGCACCCGCCGCTCTTCTTCCCCCGTGATAGAAATTGATATGAACTGTTTTAAAACGCCTAGCAGATAATTACTCCCAACACTCAATAAGGAAAGCTACATCTTTAGAGCCTCCTTTATCTCAAAAAATAACAAAAAACCCCCCCAAAACCCCAACCAACAAGACAAAACAACATTCTCCCCCCCGCCCCATTTCCCCCCCTCTCCTTTGTTTCTTTGATTACTTGGAGCCTTGTAATCAAACTAAGCTTAGTTTCGGGGCCCTTGGGGCAGTATCTCTTAGTTCCCTGTCAGGCTGGGTTGCAAAACAATCAATCTTGGTCTTGCACGGGCTGGGTGCAAGTGCCACGACACGAGGAGCGCGAGGCTTTGCTCTTGCTGTGGAGCTCGGATGACAAAAGTTTTTATCAGAAGCTGACTGTATTTAGGGTTATGAATATGCAATGACTCTCATTAGTATTGAAGTGCAGGAGCACGGGCTGACATCCCCCCGCCACTTTTAGCTGCTGCAGAAAGTCGTCTAATGAATTGTCTTGCTCTTTCACTCGTGCTGGCTCTGCTGCTACGGCTCCCCAGTTCCGAGGGGAGTTGCCCAGTTTGAGAATACTATTGGTGAAAATAGAATTAATTGCCAAGAACCGCTCTTGGTTTTGTTAAACAGTGTTTAAATTGTCAAAACAGAAAGCCATTAAACTCCACAGGAGACAAAATTGCCGTGAGTGAGGGGACCTGTGTGTCCATATCCCTAGAAGTGTGGCACAGGTGAAGATATGTTCTTGAAATCACACTTATACATACAATATGTGTCACTGGTGGGGCTCAGAAACCTGCTCATTTACCTATTATTCTTCCATCTAGAACAAACAGGGATAACGGAAAGTTCTCCAAATGAGCAGGACTCTAATACATCGGTATTTGATCAACCCTTTAATACTCTTTCTTTCCCCTTTGGGACCCTGCCAAACATTTTTCAGCTCGCACATCTGCAGTCTTTATGAATAAGTTACTGATAAGGATGCTTCCAAGAAATGATTAAGATATCTGGCTTGATTTGTCGTATTTGAGGAGATGTGTAAGCTTTCAGAAACAAGTGGAAATGACCCTTTTTTTTCCCCCAATTGGTTAAATTAAGTATTTTTTTTTTCCCTATTCATTTGGAATTTCTTCTGACATAAAAGGAGCTTTTGTGGCTCTCTGCAGATTGTGAAGGTTAGAGTGAATTGAAACGGGTAATATATTCCAAGAAGCATAAGTAGCATTCTGAAAGGTGTGCGTGTACTGCAAATAATAAAGGATATGAGGTTCTCCCAAGAAGATGTCAGCCCCGCGCAGCTCTTTATCCATTTAATCAGTAATGGAAATGGTCCCAGTGCAAGGAAGGAGGATCTGTTTAATTTTTACTGCGATTTTTGGCACGACTGCTCCAAGGCGAGCTTGGCTTACCTCTTGACCCAACCCCAGGAGTGTCTGTTCTCATCAGCTGGAGAAAAAATAAACACAAAGAACATCTACATGTTGGGAGTATCGAATACAAGAGCAGTTTAAAATAAATGCAGTTCTGACAAAAGTGGCTCAAGTATCATACATCAAACACTTGTTACCTCTCTTGGCCTTAGTGATTGCACGTGACTAAGAAAGAGTGAGTGATAAAATCTGAAGAAAGATGAAACCAATCTGGGCCTTTTTAAAGATCATCAATCATTCTGCGCAGCCATGATATTATTAGTTCCAGTAAGCCTTGTTCTCCCATTTTATGGACATCATAAACCCCCCACCCCTAGACCAATGCTACCATGGGAAATCATTTTTATGGGCAGCATCTTAGCGTGGGCCAATCAGATCTAATCACATAACAAGCTACTGAATTATTCAACGTTCTCCCTAATTTTGCATTCTTCCTGCACTTTGCTGTCACTGCAGGGTTTTAAAAGTATGTGTTTTTACAATATTTATTAAGAAGATAACCACACGCAGGAATTTTGCTTTCTCTGTGCCTTTCAATAATCGTTTGTTCCCTTAGATTCTTGCAGTATATACATTACTATATAGAGGATGCTTTTTCTAAAAGGAGCCACGATCCACAATGTGGCACTCGGCTTTAAACTCTTCCAGCTTCTAAAATGCTGAATGTAAGGACAACAATGGTGAAACGATCGTGTTCAAACATAAAATATTCAGATTTACTGAGCAAACTGAAACCAGCATGTCTCTTAGCTGTTGCTATGAATACAGGGCTCACATTGTATATGAAAATATTTCAGTTTTAATTGCAAATCTGTGCAGAGATGATTTGGGGTCTGTAATTAGCACATAAATTCCAGACTTTGTGACTGCTGTGAAAACACACATTATTTATGGAACTATTATCTAAATATAATTCAGTGTTTTTTTTGCTTTCAACAACTACTGTAAAAGTCTGATTTAATAAAATGTGAAAAATTTCCCGTCTCTTGCACTTCTGTTTACATTTTGAAGCGCTCGTTCCTCTGCGCTGCCATTTCCCACCTGACCTGCAGTGGACGTTTCTTTCAGTGGCTCCATACTTCACTCACACCTCAGGGAGGTTTCTTCACAACCATAAAGTGCCAGGCACTTAATTTGTTTAAAATGAAAGCTTGGATTATGCAAATAGCTCTGAACTGCATGAATGGAGTGAGTTTATTTGACCTCCATCCCCGCGCTTTTCATCCAGGCTAGAAATGGGAATAGATAGGAGCCCTGTCTGAGCTGCTTTTAAGCTACTGTATGCAGATTTCCAGTTATCCAGACAGGGTTACTGGAAGGACAAAGTGGTCTCTTGTTCCCACCCACTTATTGTAATTTGTGGGCTCAGCCACTTCCAGCTCCCACCAACATAGGGTATGGACAGCACAAAATTTGTCTTCTTCCTTAGCAGCAACCCCACGAGCTTTTGAAGCTAGTTCCTCACACAACTTGTTTTACAGCAATGATTTTTGAGACCCTCTTCCATTCTAGAGTTTAAAAGTGTATTTTCAGGTTGTATGAAACTCACTGTTTTTGTGCTTGTCCCTATGTTAAGGGCTGCTAATGAAGGATCGGGGTGCCACAAATACTGCAATGGTAGGTTAAATAATTGCAATAATGACAGCAAAAATTCATAACATGGACTTAATTTACACCAGAGTGTGACACAACTGAAACTTTCTCCCTTTTTCCTTCTTCTCCCCATTCTCTGTGTATTCAAAGTTTGCACAGTTTTGCTGTCTTCGAAGGAAAATCCTTCCCCACTCCCCCTCTGCATCCCAACTGTGAGACAACCTTGCCGCCTTCAGCAGCTCTGTGCAATGGCGACCTCAACAGCCACCACAATAATGATCTCAATAATCACTAACAGAGTTGCCAAAATCTGCAAAAATGCACCAAAATCCGTTCCTCCAGGAGCATCCCCCAACCCACCCATCAGGAAGAGAGTGGGTGGGCTGGACACCACCTCAGTGCCAGAAATGGGCAATTTTAGTGCATGAAGCCACCAGATTTTGTCAGACCTGGGGGAAACACCTCCCTGTAGACCTGTCTGGTTGCTGGTGGTGGGGCAGGCAGGATCTATGCATGTGTCCCTCACAGCCCCCGATTTGAGCGGCGATATCAATGTCATGACACACACGCTCCAGGAAGGGAGTTACGGGGAGTAATTGAGAGATTCAGCGTGAAGCCACTGAAAGCTGTAATTTAAAGTTCCAGTGCTACCATTAAAATTTAAAGTGACAGAGGCCCAATTATGAGTGGTTATTTTCTTAGATAAAATTGTTTTTTTTCTTTTAATCCTCCGCCAAACACTCATTTCTACCCACCAGAACTTGTCTTTGTGCTTTCTGGTGTCAGCAAGATGTTGAGCCTCCCACCCCTGATGAGGAACAGACCAACAGGGCAGCGAGGCTGGGAGACTTGAAGGTGGTGGCAGAGAAGGGGATGCTCTTCAAGGAGATCTCCAAGAGATCCAACCTGCTCTCCTACTAAAATTAGGCACAACTTTAGTATCTGAAGGAGACCCCAGCCCTGCCCTCATGAGCTGGAAACAGCATCCAGGCACAGAGAAGACACTGAGTACATATTTAATAAATAAAATAAGGATGGGTGAGACTGCAGATTTTCTGACAGACAAGTGGGTTAGTAATTATTTTTCTTCCTTCATAATTTTGCGGCAAAAAAATAGTTGGTTGCTTACATGACAAACCTTAGCATGCAGTAGAGCCTATTAGACAGTCAAATAATAATAATAATAAAATCTCCTGGATATTTATTTGGCTGGTGCTACATATAGATTAACTAGATTAATAGATTAATCACCTATTCCAGATGGATAAATTATACTGTCTTTAAAACATCAGTGGGAGAGATGGCAGGAAAGCTACTGGACCCAAGTGCTTGCAGTGGTCTCAGAATGCTGGTATCTTAATGCCTGGCATGATGAGGTGCTGTCATGGAAAGAGTGGTTTAGATCACTTAAAGAATCACCATCGAAGGTATTAACAAAAGTGGTTTTAATATGATGTTGTAAAAGTGAGACTTAAAGTTTCACAGCAAGGTTCACTTGATTACTTACTACATGGAAATCAGGATTTGCAAAGATTGATGTAGTCATCAGGATCCTAAAGCAGAATTCACAACAAATGTCACAAAGACTTGAAATTCGAAAAGGGAGGTGCTGCTTTCTGGAAACACAGAAAATTTCAATATAGAATATCTCTGAAAAGTGGCAGAGTTCTGCTGCCTTTCACACAAGGACTTCCAAAAGCAGAGTGACGTTTGGCTCACAGGTGACAGAAACATAGTCTGAGAATTTATGGAAGTAGAGCTGACCCTAAAACATTGGCACAATACAGATCAATCAGCTTCATTTTTTTCCACTTTATTATCAACATAAATACATTTTAATTTCAGATGCCAGACAATGAATCCAGCATTTTCAGGTGAGACCAGCAACACACAAATAACCTGGGCAGTCACTAATAAATGCCCAGGTAGAAAGAACAGCAGAACATCTTTTGCAAACCTGACAGAAGCAATTATTTCTCCTTAAAAGTGATATTAGGTTATTTTCCTAGCCACCTGTCAAGCAGCTGCCCACAAGACCACGACATACCATTCCCACCTTCTGCGATGCTGCTAAACAAAAGCATATGAGATGTTTTCCATACGTTGGTTATCATCAGCCCAAAATGCTTTTATTTTAATCCCCACATTTTACCAGAATGGGTTAAATCAGAAGAAAATATCTGAGAAAACCCTCGGACCATGCTAAAGAGCATTCACCAAGAGGGTTGTAATCTAGCAGCAGAAGGATATTCTCATTGAAGGCACTGCTGGGGAGGTGGAAAATGATTGCAAGAGCAGAAGACAGGAATACACCCACCAACGTGCAGAATAAACTTTGTCTCACAGTCAGGAGCACCCATGTTATGAAAGAAAGCTGCAGAACAAAGCAGGAAGACAGTCTGGTGATGTGGTGGTGGATCTCACCCTGGCTGCTCCCCAGAGCAGAAATTGAGGCCATCAGTGGAACAGGTTTTTAATTGTGGACTGTACATTATTGTTGGTGGTTGCTTTCTGCACTACTGACAAACTCAGTGTTGGGGGTTCATCGGCTACTTTAAATATTTGGAATGGGACACCATGTAGCAGCCAGAGGCATCTCTCTGTGCTAGGACCAAAGCATCTCTTCTCCATGTCCAGGAGCTTACAGCACAGGGGGTTAACTGGAGACACTCCCCTGTCCTGTTAAGACCGTGTTGGCAGTGATGCTGAACCCTGGAGGTAAAATTTCATCCCTTATGTCATTCCAGTGGCATCTGTGTGATCATATCATCACATGTTTGGTTCTCAGTTTGACCTGGGAAGGGCTGACCCTCCACTCACAGTAAAACACCACCACGTAGCATCACCAAGGTGGCTTCTACCAGCATCATCCTTGCAGCTGGCTGAATATGGGGCCAAGTGACCTCTGAGATTCATCCAGGGCTTTCTTGCAAAGACCAGTAAAGACCAGTCCCAAGGAAGGTTAATTAGTGTTGGCCTAGTGAATGCTGGTGAAATCATTCAAGAAGGGACACATGCTCTGTGCAGATGGACAAAGCTGTGATCTGCTGCCAGGTTGGAAAAAAAAAAGAAGGAAAAAAAAAAGATGTTATGCACTGTAGACACTCCTTACCTGTTTTAATTTTTAATAGAAATTTTCCTTTTTAAGTACCAGGGGCAATACAAGTTTAATGTGAGCTCAGAGGACCATGCAACACAAGCATAATTGACTCGCTGCCATCACTTGCTAGATATTTTTTCCTTTCCCTTTCTTAAGTCTTAATGTTTCCTAAGTTCTTAATGGAAACGGAACATGCTTGAGAGCCAGCATTTGACACAGAGCTTACAACCTAGCAGTCAATATTGGAATTGGATTTGAATTACTGGGTAAGTAATTGCCGATAAGAAAACTGGAGTAAAAGGGCTGTGGAAAGACATAAAGCACCTGCAGGTCATAGGCAAAGGAAACCCCAAATAATAACGTTTACAGAGGTCAGAGGTTTAAATTTTTAATTATTATTGTATCAGGGAATGGCCATCATTTTTTTACGTGTGTGTGTTCCCTCTGTTTTTACGTACGTGTAAAATTTGAGTTTATCTTATGTGGAAGTTCAGCATCCTCCCACTAACCAGTGTCACAACTGAAGAGCCAAACAGATGAGCAATATTTACACTGAACCTTTGAACTGTTGGCCTGATACCATCACTCTTCTTAATCACAAAGTAGCTCAGTGTTTAACTAACCCTTACTTTCATCTTCTCTGCCTCCGCCTGGGCTACCCCTTCTGCAATAAACAATGAGGAAAGCTGCAACATCCCGAGCAGCCACTATAACCTGTCCTCCCCTTAATGACAGGTTTATGCAGTTCGTCAAAACCCATCATCTGAGCAGATAAGATTGAATTCAGTGGCTGCCGACTTGGACATTCTCCGAGCTGAAATAAAAGCAGTGAGGTGTCTGTGCTTATTAAGGGCTTCCTCTTAGTGTCTTGCTGAAAGGCAGCTTTGCTGTCATCCGTGGTGTTTTCTGGAAGCTGGAACCGCAAAAAATGAGTGAGAAACAATATTTGCTCTATTAAAAAAAACAAACCCTCCTTATGCTACTTTAGCTGGGAGAAGAACATCACCACTTAAAAAAACCTGGAGCCGCTCCCAATTTTAGGGGGCAGATTAGGGGAGATGAAGTCATCACATCCTCACCCAGGACCACTAACAATGCTATGTATTGCACACAAAGCTCCTGAAAAGGATGATGTTTTTGTTAAAAAAGTTCAGTTCTGTCAACTGGGACGTAACCTGAAGTTCCCAGTTAGGTTTTGGAGTAGGCAACATGCTGGGCAGAACCAGATCTCCTCCAGTCTTCAAGAGCTTTTTGTTTCTTTTTTCATACCAAAGTTCTTAGTAAAAAGCAAGCCAGAACAAAATTATTATTTTTTACACGTTTTTGCGGAGAATCAAGGCTTTGCAGCTGTTTCTCCATCCTGCAAACAGGTCTGACTAAATGCATGTGAACTGTTTAACTCAGTGACTTTTGAGCATCACAGCATGCAGCAGAGATGGAGGGGATCTGTTTAGTTGCAGCCTGGACCTGTGGTTCTATTCCCAGCTTTAACAATAAATTTTTGTTATTCTTGGTAATGACATTTATTTTTTCTGCGTTTCAGTGTATTCACCCTAAAACATGTATAATAATACTTTTCCATTGCATAGTGAGGCTAGGAGTCTTGATTTATGCAAGGAAAGTATTTTGAGATGCTTGTAGGGTAGGAGGTATAGGAAGGGAAAGGTGGAAATGGAGATCAGCTGGCAAGTGACACCAGGTTATGGTACCACCACCTTAGGGTGATGCCATCGCCCTACAGCACACCCTTTCCTCCTTTCCAAACCTTATAAAGATATTATTTGCACAGATGCAGAGGTGAACGCAGCCCTCAGAACTGTCTCTGAGACAAAAGAAAATGTTTTCTTGTGGAGAAAGCTCATTAACAGTCTAAGCAACGATGGAATCAGCACTTGGGGTAACTCCAAAACCACCTACTCAAACTGGCGAGGAAGAGACTTAGAGACAGATCCTGGTGGCAGGATTAATATTTCCCCTGGCTTGGCTCTTGTGATTTATGTGCAGGGCTATTGAAAGCAAAAGAAAGAAAGGTTTCAAAGCTGTGTTTGTATTCCCCAGCAGAGCTTTTTGTGATTTCCATTTTGTAGGAGATTTTCGTTTCTCTTTTATCCATTACCAGGCAGACAAACCTGAAAGACTTCTACTAATTCTTATTCCCCTCCATTGGCATCACCACCAGATATAAATTTGGGAAAGCTGCTGGCAGCCTTCGGTTCAATTAATATGCCAGTGTTGTCCCTGGGCTGGAGGATGCATGTAACTACGTATGTTTGCTGCTCACCGTCCCTTCAGAGGAGAAACTGGAGAGGAGAAGGGAAAGAAAGGAAATTTTTAACCCGTTCATCTGCTTTCCTCTATCTGTGTGGTGCCTTTTCTGCCAGATAAATAGAAAACCAGGCCGTGTGCCAGTTAACACCTTCACGAACAATAAAATGCCTGTATATATGAGATAAGGAAATGGACACTACTCTGAGGTTTTGAGTTTATGTGTTGTTTGTGCTTCTTCTTGGTCCCATTCCTCCCTTCACTCTTTAATTTGTGTAAGCACATAACACATGGGGGATATTTGTGCAGCCAGCACAGGGTGTGGAAGAGAACGAAGGAGACATCATCAAACCACCTTTCACTTAACCACGTCTGCATGAGGAGCACCTTGTTAGGCACACCTGCTGCAACACCATCAGGAGCTTGCAAGAATCAGGTTGAGTTTGGCCCTAATTCCTGAGAATTAAGAGTATGTTTAAGGCTGCTTTGGCTCAGGAAAGTCCTCACTTAAACCTATTTGAGAAAAGATGCAAGATGCCCTTTTAAATATAAACATATTGTTCTAAATAAACAAACTTTGCATTTCGTAGATTTAGTTTGTGTCAACAGCAGAAAAGAATGGATTTCATATTACCCCCAATATCATACCCTCCACTTCTCCAGGTACAAAAGGTAGTTTGGACCACTTTTGTAAATGTATGCTTGGGCAGTATCTTCACTGATATTTTTCTTAATGATAATGAGCCTGAATTACATGAGTTCCTGGCTACCAGGATTGCTGGGGCACCTCCCTCCATGCCAGCTCTACCTCTCCCTGGAGTCATCCCAGGGTCTCTGAACAGAGGACTGGGAAGGGAACCACCCTCACATAATGTGGTTAAGGGGTCTGGGGTAGCCTGACCTGAATTCTCAGCACAGACCTGACCATAACGATCTGTAGGATCAAAGCAATGGTGGAAATCTTGAGGGAGGTTAAATTGTCAGCTACGGTGACACGATGACAGGTCTGCCCGTGGATGTCCAGATGACGGTGAGGATGTTCCTCAGTAGCACTGAGGGCTGTAATCACACACTGCAAGATGGACACATAACGGGGGAAAGGAAAGAAAAACTCTCCTTCATCCCTCACTCCCTCAACCCACCACCCTGCATAACCTCTCGTAGCTCGAAGCAAGACAAGAAAGTCAGCGTTTCGCACCCTCCAACAGCTTTGACATGACAGGTATGGTATTTTCTTACCCAGAGAATTGCCAAGGAAATCCGCCCTAGCAAAAGTGCAAAAGTTTTCAGTGTAAGGAGGTGGGGTGCAAAAACTGGCTGGTAGGCAAAGGTTGAAATGACTCAATCTGAAACAAAATGTAAAGCAATTACTGCTAGGGAAAGGGAAAAAAAAAGAAAAAAAAAAGATCATGCTGACATTTAAAGGCTGCACTGATAGTATCTGTCCCTTCCCAGGCTGACATAAGCAGCCTTGATTTGATCCCCAAATGTTTTTGTATTTTGGTTTCTGTTTTTTTTTTTAAAAAAAATATATTTAGGATATCCTTTATTTGGAGGTGGGGGGGGCAGCGGGATGGATTGCCTTAACTTCAGTTGTTGATGCGGAGAAATAATTGCCACCCCAGAAAGGTAATTACATATGCCATTGTTTATACACATAATAGGCCTGGAAAAGCATGTTCTGCAGATAAAAAAAAAAAAAGAGAGAAAATCCTGCTTTCACATCAGGGCGGAACACTATGTAAAGTGACAGATTGCCACAAATAGCATTCAAACCCTTGCACATTAGTGGTTGATTTTTCTTCTCAGGAAGAGGGGGAAGGGAGGAAGACTATGGAATAGGGTGAAGCGAAAAAAAAAAAAAGAAGACAATTTTGTTCAACAGCCAGAGTAACGTGTCCAGTGGTTTTTACTCTCCTGATTGCTGCTTAAATGAACCTGATCTCTAAGAAGTTGTTTTTAAAGTCGCTGCCTCAAAGGGACATTTTCTGTTGTTGTCGTCCTGTGCAAATACCACTTCTCCTAAAGTGGCCTTAATTTGAATTGCTTTGAAAGCAGACCAAATAATCTGGTGGAATATGGTATGGCACGACGCATCTCCTCTTTGTGCCTTTAGTACCACGCAGAAAGTGAATTTAGGTCACTAAAGGGCAGCTAAACTCTCTTTTCCTCCCCTCCCATCGCAATATATCTAACAACAAAAGAAGAAAACAAAGTGTGCTGTGATGTCAAACCCATTTTTAGTATTTTTTTTTTTTTTTTTAAAGGCAAAATATTTCTTCAAAATATTGAAAGTATCAGGGCTGAATAAAAAAAAAACAAAAAAACATATGTATTTCGATATGGAACCCAGCATTGTTAGATGCTGAAGCAATTCATAGCAGGGCTATTCTCTGCTGCAGTGTCCAGCAAATTGCATGACCTGCTTGTTAGGCTTGACAACAGTGTTTTACCTAACAAAGGCCTCAACAGCTCAGAGCAGCAGAGGAATGTCAAAATGAGCACATTTCACACACAGATGTGTGACCATAATAGTCTATAAGAAGATGCATGGGGTGGAGGGAAGGGGCTGGGGGCTGGGAAGGCTAACAGTTAGCAGTAGGGACATGGCCCTGCTGACCACATTTAATCAACCCTTCTGTAAACAATTCAACATTTTCATTGTTCTCTAAAAACTAATAAAGAGAAACAAGCACTTTTCATTCATCTTGAAGTAATTTTCTGTCAGGTTCGAGCCCCTTGTGGCCTACAGCTTGCGCATTGCTAGCTGTGTGATACAACAACTATTTCAATTTATTTTACAAACTCTGGCCATTCACATGTCAGTTAGTGTTCACCAAGCCGGCATCTGAAATTGTGCAGTTAACGAGTTTTACAACATTTCTATCAAGAGAAACTGTTTAGCATAACTGACTCTTAAGGAGTTATTATACCTCTAAAAATCCATTTTAAGGGGCATTATTTAAATAAAATAGAAAAACGGTTCACTGCCTTTTAAAGGGGCTACAAAAAAAGTCCATCAGATCCAGTGCAGTAATCCTCAGCTTAAAGCACTCTTGAGAGCACTTCTGGGAATTATCAGCATAATGAAATGTTTTGTGAAATGTCCAGATAGATTCCTCTACTCAACAATTTTACTGCACCATATTTATTTTCCTCCTAGTTTTTAAAGAAGTGAATTACTTTTTTGAGGGGATGACTCTACGTTGTGCAGATTAACTGAATGCATTATTGCCAAGGCTGCAGTATAAGTGAGGGGTTCAGTCTGTGTGCAGTCTATATACATTTGCAGGGGAGAGAAGAAGAAAAAAGAAGAAAGTCAAGCCCTTTATGCTATACTCAGCTCTAAAAGGGTTAAACCACAATGAGGCTTATGCAGATTTGCATTTCTCTTGTACTGCATTTTTCCCATACTCTTAAACAACTTTGTTATACAATGGCACCTGTAAAATGCTTTATTGAAAACAATTCCTAAGTTAATTAAACAAACAAAAAAAAGCGTATAAAACTCAAATTTGGTTTAAAGTGCTCCGAAAAGGAGAATTTTCTGAATTTTAATTTAAGGAGTAGATATCTATCTATTAACTGCGGTGGCCAATGATCCAAAACTGCTAATGCCAAGAGTCCATAATGATAGGAAAACTGCAGCATATGAGTGAGTCAATCTCAGCATATTAAACCACCTAATGGAGTAAAACCCATGTCTGCCATGTAAATTAGTGAGTGTTTCCACCTAAAATAAGCCCTGGTAAGAGAAAAATTTTATTACACTACAATTACAGATGCAATAGGTACAATATCCAGATGTACATACACAACGTGCACAGATATAGTGATACCACCTATGCAATGACATTATTTGCTCAATATCACTTCTATCTAGTTCCACTAAAAGCTTCAGGATTAAGTGCCAGCTAAAAAGAAAAATTAAAATTTTCCCAGGTCTTGAGAGTTTTTTGCACCAGACAGAGTGCCCAATGGTGTCACTCCTGGAGGTTGACAGATGGATGTTCAGTAACTTTGTTCCACAAGACACCTTGACAATAATTTGTGGTCTTGACATCTTCTCAGGACAAAAATACAAGGTTTCCTGAAGGTGTAACAACCTTCCCACAGTCACTGTAGGCAGCACTGCCAGAGGAGTTGTCTCCCAAGGTCCACCAAGACAGAAAAGCATGCAGGATGGCTTCCAGGCTGGCAAATCTATGCTTGAACACAAATTTTAAGTGAGGTAGCAGACATTTTCCTGACAACTGGGCTACAACTCAGTTTTGCAAGATGCTAAACATTTTCATAGAATCCCAGCATGGTGGCATTGGAAGGGCCCTCTGGAGATGCTCTGGTCCAACCCTCCTGCTCCAGCAGCTCCCCCAGAGCAGGGGGCCCAGCAGCGTGTCCAGGCCCCTTGGGAATCTCTCCAGACAAGGAGACTCCACAACCTCTCTGGACAGCCTGGCACAGGCTCCAACCCCCTCACAACCAACAACCTCCTCCTCCTGCTCACATGCAACCTCCTGCCTTCCACTTGGTGCCCAGTGCCCCTTGGCCTGGCCCTGGGCACCACTGACAAGAGTCTGGCCCCAGCCTCTTGCCCCCACCCTTTAGCTCTTGATCAGCATTGATCAGATCCCCTCTGAGGCTTCTCTTCTCCATCTCAACATCCCCAGGTCTTTCAACCTTTCCTGAGCATCAGAGATGATGCTCCATTTTGTCACTGACATCACACATATTAACTTTTAAAAACACAGCCACTGGCAGAGCTGGTGGCCCCATGGTTGATGAAGTGGACTTTGTTTATGACTGAGAACTTTTCTGGAATGGTGTCATGCTCCTTAGCACTCTACTTCAAACCTTAGTATAGCAAAACACATAAAACAGGAGAAGAAAGAGAGGGTTTAAAAACATATATTGTTCAAATTTGTGTTAGAAACAGTGGAAAACTTAATTACACTTAGATAATATATGGGTGGTTAGACTACTGAAAGGTAGTGAAGGATGAAGGCTATCAGATTTCTAGGTACTAAAGGTTTGGGGCTGTGGAATTTAAAAGCATTCACTGTACAGTGGAAAGGTGTGTCCAGCTCTAGAGAACAAATCAAGGAGGGACAAGACCAGAAGTGAATGCTCATTTTGTACAAGATTGCTAACACAGATGAAGAAACAAAGGATTGATCTGAACTTAATCCTAATGACACTTTCCAGTCTTATACATGTTCAGGCTTAGCTGTTCCTGGCTTGATCAGGTAGCAGATGCTGTAACAGCATCACTAAGTAGGTAGAAATGGGTCATTAAGGCTTCTGTTGGAAGTTCTATCTAATTCTGCTGGAAGTAGGTAGAAATGGGTCATTAAGATACCATACGTGGTCCTCCCATGTTCATAGCATATGTCTCCTCCTCTTCACAAACACCATTTCTTTCTGCTTCTGGGCCTGAAGAAGGTTTTGATGGGAAACTCAGAGCTGTACCTACAACCAAGGGCAGTGGCAGGAGCTCTGAAAGGAGAATGAATGGATAATCCCAAAGACCTCAGGGTGGTCCGTTTTGTCATGTGATGGGGACATGCAAAAAGATGCAAACACCTGAGAGGGCAACAAGGATGGGAAGGAGCTTGACTCAGTCACGTATTTCAGCACAACTAATTAATTTACAGTCATTTTCCATGAGTTTAAGTACTATGGCAGCAGGATTTCTTTGTCCCCTCATTAACTATACACAAGTATTTGGCCAAGATATTTTTCAAGCATGCAGAGAAACATCACTGATTTTCTGTTCCAGAGTGGAAGGTCTCCTTTTGAGGAAACACCCATGTAAAACAGAAAAAAAAAGAGGATGAATTTTAGGTATGACATTAATCTGTGACAAATGAAAACTCAAGAGCTGGTTTTTGGTGTGACCAAAGCCTTGATGCTTTCCCCAGTGCTGCTTCACTTGTTCACACAGGCTAAACTTGTGTAGCAAGTTGTTTTGCTTCATTTTTCTCTTTCCCACTCCATGAATAACAACATTTATAGGATGCTGCAGTAAGTCTTGGATGAGTCTTCAAAGGGTCTAAGGTGGGGTGCAGACAAGCTCTGACTATGTCCTCCTGTAGCCCTGTGTGGGGTAAAGTCCAATGAGCCAAGACATGGATGGGAAGGACGTTATTTGAGTGTGTTTGTCCTTAGCTTGCTGGTTCATTAAGTATTTCTCTTAAAACTAGCTTGGCTATCCCTCATCCCACACTGAAATCTGCAGTCTGGACATGTCAAAGCTCTAAAATTTGAGAAAGGTTATTATTTTAACCCTATACCTATAAGCACAAATGGTTCCTATTCCTCTACACTGCTGGGCTAGCTGTTTTCCATCCTTATTCCCTGAAAAACACTTCCCTTATAAGTAAGCATGGTCAGTGGAAAGTTACATAAGCACTTTCTACCTCTCTGGGGGATTTGTTGTCCTTGTGAAACCTTTTCCCTTTTAGAGAAGGCTTTGCAACACCAGGACTGAACTAAAGGAATAACATCAATGCATTTGAAACAATTAAGACACTGTATTTGAGGTTTAGATAGACATTCTGTCTTCAAATTATCACTGGAAACATTTAATATCATATAGAAATAAACCCCAAACCGAACAACCACAACATCAAAGCTCTCACTGTGTGGTGAAGAAGACATTTCTATTCACAACCTTTGTTCCCAGGTTGATGACACTCTAAATGCCAAATTCCCTTGTGTTCAGCAGAGCTACCTATCAGGATAATGAGATGCAAGGCCATGTCAGTTTGGTGCTACTGGTAATAATATCAAACATCTTCGTTCCGAGATACTTGTGACCTTTGATAGTCAGAAGAAGCAAAATGTGGAGAAGAAAAAATGGAAAAAAATACATTAAAAGAAAAAAAATGCAAACCTTTCATTTTAGGTCATCTTTTATATGTTTTCAAGCGACTTAGGCCAACTTTCCTTGGCCTTTTGGGGTATGATGACACAGCTGTTTGCCACAAGTCCAAAACTACAGTCAGGGACTTTAAAAATAAAGTTTCTTTTGCCTGCAGAGTTGAGGCTGGTTGGTACAATCATGTCTGCAAGAGCTGGAGATGCAGCCTGCCTCTATCACTGACACAGCTGCCTATAAAAATAAAGGTGTAACAGTAAGAATGTCCCTTTTAATGCCTTTTTTCTGCCCCGGCTTTCAAGAAACAGATTATTTTTTGGGCCATGAAAAGGCTGTGTACATGTCCTAGTAAGTTTTGAGCTCATTAGCTAATTGCTAGATGCATGGAAGAGGTTATGAACCTAGAAAGAGGGTGAGAAACTGTTTGCAATTGCACCTCATCATGGTCGGGTACATCCAAATGATGCATGTGGCAGGTTCTTTCCCATCCCATAATATACTCGTTGACTTACCAATATCCAAGTCAACTGCCAGATGCTTTCCCATTTATTTCCAGATCAATTCTGTATTACTGATTTTGCCCATGGTCCCTTCACCTTTTGCTCCTCTTTCAGTCAAGTCAAACACCACTCACAGCAACTGGGCTAGTTTCATGCTATCAGTTGCCATAAAAATGCAAGATTAGGCTCAAATTCACTCAAAAATGCTTCACTTGCAGTCATACAGGTCCGCTTATTTTTAAAGGATGTTATAAAATGATGTGTAAACCCCTCCTACTTCTGCAACCAATTGGCCAACCATAGATAGTAGAAATAATGTGTGAATTACTACTAGCCAAAAAAAGTCCATGGACACAACCTACCACAACAGGCTGTAGAAACCACTGTGTAAAATCAGCAATATAAAGCACAATGCATTCTGTCTTACAGAAGGAAGAGGTGAGTGAGCAGAAGAAAGAATAGGAATCATTGGTGCCTACCTCGTGAACCTGGAAGGTGACTGAGTATACCTGAATCTGGGGAAAGGCCAACACCTCAGTTGACACAAAATGTGTAGATACACCCACTGGAAGAAATGATGGAGATTTTTTTCCAAGAGGCAATGACGCCTAGAACTGATGCTCCTCTGCCACTGCCTGCTTGTGGGTAGTTTGACCACGTCTTGGACATCCATGGGGCAGCCCTGGAGTGTGGCCAGACCCACAAGTAGAGTCAGAAACTGGGTCAGGCAGAGGAGCAAAACAGAGGCTTACAACTCGTGTGATTTAATACATTTCTGTCATCAAAGTGGTCTGGGACCTGTCCTGGCGTATGAGAAGCTTTTGACAGCAAGCTGACAAGGAGACTGAGCCACGCATCCCTGGGGTAGACTGAAGCCTCGTCCTTCCTTTGTCATCTTGGCTGGCATTGGGGCTGCTGAGATACATTTCCTCGGGGAGGAGAACACCCTGTTTGTTTGGGCACTGCCATTTTCTTCCACTAAACCACTGTTCCTGCTTTCGCTGAGCGCAGGATTCACATGCTTTCATCTATCTGTGGGGAATTTTCTTCATATGAATAACAATGGCATCATTGATACGGTGATTTTCTTGGGAAGGTCTTGCAGTAGGCTTGCAAGTCAGACAGAAGCTCAACTAGCAATCACTTGAGCAACAAATAATATCTTTAATGTCCTGGAATGCCTGCGCTTGATGTTTCAGGAGTAGCTTTTATTTATCATTCTGTATGTCAACTACCTACCTCAGATGATAGTGTTAGCTGTTCTTTCCAGATGAAAGGCAAAAATAAAAGTCTCGCTGTATTTTAGAGGCACTTCAAACAGATATTTTTTTTTTTTGCGTTGTGAAATCAGCACCACCTTTAAAGTAAAAACCTCCTGAAACAAGAGAGACAGTGGACACTCAATTAAACTTTTGGAAACATCTTGTAGTCAGTCAGAACCTGTAATCACAGCCGCGTTGTGCCATGGCTCCTGTGACAAGCTCCATTTGTGGACCTAACCTGAAGCTTGGGAGGTGGCTGTCCCTGTGGTCCTGCAGACAGGACAACCTGGAGAAGTGTAAAGGACAAATGGGAGGGGATCTGTCAGTCGCTGCCTGTTCCCACCTACCAAAATTCACACTATAATATTCATATGAACCAAGACAGATGTGTCGAGTGGTGTGATCACACTGAGACGGGTAGACGTTGACTTTGGTGGGTTTAGACCAGATTCCTCCTTCTCTGTCAGTGAAAACGTGACACTGGATGATCCACAAATCTCCTAATGATCTAGGATCTTAGGGAGAGTGGAAAGGTTTTCCCTAAAGTGGTTTTAAGAGTATTTCCCTCACTCTAATGATATTTTGCAGTATTTCAGGTGCTTCTGCACCAGTTTGGCCAAGGGTGAAACATGTATTTGTAAGATTCACTTGTAGCCTACGTATATGGGACTTGAGTCCATGTGTTGGAGCTTGAGCAACAGGTCAAATTCAGATTTCAGAATTTCATAGGTGTGAGCTAACCACCGGGCCAAAAAGCCAGGAAAAAAGCAACAACCAGAAGAAATCAAATAGTGATTTGTTCTGTCAAAATAAGCACAAGTAAGGAAAGTGCAACCCGTAGTATTTTTTTGTTGTGTAATTCCATTTGAAAGGCTGTAGGAAAGAAAATTGCCCATTCAAATATACTGATAGATCTTTGACACGGGGCTCTCCAAAGCCATGTGCCCAATTCCCCCGAGTGTATTTTCCTATTGTATATCACACTACTCGCAGTTACAAGCTATGTCACGAATTTATCACATCACATGGTTCCGTGGGGCTGTAAATAAAATACTTGCTAAACAAAGTTGTTCTAAATGGGCTCGCAAAGAGGTGGGAGTAACTTCCTTAAACATCCTCAAGTATTACAGTGCTGTCCATGTCTAAGATATGCATGCGTTTACCTAACTTATTTTATGTTTATTTCATTACAATAAATCAAATGCTTCGTGTGGACTTCTAAATAAATTTACTCTGGGTTTATACTCATTTATGAACTTGGTTAATTACTAAGCTTTGCTAGATTTTTGCCTAAATAGATGTGTCCTTAACAAGCTTGTTAAACTGATAAATTGATTTTAGGATTGCAGTTGAACTGGTGCACCTTTTATTTAATGTAAGACAAGGTCTAAGTTAAGATACATCTAGAAACATCAAGTGGTAGCAACCAAACTTGTATCCATTACTAAATGATTCCTTTATTTTTTTAATCACAACTGACTGTCTGGCAGCCTCAGTGCTAGATGTTATTATATTGTTTACCACAGAATAGGTCCATTCAGGATGTAAAAAGGTGGATACGTGTCTTTCTCAAATTCCTCTGCAATAATTCCTATGTAAACTCTGAAAATGTAACTGATAATATGTCAATGATTACTATACAAAGAAGTTAAATATTACAGCTAATTTTCTCACTGAAATCCAATCCAGGGATTAGCAACAATGGGGAATCTGTTTTATTTGCATTTAATTTGTACCTTCACACTATTATCTCCCATGTTTTAGTTTCAGGAAATGTGGTCTCAGGCTATTATAACCACATTTCATGCTGCAGTTGCACTGTTATTTGAGCTCTATGCTTGGAAACGACTTACTGAAAAAATAAAGCCAGCATACTTTATTTTAATTATACTAGAGCTGTGTCTAAATACAAAAAAATACTACAGTATATATTTAATATGGAGCACAGATTAGCAGTTTTATGAGACACAAAATCTATCTATATCATTTCCTATTTGCAAATCAGTTATATATCTTTCAACAAAACAAATGCTTATAGTGTAAAAATGAATAAGGAGAGAGTCAAACTGGCAATCACGTAAGCACTAAATAACATCTTAATTGGCCCGGGATGCCGGAGTTTGATTTTTTGGGGCTAGGTTTTATTTATTGATCTGTATGGCGTATTTATCTTTCCCAGCCATTTCTACAAGTCTATTCCCTTTCCTCGATATCGGATCCATGTATGGTTTTATATTGCAAATCCCATCTGGGGGAATAGCCAAGTAAGAGCAGCACCGTTGCTTCTGGAAAAGCCATCCATTCAAAAGCAAGGATAACTTTGTTGTTTTTACACTTTGTCTTCTTTTTACACTTTGTCTGGGGTGGAGGGAGAGGGAAGAAGCGCTGCTATTATGCAGTAGCCACCCAAAGCATGCTTCAAATCTTCCTCTGGTTTGGCAGCAGTGAGACAACAAGAAAAGATCCTGTGTGAGCTGAGAAATGTCTTTTGAACTCTTCTTGCCCATGTTCAATTTCCCAGAGAGGCAGAGGAGTGGATAAGGTGGGTTTTCTGCAGTGCCTGCAAGCTCTGGATTTGGTTCTTCTCAGGAGCTTTGGTGCTCTCATCTTTCAAGCCAAGAGGTTCTTTGCCCCGTGTGCAGCTGAGAACTGGACAACTCATCATCCTCATCTGGGGTGGACAGAGGTGACTTCTCCTCGTTGCTAAAACATGAGTGTTCTCTGCTAAGTCAGCACTGGAGGAAGAGGGAAATCCATCAATGACTCTCTTGTTGCTGGAAATGTCACCCTGGAGACATCGCCGGGTTGTTTTTGCTTGGGATTGTTAAAGACTGGCCCTTAAAAGCTCTTCTGCTGTTGGTGGTGGAGGAAGGAGTTTACAAACAGCAGCGTTGCCCTTGCCTGACTCCTCTGTTTGTGAAAGGGATGCTATAAACAGGGAAAAAGATCGTGCTCTGATAGCTGTCATCGTCCTGGTATAACCGTAGCTGTCTGGAAAAGAGCTAATGAAATTTTTTTGGTGTGTCTTTTAGAGAATACATTTGCATTTGACATAATTAGTGGTAGGCAGATCCAGCTACATCCAGGGGGAATCTCAAGACAACTGCTTTGCCGACTATTAGTGCCTAATTTCTGAATGTCAAACCCTGCACATCTTAATTTCTAGAGAATAAGCTCAATTGAACTTGCTCCCCAGTTATGCAAAAACTGCTCAGATAAAACCAAGTGGACACCAATGTAATGAATGTGGTTATTAAATTGTTTCAATTGAAAGAACCCTATTCTTACACCATCATAATGGGAACAATTTATCCCCACTGATCGGCCTGTCTCTTTTTTCTGAGCTCTCTTTGATCTTGAAGCATATTGCAGTGGTGTGTCCTATTGAAAAGCAAAACTGGGGCAATTTTAATGCTTTTGTACCTTACCAGTGCTCTATTTTTTCGCTGTTTAAAAATAGCTGTTAATTATAAGTGCAGTTTAAATGTCTCAAGTGACCCAGAAATGCAGGTTGGAATGAGACAGATTGTGTGTCTCATATAAAACAGATGTACTTTCACAGAGCAGTCTGAATTCAGCCCTCAATATGTATCTTTCTCTAAGGTTATTTCAGTCAGGTATTGAGCTTGTCTAGCACTAAGCTATAAAATCCCACACATTTTGAACAATGAAGAGAAAACTGGATCTATATTTACCTCAAGAATAAAAAGCCTCTTTTTCTGTGTGGGTGTATTTTGCTGGTAGTGGTTGATGGGATGAGGGCATTTCCCTTCGACTTCGGAGACCCAGGAGACCAGATGCCTCATTTAATCTCCACCTCTTCTGCCTCTTGACGTAATAAGCCCATGCTTTTAAAGAACATTTAGTGGTAATAAACTTTCAGGAGCTCCTCTTATTTCGACTGGATTAAGCACTGCACGAGTACCAGCCATACCTTGCAGATATAAAATTTCAAGCTTTTTCTTGCGTTTTGAGTGGCTTGAAGAAGTCTTTTTTTTTTTTTTTATGCCAACAATCCCTTTTAATTCCTGTCTGTGATGAGGTTCATCAAGAGGAGTCTGAAAAGTAGCATGCAAAATTAAATTAAGGCATTCTAATGATTTACTGGAGGGCCCGAACAAATCGGTTATTTATATGTCTATTTATTTGTATGTTGTTAGACAGCAATTTACAGACATTTCAATCCAGGCAGCAGGACCCTGTTTCAACTTTCCGATTAGAGTAAGCTGTCGAGTGCAATGAGTTTGATGAGCTCTCCTCTGTCCCTGAAGATCAGGGGTACATGTTTCAAAGCCACCATCACTTCATGAAGCTGAATGGTTTAATGGCGAAGGAAGCCAAGGGTCAACTGAACTTGGATTGTACATTCAGATCTCACTCATTAAGAGAGACTGACACCCGGTGAAGGGGTGGATGCTGCAGGAAGGACCAAGCCTGTGAGTGTGGAAAGACCTACCTGCTCTGCAGCTGAGCAGGAAACCTGGGCTGAAAGAGCATTTTAAGCTTTTTCCTCTCTGCTTGGCTATTAAGCATCACGCACCTTTTCTTCATGTCACCTGAAATTAAGGCACTTTAAAAAAAAAAGAAAAAAAAGGAAGAAAAAAAAAATCTTCTGGTATATTAAATTGATTGGCTCACAAAAACTTTTTCTTGAAAGAATCAGAATTTTGAGGTTCATACGCGGATGCTACATCCTCCCATAGTCATGTGTTCATGTGTAGAGTATAGTCTCATTTGACAGCACGAGTAAGTGTACTACTTTGTTTTCCTCACTCCTGGAAATTATTTTCAATTCAGTGCTTAGAAAACTTCCGAATCTCAGAGGATGTTAAGAGAACAAATTTGCTATGATATATTGCAATACAGTGAGTCCAGCTTCAAGAGAAACCACAGACCTCACTAGCTTCAGTCCCCAGAAGACCACAGTGATTATATCTGCCTTTGGGAACTTTCTAATTGTGGAAACAAAAGTGCTTTCTTTAACTATTCCCACATTAACACTTAATGCTATCACGATGGAAAACACAGATTTGATAGCAACTGAAACAATAAGACATCCATATTGGAAACAAGAAAACTAGCATTTGGGAAAAAAAAAATGCTCATCAGCTGTTGCTATCTTTCCACCTCTTTGGGACTATATTTTGGTGAATAAAGGATTTCTCAAGATGTTGATGTCAAGAGAAAAATTTCTACTTGAGCTCCGTGTGCTTTGGTTTTAACCTCTAAGTATTTGTGTTGTTATTCTGTGAAGCACCAGGAATGAACCTTGGACACGTGTGTGAGTTAACCACCTCTTTGACAAGGCACACTGAAATTCAAATGTTTACCTAGAATTGAGTGTTCTGCTGATGTGGGATGGGCGCGTGCTTAAAAGTTCCGCAGCTCCGAGATCTTTGACTTAAATTTGGGTGAAATTATTTTAACTGCATTCAAAATAATACCTCCAAAGCTGAGGTAAGCAGGGACAACTGCACTGATTGATAGAGGAATTGTGCTCAGTGCAAGAAAGCTTCACAGAAGTGGTGATTTGGGCCCATGTTACTTTTTTGTGCTTTAATTTTAAATTTCCCTTCTTCACCGGGTGACAGCGCCTATGCTGCTATGCTAAAATCAAAGCTTTTTGATAATCAAAGTAATGACTTTTTCTTTTTTTATTACACAAAGAAAGGGCAATCATCTTAAAAGAGGTTTTCATGCTTTGCTTTTCACAGAAATAGGCAAAACAGAAAATTTGTGTCTCTGAAATTACACAATAACCTTATGAAAGCAGAGTGGGTCACAACATCTGAGTGGAAAATACAGGGAAAAAAATTCTCTAAGGAGGCAGAAATCTCAAGGAAAGACTGAATGGATCGTGTAAATAATAAATAGGTAGAGAAGAAGAGCAGAGGGCGGGGTTAAAAGGCAGGAGCAACAGAGGACTCTTGCTTTTCATCCACCTTCATGGGAACACTTCTCTGTGTAAAGTCCTAACCTGGCCTCCACTGAACATCTGAACTGGTTTGAGAGACTTGTAGTTGTAGTCAAGCTTGGCCAAGTTCATGCAAACATGCTGACTCTTTGTGCTGGTAACATTAATTAGACTATTTTTTAATTTTTAATTTATTTTTAATTCTTTTTTTTTTTTTTTTTTTTTTTTTTTTTTTTTTTTTTTTTAAGCCTGATAAACAATCTTTTAGCAAATTCCTACTTGTCAGGGAAAAAAACCCAACCCACTGTGTCAGTGAGTTCATTATGCTTGCTAGGAGTAGTTCTGTTATGATTTCTACCCTTATTTCAGACATAAAACAGAACAGCTGTATGTTGCATATCAGACAGAACATACACATGCATATGAATGCTTTCTATCTCCAGCCTTTGAATTTGCTGTCATGAATGGTAATGAGTGAACCTCAAATATTTGGAGACTCAGTTTCACAGAGGGACCCGATGATTTGAATGTCTAGGATCCCTCCCATGAAGCCACCACTCAGCACTAATGAAGATTCTGCTGTCATCCTTTATCTCCTTTCAGACACTACATGTCTTTGGAGAAAGTCCAGAGGAGAGGAGGAAGGACAAGGTCAGGGAAACATGATCCATGAAGAAACCCTGAACCAAGGGTGTCCAGCCCATGGAAATGAAGACTGTCAAGGGACATGGTCACAGTCTTCCTCTACTGAAAAGCCTGGTGTGAAAGAACACAGAGATTTGTCCCCTTTGAACACAGAGGATAGAAAAATTAATTATATAGGCTTGAACTGCAGAAATGTGGAAATAGGCTGGATACTGAGAAAATGCCACTTTTTGGGGGGGGGTGGTTATGGGAAGATGCTACAACCATAACATGATGAGGTGTTAAGGGCAGGTTAGACATAAATAGAAATAGTGCCTCCTATTTTGGGGATGCACTTGGAGGTTTTGTAAACCTTTTAACTTTATTCTCTCCTAACAACTCTTTCCATTTCTCTCCCCAGTAATCCATTGCTTTGCTTTTGACTATAAGACTTCCAAATAAACATCTCTTGTCTTCCATAAAAATGCATTTATCAGCACACTGCTTTTTCCCTCTCCTTCCCCTTGCTTTTTGCAGTTTCCATCTCTCCACTGCATCTGTCTGTGAAGATCTAATTGACAAACCAAAATAAATTTGAGAAAATACAATGTGAGGAGGTGAATGGGATTTCTGGTGGTCTCTCTGCATTTGTGTTTACAATTGTCTCCTAATCAGCAAATGTACGATTTCCATTTTGTGCTTAAATCCAAACTGATGGTCCTAAAATTGATGCCAATGTTTCAGCTGAAGCTAGATGTGCCTGAGTTTTCTAGTTGTAACTGTTTTTGTGTTATGTTTTCCTAACCAGACTAATATTTTTCTTTCATTTTTGCCCACAAGTTCCTTGGCTTTTACAGTGACGAGGAGCTTGGAGCCAATTTCATGCTTATATTATGGTAATCCCAAAACTGTTTCATGTAAACTAAATAAACTCTCCTTAGAGGAGGGACAGAACCAGGATCCTTTCCAGGCAGTGTCCTAATGGACGAGCTTCTTTCAGCTGTCTCTAATTCCTCCTCTTTGCTTTCTTTGCCACATTTTCCCCTTACTCCCTGGTTTTATGGAATTTATTCTGGGTGATGGACCCGCTTCAATAAGAAGAGAGGAAAATATTCTGAATAATGGTTTGCATGGTAGATAAGGCATTTTTTTCATGGAAGAGGGCTTTGGATACAAGAGGCAGAAGATAAACTTCAGATGGGGTGGGCTCTACCATCACCAAGATATTGCTACAACTATAACTGTAGTTTTTGGGTTTTTTTGATTTAGCCCCAAATCTGAGATACTGATGACAATAACTCACATTCACAGGAATTTTAGGAACTGTAGCTGGAGCACACTCCTTTTAGGAGAAACCAAGTTGATGATTACCCATACCGGTGCTCAAGCATTGTTGTCTCAGATGCTGGATGGTGGCCAAGTCAATGAATCTGTAACATGCTGTAATCCTGGACCATATTGAACAACATCTGGGGTTTGATTAAAAATATATTTAGTTACATGCATACTTTCAGGTTCTTCTGTGTAGTGGATTTATCATAAACAACTTAGTCACATTTCCCATGGCTCAGGCTTTGTGCTCCCACTCGTTGCACCCCATGGGTGCTACCACCACCGGTACCCAATTATGGTGCCATCAGCCACACGTTTATCAGGTGTTTGTCAGCCTGGAGTGGGTTGTGGGCAGAACTGCCAAGCAGATGATGCTTATTACTTCCTTTGCTATTTTCTCTATTTGTGAGCAAAACTAAAGGTGAAAAAAAAGGTGAACCCCCCCACCCAACTTCAATAAACTGAATAATGCTCATATAAATTATATTTCATTCAAAATGACCAAGCAATTTTAACTGCTCATGTTTTCTGCCATGCTGTTCTTTGAGACAAACTGGTATAAAGCTAAAAGATGTTTTCCCAGGTGCTAAATCCTCACTAATCACTGAGCGGGTAGGAAAGAAGAAATCTGAATTTTCTGCCATTCCTGACCCCTTTACTCCAAATCCATTAATACACATGGATTTAGTATGATTGGACCTGCTGGCAGCCAACTAATGGACTGGCTCTGTAGTTGGTGATAAGGAAAATGATTCCACTATGATTCAAGCACTTCATTACCTCCTGCCCCCAGCCCACATTATCCATATTTTCTAAATTTTAAGATTGAAAAGATACACGCAATCCAAAGACAAAAGCTTTACGCAGGTTGTTGTGCACAGAAAATCATGATGTATTCCTTGACTTTTAAAATGAACACTGAAATGAGAGGACAGCTTTCTTCTGTCACAATTCCTTGCTGTCACAGTGCCACAGGGGAAAACTCATAGTGTATTTGGTGAGAGGAGGAGTCCAGTCTCAGAGGTCAGTTTAATTAATGAATCATCATAAATGAACTTAGTTGATTTAGATAAGTGTGTTATTTATGCCTTTTATTCAAAAAGCATGGGGAAAAAAATATTCAAGGAAATTTAGTCCTGTTTCTCAAAGAGTAGAGAAGACGTAAACCTGGTGCTGTGGATTTGTTTCTATTTGATTTACTGACTTGCAGAGAAACTTTGGATCAACCACATAACCCTTCTGTTCTCTAAAATTATAGTAATAAAACTCCAGAATATCTTAGAAAACGGCTCAGGCAGAGATCAAAATAAAAGTAAAGTGATAATACTTCCATAAAACCAGTTAGGGTTGTATTACTGAAGCCCCACAAGATACAAATGGGGATTTTTTTTCCCTACTAATCACAGAGGTAGCTAATTGCAACAAAGCTATAATGAAAATAATGAGAAGTTTGGGAAGATCTGATGTAACAGTGTGAGGGGAGACTGAAAAGTTCAGTTGAGTTAGAGGAAAAATGAATTAAAGCCCAATTTTGTTCTCCCTGGAGTGAATGGCAAAATTCTCATTGACTTTATGAAGCATAAAGATCCAGATGCAGAGGATGACCAGGAAGTACAAATATGTATACATGAATAAATGGTGTAGAGGTCATCAGTCCCTTAAGGTAAAGAAGTATCTTGTCAGAGAAACCACAAAATTAACAACAAATAGAGAAATTGACGTACTTATATAAAACCTCTTACAGTTCAGTGCTGCAAAAAGACCAACAGACCAAAAAAGGAAGAAAACTTTTAAAGGTAAGACTATCCACAATAAAATTAAATAAAAAACATCTAAAAGCTGAGAAAATTTGCCTATTATAGGACTCGACTTAAACCTCGAATTCATAGAATCATTAAGGTTGGAAAAGATCTCCAAGATCAACAAATCCAACTGTCAACCCAACACTACCATGACCACTAGACCATGTCCTGAAGTGCCATGTCTACATGTTTTTTTAATGCCTCTAGGGATGGTGACTCCACAGTTTTCCTGTTCCAGTGCTTAATCAATAGAAATTGTCTAGAATTGTGTATTCTTGAGGTAAATTGTCTCTTTTGGGATTTGTGCAACTTTGGTGTCTTGTGACTTTCAAGACCTGAGCAGACAATGTCATCTATCTCCTCATGTACCCTTAAAGTCAGTGGGCAGTTGTTCTTTTTTTGTCTTTTTCAGATAGTTTGTGTACAATGGATTTATTCATCTTTATCGGAAGCAGGAGGTATGGCAGATACCAGAGTTAGAAATGTAATAATGAAAATTAATTACTATCTCATTGTTTTCTATGCATCACTTTGGCTCCTAAGCAAAACTTCCATTTTTAGACCAACTCTTGGAAACTATTGGTTTGTGTTGGCATCATGGAAACTTGGATCTTACCATGTGGAACTGTTCAAAGTGTGCAGGGCTGCCACACATCCAGGTGTTTCCATACAACCACTGTTAGATCTTCTCACTGTCTTGGGAATAACAACTTCTGAATCAGAAACTTGAATTACAGCAAAGAAAAACACATGTGTCCTCTCAAACACAATGTTATTGTCTTTGGATTTTTCCCATTTAAAACTGCTCAATAAAGTTTTAAAATATATTTCTTTCCCCCTACAACATTTAACACAAAGAAATGTTTCTCACATCTAAGTTTTACATTGAAGGGGATCAAAAAAAAAAAAAAAAAGAGGTTTGTTTTGATGACACATAAAAGGGTGGTGATAATGCTTTGGAATTATATTTGTAAAAACCTTACTGTCAAAGTTCTCAAATTGTTTGTGTGGGAGGAGAAAGGAAGAATAGTTAAATTATTAGTTAAAGTGAAACTACTCAAGCATCTGAAATATACATTACTTATCTTTATTGTGGAACTCATTGCCACAGAGTGTTGTGGAGTCCAAAGGTATAATGGAAACTAGGGAGGAACTTGATAAAATTGTTGGGGATTGACTTGAAAATAGTTATTAAAGTTTGAAATATGCGGGTCTCAAAGTCACACAAGTGATTCTGGAGGCTGGATCCTGCGTGTACGTTGTGAAAGATGCTCCTCCTCACTCTGCTAGACCCTTTCTGTAGGAGTCTGGCTGCTCTCGGAGAAAGAACTGCACACTGCTTGAGTCAGTAGGGTCTTCCTCAACCTCTGACACAGTGCAATTTGTAAGTCCATTGAGACCTGAATCTGCATGGGGAGGTAGGTGCAAGGATGTCTCTGGGGAATGAGCAAGTGCTGGGAAAGAATGATGTTGTGGGTAATTTGGAAAAGGAGGAAAGAAACGGGAGACTTGAAGAGTACCCCGTGTGAAGGAACAGTCTTGATAGAAGAAGATTTAAACACCTTGTTGTTCACAGATTTTGGACAAAGCTTCTCCTTCCCTCTTTCCTCACCAACAACTCATAGAACTTGACAGTCTTTAAAGGAGAGGGGTTCAAATGCACAGTGGAAAAAGGTGGAGAGGTCACAGAGAAAAGGAAAATACACAGAATTTTACAGATTAATTGCATGCTGAAACAGCTGATGAGACAAACTCCTCTTTAGCTGGAGACAGAGGCCAATATACCTAAAGTGGGTGCATCCAGCCCTAGAAAGTGTAAAACAAAAGCAAGCGCCACGTTTTTTAGGGAGCTGTGTACAGCAACCAGAATGCTACATCTATGTGCAGTCAGAGAGTAGAGGGGGAAAATAACTTCACAGAAGTTGTCTCATTTTAACTAGTCCTGTGGGAAATGATGCTGATAGTCAGGAGTTTTTGACAAGTATAAGCAAATCACTGCCTCTCAATCTGAGGCTGAGGTAGACTGCTAGCTTAGATCCTCCTAAATATGCTGAGGTAACCAGCTGAGCATCTAAAAAAAATGTTTTGAAGGTGAAGGCACTACTTAAAAGTGATTCTAGTATCTGCAATGCTAAATAATTTGTTTTACATAACTCTGCTTATGAACAAAAAGAAAAGAGGGCAAAACCCACCTAGAAATAATGGGACACAGTAGGCATTTGGGGGGCTAAATTTGCAGTCTTTGTGAAGACAACTTCTTCATTAAAGACGTGGGAATATGGTGAAGATTATGAGTCTAGGTCTTCAGGAAGGATTTGAAAAGTAGTGGGAGATCCAAGTATAAAGGGTCTTCAGCACAAATCTTAGGCCAGAAAAATGATGGCCAAAAAATTTGTGGTTCTTTACAAGTTGTACTAGAAGTAATTCCAAATTTAAGAAGTACCAGAAGTGCTGGGGCCAGCTCTGGAGTCCTCAGCACAGGAGAGACGTGGACCTGTTGGAGTGGGGCCAGAGGAGGCCACAGCAATGATTGTAGAATCATAGAATGGTTTGGGTTGGAAGGGACCCTAGAGATCATCTAGTCTGACCTCCCTGCCATGGGCAGGGATGTCTCTCAACTAGAGCTGGTTGCTCAAGGCCTCGTCCAACCTGTCCTTGAACACCTCCAGGGAGGGGGCATCCACAACCTCTCTGGGCAAACTATTCCAGAGTCTCAACACCCTCATACTGAAGAACTTCTTCCTAAGATCTAGCCTAAACCTACCCTCCTTCAGTTTAAAACCATTTCCCCTTGTCCTGTTGTTGGACAGTCTCATGAAGAGTCCCTCACCAGCCTTCCTGTAGGTTCCCTTCAGGTATTGGAAGGCAGCTATAACATCCCCCCCGGAATCTTCTCTTCCCCAAGTTGAACAACTCCAGTGCCCTCAACCTATCCTCATAGCAGAGATGCTCCAACCCCTGGATCATCTTTGTGGCCCTCCTCTGGACCCGCTCCAATAGATCTATGTCCCTTTTATGGTGGGGACACCAGAACTGGATGCAGTGCTCCAGGTGGGGTCTCACAAGAGCAGAGTAAGGGGGAGAATCCCCTCTCTTGACCTGATGGAAGGCTGGAAGCCTCTGCTGGGAGGCCAGGCTGAAAGAGTTGGGCTTGTTCATCCTGGAGAAGAGAAGGCTCTGGGGAGACCTTCTAGTGGCCTTTCAGGACTTCAGGGGGCCTGTCAGAAAGATGGGCACAAACTTTTGAGCAGGACCTGTTGTGACAGGACAAGGGGTGATGGTTTAAACCCAAAAAGAGGAGATTTATACCAGAGAGAAGGAAGAAATTTTTGATTCTGAGGTTGCAGGTGAGGTTGGCCGGGACTCTGAGCAACCTGAGATAGTTGCAGATGTCCTTGCTCAGTGCAGGGAGGTTGGACCAGGTGACCTTTAGGGCTCCCTTCCAAAGCAAACCAGTCTATGATTTGGCAATTCTTTAATTCTACGATTTAAAACCAAAACCATACATCAATATATCATATATGGTCCATACAAACCTTCTGAAATTCTCCTTAATCTAATCATTAGACACTACACCTGGCAAAATGCAGGATGCTTCATGCAGGAAAATGTGTGGGACCAAATCTGACCCACTAAGGAGTGAGTTGCAGAATTCTCAGGCAATTTCTAGGGTTTATGTATGGGGGGGGGGGAAAGGACTTACACAAGATGATCTATTTTATTTGTGATTAAAGAAGCAGTGAAATATGAACTCATATCATTCTGATAAGCAATTTTTCTCAATTTAAAAAAAATGTTTGACTGAAATATGGGCTCTGACTCTGATACAACTTGCTGCTGAACTGATTTTAATTTTTTTTTTAAGGGAGCAACTTGTCTGAGTTATCCTGGGATCAAAGCTGGCCTCCTGATGGATCTTTGCTTCTCCCTTATCTATTAAAATGAGCCGTTTGCAACTCAGGCTTAAGCATTGTAAGATTTGATAAATGAGCTTTGACCCCAGGTCTCTTGTTAATTGGGATATCTGAAACTTGTTGTTTCAGTTAAAGCAGGCGCCTTCTGAAGGTATTTGGGGACCAAGCCTCATTCCAGGAAATATTAATTAATTCAGTGCCTAACTACTTGGCATGTAGAGCCCACTGGCCATATGATGGGAGCATGACAACTCTTCTTATAGAAACTCTCTGTCCTTCAGCGTAGTAGGAGCTGACTCAAACTCTTAATGAAGTCAGTCTTTCATCAGTAATTCTTTGTACCATTCAAACTACATTATTGCTCAGAAATGCTTTAGTTTAGGGACATCTCATTCCCCAGGAGCTGCTCGCAGGCTGGACCCACCACAGGAGGAGGGAGGTCCTTGTGTGCTCTGGGGTGGGTGATAACTTCTCAGAGGACATCTGGGGAAGGGGACGACAAGTGGTGTTGACGATGGGGTTCGTAGAGCCACTAAGATGGTGAAGGGAGTGGAACATCTCCCTTATGAGGAAAGGCTGAGGGAGCTGGGGCTCTTTAGCTTGGAAAAAAGGAGACTGAGGGGTCACCTTATTAATGTTGATAAACATGTAAAGGGAGAGTGTCAGCAGGATGGAGCCAGGCTCTTCTCAGTGGCATCCAGTGATAGGACAAGGGGCAACGGGTGCAAGCTGGAACATAGAAGGTTCCACATGAATATGAGAAGAAACTTCTTCTCAATGAGGCTGCCCAGGGAGGTTGTGGAGTCTCCTTCTCTGGAGACGTTTAAAGCCTATCTGGACATGTTCCTTTGCAACTTGGTCTAGGTGATCCTGAAGGGGGGTTGGTTGGACTAGATGATCTTTCGAGGTCCCTTCCAATCCCTGACATTCTGTGATTCTGTGCTGGTTGTCGGGCAAAGCCTAAGGGTTAGGCAAATGAAGACAACTTCTTGCCCTTAGTTCTGAACCTTCCCACTGGATCTCCACCCTTAGCCAACAGTAAATGGAAGCCCCTCTCTTTTCTGGGGAAGAACCATCCTTTATTTTATTCTGAAGATGTACAGATGTAGTTGCAATGGGGTGGTTGCTGCACTGGAATTTCACAGGAAAGTCTACCTGGGGGTAATTTATTCATACACTCAGTTCTTCAGTTGTCAGCATCCTGCAGGTGAAGATCAAACCAGCCTAATGCTCTAACATTTCAGTCAAGTTAAAGCTGCATTTGGGGTTACATAATATCCTTGCTTTATTTATTTGCTTTACCCAGTCACTCTCCATCAGTATTATTAAGTAAATTAACAGATTTAAATAATTAGAGAAAAAAAAGAGATACTTTCTGTGAGATGCCCATTTAAACAAGAATTCAAAACTAGAAATCAGAAAAAACAGTACTTTCCTTTTTAGCAATACCTGTTGGCCATGTAAATACAAGCCAAAATAAAACAGTATGAAGCAGAGTAAGCACGTTTTCTTTCATTTTCACATTTTCATTCACTTTCAAAGACAATCTCCTTTATCTATGGGGAGTCCTCCACTTCAGAGATCTTTCTTGGTTTTGTCGAGAAAGGTTGAACTTATTTCCAAGCGACCCGTAACTTTGTTAAGGATATGAAAGTAATTGGATAATACATTTACCATTCAACAAATTGAGAAATGTATTTTAGCTGTGTAAATATAGCTGACTCAGCACTTCCCCTCCCAGTTTAATAGCCTTTCCACTTGCAATAAAGGAAGGGAAACTCTGGTTTTGTGTTATATCACAATAGAATCCTTGTGATTGATTTGGAAACATGAACCTGAGAGCCTGTAGCTGGGGTGGGTTGAGCATCACCAGCCCTGTCCCCACTGCCCAGGGGTGCCAGGAATGCCAACTGAGCAACCAACATGATTTACTGAGCCAGACGTGCCCCCAGATTGCTGGCCAGATGAAACACATCTGGACGCCTGCCTACTGGAAAGACAGGAACGGGCATTATTTAATGCCAGAGATTTTTTGGGAACGGGACCAAAACCATCTTCTGTGGGAGGAAATGAGGGAGGAAATGGGTTGTTATTCAGAAAAAAGAGGGAGAAAGAGAGAGAGAAGTGAGCTGTGAAGGTGAGGATGTGGCTGGCGAGGAGGAGAAGGTTCGTGCACAATATGCAGGGAGGAAAAGAGCTGCTGGAGTAGGAAGTATCAGTGAGCCAGCAGAGATAAGGAGGAAGCAAAGCCTGTTTGGAAGGTAAACAGTTCACCATGGAAAAGTGCAGCCTCGCCAAGAATAATAATTTACAGATAATTAAGGGAAAAGACTAGCATAAATACGAGAAAAACTACAAAAGCCTCAAAGTGGGCTTGAAAAAAACCCCATTAACCTTAGGGTTCAGCATATTACAATTGGCAGCAAACAGGAAGAGGAAAGACAGACATTATATAATTAAGCCCCAGACAAGCTACCTTTTAATAAGTGCTATCAGTCAAATTTCTTGTGTTGACTCAGACAACAGAGTTTGCTTTCAGCCCAGAATTATATCACAAATTGTTTGGTGTTGGAAATTGCCACTTAAACACTACTGGTTCCAAGGACCTGCATTCAGGGAACTGGTAAAGTACTTTAAAACCCTCACATTTTTACATAAAAGTTCGCAAAGAGATGAAATAATTTAGGCATTAAGGGGGGATAAATTTTGTCCAGACGTCAATGTCTGCCTCCACGTCAATGCTAAAACATTTTGAGGGAAACTTACAATATTGTCCCTGATCTGTAGAGGAAGCTGGTAGGACTTCATTCTCTAGTGCCCCTTCTCAAGTACTGAGAAATTGCAAAAATTGCAAGCAGGAGAAAATAGGTTTCCCTCAAAACAGTTCGAAAAAGGCTGAGATGGAAGGGAGGAGTGTCAGGAAGGAAGGTAGAGAGCTTTGTATGTCTCTATACTCTCTACAGGCTGTAATAGCTGCTCTACAGGAAAAAAAAAATTGCTTTTACTGTACCAAGTGGTATAAAACACGGGCACTTGTACTCAGTACTGCCCCTTTATCCCTGCCCAGTGGCCGAGCCCCATCCTTTTGCATCTAGAAAGTCTCCCAGAAGAAATAAATATTATCATGCATGATTCCCCCAGGATGCTAACAGAACTAAACAGAGTCGTTTTCCTTTCCAGGAGGAGAATCTTGTTGTTCACGAAAATACCAGGAGAACGAGCATCCTTACAGCATTTTAGCAGGAAATAATGAGAGAGGCAATTTCTGCTAATATTTCAGTGTACTGCAAGGGTAACAAAAATCTGCAAAGGTTTGTGGGTCTGAATATATACATATATATACTTTTTTTTTCTTTTTTAACACAACTTTTGACATGGAAAATATACTATTAGCAAAATGGATCTTTCTTCCTACACTTTCAGATTTCATTGGTGCTTAAAGGAAGGTTTAATTCCTTTATCTCTGGGGAATGAGGATAAAACCATTTTCTGACACACGCATCAGTTTTTGTGACATCTTAAAAAAATGCATGGAAGAAAATGCGAGAGTGGGCACGTTGGTGTTTTACCTAGCATGCCCCAAACCCAGATATAATTGGTAATTTGCTATTAAAATAACATATAAAATGACTTATTTTCACAGAGGAAAGTTTTTTTTTCATTAATACTTATTTACTAGTGGTGTTTACATGTTTGAGCTGCCTCACAGCCCCCTTGCCTGCTCACTAGGATGATGATGGCTAGAGGCAATCAAGTGGGGGCGAGTGGTACAATGCTCCTTTGAACAATGTTTCACAGAAAAGACATCTGTTGTGCATACAATCTGTCTTTCAAGGACTAAAAGAGGTGTTACCAACACTTCACTTCCTCGTACAAATCTCTAGGTTCCTTAAATTCCACATATATGCCATCATAAATAGTACAGTTTTCTTTGTGAAGACACACAGCTTGATTTGGGTATTAAAGGCATCTTGAAATTCATACATCCGGACTGGATAAGACATTTCTTCATCTGTAGGGCCTATATAAATATTGTTCTAGGGGAGATTCAGCTGAACCAGCAATTGGGAAAACTGAGTCTGCTGAAGGCAAATGTATTTCTTATTTCTTGGCTACAATATTAATAAGTGAGGTGTGAAATTCCCCTTTCATGACATGGTATTTGCAAGTAACTCAAAGCAAAATATTTGTGCTACATTCTGTTCACCTTACTCACTCCATTAGTCCTACCACCTTCAAGGAGGCTGGTGCTGTGACTACAGCAAGTGGGATTTGGCTCTTTATTCCACTTTATTCCACTCCAGCCTGCTGCAGTTTGGGTTTGCTCAACGACAGACCAGGGAGATAGATGCAAGCATGATGTTTAAATTGCATTAACCTCCCCTTGTCCTAACTGCTGCTAACATCTGGGTTTGGGTTTCATGGTGCTGAAGTCTTGTAGAGCACTTTTGGCTCTGCAGCTGCCACTGGTTTTAGAATCCTAGAATCCTAGAATCCTAGAGTGTTTTGGGTTGGAAGAGACCTCTAAAGGTCATCTAGTCCAACCCCCCGACGATAAGCAGGGACATGTTTCTGTTCCCAAAATGTAGAGGCTTCAGAGCAGCCCCACTTCTCAACCACCTTTGGGTTTACAGTGTTATGTACCTGAGGACAAAACATGACCACCGCATTTCTGCAGGGCCAGTGGTAAAATGGTATTATGGGAGTGGCCTGCAAGCTGAGATAGGTAGTAGTGCTACAAGAGAAATTAGAGAAGAACCTAATGGCAACCCCATAGTCAGCCTGAGAGGGAAATATGTGCTTGTGAGGTGCTGGAGCAGGTCCAGAGAAGGGCAACGAAGCTGGTGAGGGGTCTGGAGAACATGTTGTATGAAGAGCTCCTGAGGGAACTGGGATTGTTTAGTTTGGAGAAGAGGAGGCTGAGAGAAGACCTCATTGCTCTCTACAACTACCTGAAAGGAGATTGTGGTAAGGCTGGGGTCGGGCTCTTCTCCCAAGTAACTCAGAATAATCATAGAATCATAGAATTGTCAGGGTTGGAAGGGACCTTAAAGATCATCTAGTTCCAACTCACCTGCCATGGGCAGGGACACCTCCTACTAGATCAGTTGCTTACAGCCCCATCTAGTCTGGCCTTAAAAATTTCCAGGGATGGGTCTTCCACCACCTCTCTGGGCAACCTGTGCCAGTGTCTCCCCACCCTCCTGGGGAAGAACTTCTTCCTAATGTCTCATCTCAATCTCCCCGCCTCTAGTTTTGACCCATTTCCCCCAGTCCTACCACTACCCAACAGCCTCAAAAGTCCCTCCCCAGCTTTCTTGTAGCCCCCTTCAGATCCTGGAAGGCCACAATAAGGTCCTCTCGGAGCCTTCTCTTCTCCATTGGTCATTAGGATGAAGTTTTTTTCCTGCAAGAGTGGTCAGGCACTGGCCCAGGCTGCCCAGGGAGGTGCTGGAGTCACCATCCCTGGAGGGGTTCAACAAACGAGTAGATCTGGTGCTTTGGGACATGGTCTGGGGGTCAGGGGGATGTTGGACAAAGGTTGGACTTGATGATCCTGGAGGTCTTTTCCAACCTAAATGATTCTGTGATCCTATGTAATGGAGACCAGTGGCCACTCAGGTAGTCCTGCTCTAAAAACCACCTGATACCAGCCATTATTAACACAACCTTATGCAGGGAAAGGTCCTTATTATTGTAAAGACTGAACGTCTTGTGAGTAGGGAGTGCTCGGCTCAGAAAGGCTGCAGCCTTCTTCTTAAATAATAATAATTTAAAAAAGTTTTTAACCCCTGTGGGTTTCTGCAGCATCTCGACATAAGTTGCCAAAGATTTCTTTTATTAAGGCGCTTTCCTATACTAATCTCCTTAGTCAATATCTCACGGTTCTGCATATGTATGCGAGGGTTTGTAATTTCAGCTTTAAATACGTATAAAATTTATTCCGCAGTGCTCCTCTCTTCAATTTTTCAGAGGAGTGACTGTGGTGGGTGACTACTGCTGGGGCAGGCTGCGATAAGAGCAACTGCTGCTGAGCCTTTCAGTGGCAAGTGCCTCTAAGCCAGAGCTGCAGCTCGGATGGGCCAAGGTGGCTGACTCAGGCAACACAACTTGAGACATCATTATAATAATGAATTCCGATCTCGAGGGCTGACAGCTCTGGATTTACAAATCCCTCCTAAAACACTCAAGGTTGGTGCTGTACTTTAATTAGCAGCCTGGTTGAGCCCGGACTTCCAAAAGGAGAAGTCTCTACTTTTGCGTCACCTTCGCAGGAGCTGCTCTTCAGGGCTTGGAGAACCTCCTTCAGGTTTCCAGGTCGGCCATTTGTCAAGCCTGCAGCGTTTGGTGGCTGCCAGTATGGGGTTTTTTTGTTGTTGTTGTTTGTTTTATGAAGAGTTTCATTCAAATGCTTTGAAGAACCTTGGCAGCACTTAAGTGAGCGCAGCTCGCGGTGGAAAATGGAAGTCGGAGCAGCAAAACGGTCAGGGTGTGCCAACAGCCCGTGAGTTCAGAGGATTCCAAACTCCAAGGCAATACTTTAGTTGGTTCACTGTAATAAGAAATAACTCTGCGGATCTCATCTGAATGCCACATACTGAAATGCTAATGTGCCTTTGGGTCTGGAGAACTCACAAAAGAGTGATGCTGGCATTGTGTCGGCAGTGACATTACCTACGTTATGATTTTTCACAAACACATCCAGAGGGGGGAAAAAGGAGGGGAAAAAAAAAAAAGGATGAGCTGATTCTTCTTTTTAAAAAGGAACAGGCTGTACTTACTTATTACCAGTCTATAGGCATATGAATAATCTTCCTCCTCTTATTCCTTATGCACTTTAGTAATCCTCATCTCTTCTGCTCCTTGAGCGGGCTGGGTTTGTGCACTGTGAGCAGAATACATACCCTGCCTCCCACCCCCTTTTCCCAAATTTGCATGTTGAAACTAGCCACCTAAACTCATATTTAGACATCCAAAGCCTCAGAGTCTCTGAAAAAATACTTCTGCAAGGTTGACACCAGATTGTGTCTTTGACAGGCCTCAATATAGTGTCACTCAGATCAGGACATGTAGAAATAATAATTAGATGTGCACCGTATTTGAGGTGGAAATACAAACTCACCTGGCATTAGTTGTCATTGATGACTTGTCGATTAACAGTGTCCGGGAAAATAAAAGAAAGGTGATGAAAAACATTCTAGAACTATCTACAGTGTGGATATTAATTAAGAATTCATGTTGAAAGTTGACGACCTCTTCTTTTTACTATGACCACTGATAGGAACATGTGTAATAACAGGGCATAAAGAGAGACAGTCTTGGAAACCCTCATGTTCTAAATGGTGTTCTTATGACTGGGAGAAGGATGAACTCAGAAAGCAGTGCCTATGGTCGTCACACACAATCAAGGAATGATAAGGTTTGGAGGGGAACTCTTGAGATCATCTCATCCAACCCCTCCTGCCAAAGCAGGTTCACCTAGGGCAGGGGGACCAGCATCGTGTCCAGGCCCCTTGGGAATCTCTCCAGACAAGGAGACTCCACAGCCTCTCTGGGCAGCCTGGCACAGGCTCCAACACCCTCACAACAAACAACCACCTCCTCCTGCTCACATGCAACCTCCTGGCTTCCACTTGGTGCCCGCTGCCCCTTGGCCTGTCCCTGGGCACCACTGACAAGAGTCTGGCCCCAGCCTCTTGCCCCCACCCTTTAGCTCTTGATCAGCATTGATCAGATCCCCTCTGAGGCTTCTCTTGTGCAGCTCAGCAGCCCCAGGGCTCTCAGCCTGTCCTGGACACAGAGATGCTCCAGGCTGCTCAGCATCTTCACAGCCTCCACTGGACCCTCTCCAGTAGTTCCTTGCCTCTCTTGAACTGGGGAGCTCAGAACTGAATCCAGGACTCCAGAGGTGGCCTCACAGGAGCAGAGTAGAGAAGGACAAGAACCTTTTTTGACTTGTTGACAACACTCCTCAGAATGCGTCCCAACACCATTGGCTTTCTTGGCTACAAGAGCACATTGCTGTCTCATGGTGAACTTGTTGTCCACCAGCACTCCCAGGTTCTTCACTGTGGAGCTGCTTTCCAGCAGGTCAACCCCTCACCTGTAATGGTCCATGGGGTTGTTCCTTCCTAGTTGATGCTATGCTGCATGTGGTGATTGCTCCTCACAAACGCTGCTCTACCAGGGGTGTCCCCTTAAAAGTTATCAGAAATACCAGTGAGGAAAAGGTACTTTTTGGCAGAAAACTTCCTTCTTTCTTAATTCTAACAGAGCCCTTGACAGGGTGATGTGCTCCCCTCCAATGGAGTTTTCAAACAGGGAGGGAAATGGAACCTGCTTGTCAAACACCAATTGGACACCTATAAAATACACTTGGAATTCTTTACAGATTCACCGTATTTTATCAAGGATTTAGTTTCACACACTCGGCGAGGTCAAAAAGCAACTTCAAAAGAGAAAACTCCTCCTGGGATCATGTCTTCTGCACCACACGCAAGCAAATAGTGGGTGACTCATACCTGCTGTTTCTTGACTCTGGGTTAAACTTGGAACATAAATTATGTCAATCTGCTCATGTAAATTCTCCACAAATCATGGCTGGCTTGAGTTATATGGCAACCTTTATTTTCCCCAGCTTCAGGTATATTTGAATTCAAGTGGGCTGTCAAGTAAATATTTAAAGGTGAAACGTATAAATGAAGACAAAGCGCAGCCACTAAATGCTGATGTTATGGTCCTTTTTTTTTTTCATGGCACAAGAGCCAGGAGATTATAATGCAAATATAAAAGGACATCTTGATTAAAAATAACATGAGCTACCACAGAGTGTCTTGAGCAGCGCATACAGATCTCTCATTTGAAGAAGTCGTAGTTTTTGAAATTTTAAATGAAACACTTTAAAATTAGAGATTGTCTTCTTTGCTTCCAAGTTATTATTATATCATTATTGTTCAGGGTTTTATACATGCCAGAAGAGGCAAAAAAAATTAAGGATCAATTAATTATTAATAAATTGTAATCATATTTGGAGATTGTGGAATATTGAATGTGCAGAATAAGAACTGGCTGGGAATAATGGTGGAGAAGAAATTGCTGAAAAATAAAATGTTGGCTTTTTTTTTTTTTTTTTTTTTTTGAGACTGTTCCTTTTTTGCTTTTTGATCATAGGCTAAGTTACAGCCATCTGTCTGTTTCTGCATCTATCTAAATACGTGCCTGAATATATTTTGGGGGGTTATGTCTAATTTACCAGGCCAGCAGAAAGCCACATCCACTCTAGATGCATTCACTTCTGAAAGCCTCAGATAAAGAGGTCAAGGTCATCGCTGAGCCAGCTTGTAGAATAGGAATTGAATCACAGTAACTTTCCTAGGCTGAGAAATGTAGGCAGGAGTTTTGTTCTGTGATTCATTTCTTTTTAAGTGCATTCAGCTCCATCTCTCATGCTTGAGAATATTTTTAAGCTGCCCCTTTGTTTTAGATCTTCCTGAGCACAACTTTGTGTTAGCGCCGAGAAAACAAGAATAGATCGGGTTGAAAAGGGCTGCTGGAGGTTTTGGATGCCTTGTTCTGTATTCCAGGTGATCCAGGGGAAAACTGTCTCAGTGGAGTCTTGGAGAAGTGGTGGTCAGTGTAATCATAAATAAAACTCTTTTGTTCCCAAAGGAAGTCTGACTGTTAATGAATAGTGTTGAAAAATCTACCATAAACAAGGATTTTGGAAAATTCAAGTTCTACCTAGGTTGCTCGGTAGCCAAAAGATTCTCTTTGCATACTGCATGATATAAAATAAGGATCAATTCCCAGCTTGGAAACCATATCATTTAATATTTTAGGCTTCCCTCAACATGGATGAAGTATGGAAGTTATCGTGTTGGAAACTTTATCATTTAGTCAAAAAATTCACCTTGAATTAGAATAGAAATTTAATAAGGAGATTAAAATTTCACTTTTTTTGAAGCCTGCAGGTTCACAGCCATGACAGGTGTATGGCTTAGGTATCCAAACCTGCTTTTGTTAAAGAAAACTCTGACACTAGCAAACAGGAACCATGATATGGGCTCCTGAGTTGTTACCGATGGAGAAATTGCACCAGGGACAATTTAATTAGTAGGACATTCTTCCTCTGCAGTTCCAGGCAGACCACCGAGGATCAGAAAAACCAATTTTTGGCTCCACAGGAGGATATTATAAAGGACTGGGCACCAGAGGGTCGTGGGATATACAAATGAAAGACACAATTAGATGAATTTACAGGGCACACACTATGCATTGTGCTACTTCATGGCAACCAGGACCCCCAAATCTGCTCTGCTTGACCATGGCAAATTTGCCAGGAAAAGAGTGTTTTGGTACCAAACCCCACAAAACACAAGAAGCTCCAAGAACAGGCACTCTATGGTTATGTGATACCTTTGGAGTACAATTTCAGGCCATTTGCCCATGAAATTTGGGTGTAATCAGACCAACGGCTTTTAAAAGTTCAGTCGAGGGTTGGTAGAAATACATTTAAAAACCAAGTAAGAGAGTAATCAGCTCATCTGCAAAGCTCTTTGTTCAGCACCACATAACAGCTTCTTCTCTTGAAAGAAATCATAGCAACTGAGTGTAAGATGCTATTTTTATTTTGCAAAATGAAGCATAATTATTTAGAACATTTTCTAAAAGAGCACTTTGTAAGCTAAGAAAAATATAATGCAGTAACAACATAATATCTTACGATATTCTCTCTTTCTAAGTAGTGCTGCCTCTGTGTGTATTCAGAATAACATTAAGCAGAAATATAAACGGCTCACAATTGTGTTTCTGGGAGGTAAAAAGACTTGGGGACCCATGAAAGACCAGAAAGTGCTCCAAAAATCATCCTGTAACTCCTGTGAGGCTTTGGGGTATGGGATGTTTAGTTTGGGACTCCATTACCTTGCCTTATAACTATTTTATGGCCCACGTGCCAAAACAGCAGTGGTTGGGTTTTGAGATACATGTTCATCTATTTCTCTGGAAATTATTCCTACTTTTATTTGCTAAATTGCAGAGAATTCCAAATTATGCAGCTTTATTTTTTTTGTATGTTCAACCTCTGCCTGAGCTTGCTGCTCATACTTACAGCCTGTGTTTCGTGGTGTATGATGTTGCTTCAACATTTTATTTAGCAAAATAGAAATAGAGGAACAAATAAAGGCACCAAATGTGAAGTATAGCCAGAAGGCTTTGACAGAAATAACAGCAGGGCTACTTCATCTTTACAGCATTTGATTCAGTGACATTGCAACTGACAAGGTTTCTGCTTTGAGCATTTAATTCTGTAATTTAAAGTACAATCCAATACAACATAAAAAGGAAGAATGTCCAATTCAGTCACACACATGAATCCAGAAGTTTAAAGCGATACGAGCACCAGCACACTTGATTGTATTTCTAATTTGAGTATTTTATATGCAAACCTGCTGCTTCTGTGTTAAAAATAGTAGTAGTCAAGCACTGATATATTTTGCAGCTGTCTGAAACTTAACTAATACTTCATGATACAATTGTTTATTGGCAGAACATGATAACTGGGATTTTAAATTCATGGCAACTTCATAAATTATACTGAATTTCAGAAACAGATCAAAGCATGGGAGTAAAATCCCAAAGTCATTCAGAAATAATAGGAAAATCTATTTGGTCAACAAATCTTTGTCCAGTGCATTAGGATATTCAGTTTCATACATTAGATTATGACCTTATAGGAGGAAATATTAAATTAAATAAAGCAGACTAGTTTGAACATAAGAGGTCAAAATTTCTGAGTGGTTCTTTGAGTAAACAAAGAACTATGACCTTCTCATTGTTATCTGTGTTTCTCTTCAGGGATACAACATTTTGTCACATTAGCTTCTGATTAGTTACACATATGGTGAAAAATTATTGTTCTCAAACAACACCAGAGCCCCCACCCCCTTGCAGAAGACAATATTATTATTATCACATGTGGTTTCACTTACCAACTCTGATAATGTAGAACTTGATGCTATAAAAACAGAATGCCTGGACAGTCTTGAAAGGTTTGCCTGTAGCATATTATGAATAAAGAGACAGAGATGATTGACTGGAAATAACAAGGCAACAGCTTAACTCCACTGGAACAGCAATGGTGATCATGAGGGAAGAAAGAAGGGCAGCATTTCTATTCTGCGGTGTCACCAGTGAGACCTAATTGCCCTGTCTTACCAGATCTATTATAATATCATTTTGAAAATCAAAATAATTCGATTTACTCCTAGTTGAAGCTGGTACAGGATAAAAGCAAAATCCAGATGGCACAGGGGCTGCTTAGAGAAGATCCAGCTGACCTACTAGAAGCATCAATTTCTCTTCTGATGGAGACGTCCAGGCTGTCTAACTCTGCAGTGCCTATGTAGCAGAATATCTGGGAGATGCAAGTGCTTGAGATATGGCAAATAAATGAATTTTCCAGAGGTGAATTAGTTATATCCACTGGGCACACCTGCTCTGTGGGAGTTTATTTGTTATTAAATTCCTTCACCTTTCTGATATGGGATGTAGGTATGGTCAAGTAGGGTCAGGGGAGACCTTCTTGTGGCCTTCCAGTATCTGAAGAGGCTACAAGAAAGCTGGGGAGGGACTTTTTACAAGTGCTTGTAGTGATAGGATGAGGGGTGATGGGTTCAAACTGAAAGAGAGGAGATTTCAATTGGAAATTAGAAGGAAATTTTACCCTGAGGGTGGTGAGACCCTGGCACAGGTTGCCCAGGGAAGCTGTGGATGCTCCATCCCTGGAGGTTTCAAGGCCAGGTTGGATGGGGCTTGAGCAACCTGGTCTAGTGGGAGGTGTCCCTGCCATGGCAGGGGGGTTGGAGCTAGATGATGATTCTATGTTCAGTTTATCCTAAAAAGGGTATTCAGAATTACACAACTAGCAAAAAAAATCTTGTTTTGAAGTATGAAAGTGGTGAAGGTAGGAGAGGCACAAGAAGAGTGACTATAAAAACACACATCCCAAAAATGCTCTGGAGCACACAGATCCAGCATTTCCACTCTTTCTAGCTCATCATAGAGTGTGAGAGGGCATTTAATAAACCCCAAAAAGGTGGAAAATTAAAGAATGATCAATTAAAACCCCCAAACCTTTCACACAAGATACGTAAAAACTGTGGAACTCCTTATCACAGAGGCTCTTGGAGGACAAGAAAGTAATAGGATTTAGAAAGGATTAGACATTCATATGCCTATCTGGAAGAGTCAAGGATATAATTAAAGATACCAAACATTTCGGGAGGGTTATGAAGCCTTGCATTCAAGCCTTACACCAGCCCCTATTAATGAAGGTATTTCTGGGTGGACTTTTGCAGGCAGAGGTGGGATGGATCTACTGGTATTCTGATGCTACTGGATGTGAAACAGCTTCACCCGCTGTAGCCCAGTTAGAGCAGCATGGAGAGGAGTGAGGGAGATTGAACAGACCTGCCAGATTGAAAAAAAAGGTAAAACCTAGAAATTTGGCAGTTTTGACCACCTGAGGGTGGTACCAAGACCCTGGGTCTGAATCTCTCTAGTAACAGTGACGTTCATAAGTGCTACTCTTCCTTTTTCCATCTACATCTTTCCACAGATGTCATTCCCATGACGTTTGCTCTCATCACCTGTGCAGGGTGAGCACAAAACCAGAGCTTTGAGAAAACACTCCGTGCACAAGGTCTAGAACCCCTGCCATATTCTATTTATTTTTCTCTCTGGGCTTTAGCAAATTTATTAATGCTCTTTTGTACGTTGCCGTAAGGGCAAAACAGCTGCTACAGTAAGCACTGCATCTTCAAAAGCTGGCTTAAATTTCTCAAAATCAAATTAATGTTTAGTTGCTTCTATAATTTATTGTCGGAGGGCTTTTCCAGGGTTGGTGTACATTCAAAAGAGCTTTTTCTCCCTCCAAACTGTAACAGCCTGACTGGTTTTGGCTGGGATAGAGTTAATTTTGGTCCTAGTAGAGAGCTCAGTGCTGTGGTTTGGGTTTAGGATGAGAATAATGTTGATCACACCCCTATGGTTTAGTTGTTGTGAGCAGGACTTGCACTAAGTCAAGGACTTTTCAGCTGCTCACGCTGCCCTGACAGTGGAAACAGGGGATGCCCAAGGAGCTGGGAGGGGACAGAGCCAGGATATCTGACACCAACTCACCAATGGGATGTTCCAGACCATATGACTTCATGCTCAGCAGATAAAATGAGGGGAGTTGTATGGGAGGTACCATGGTTCAGGGATTGTCTGGATATCGGTCAATGAGTGGTGAGCAATTGCGCTGTCCATCACTTTTTATGTATATTCTATTATTATTATTATTATTATTATTATTATTATTATTATTATTATTATTATTATTATTATTATTATTATTATTTTCCCTTCCTTTTCTGCCCTATTAAACTGTTTTTGTCTCAACCCATGTGTTGCACACTTTTTTTCCTGATTCTCTCCCCAATCCCATTGCAGGATGGGAGTGAACAAGCAGCTGGTTGGTGCCTAATTGCCAGTTGGGGCTAACCCATGACAACAGGAAAGATGAGATATATTCACAAAGACATGAAAATGAGTAATATATATATATACCCTTTCCAGCTGACTGTTGTAACAGCACAGAGGATGAACATGGTTTTGTTTCTTTATAGGTGGCTAGAAGTGATTGTTTCTCACCAACAGGACTCAGCACAGGCAATGGCTGAGCTGGTCCAAGGAGGAATCATGCTTTCTCCTGGGACTATGGAATCTTAAAGGTTGGAAAAGACCTCTAAGATCATTGAGTCCAACCAAAATGTTGCTACAGGTGTGATAACCCGTGGAAGAAAGAAGGAACTTAGTGTAATATTGTAATATCTGTGCTGTACTTCTTGGCTGAAGTTACTGGGCAAGCATGGAGAAAAGGAGGCTCAGGGGAGACCTTCTGGCTCTGCACAACTCCCTGCAAGGAGGTTGGAGCCAGGTGGGGTTGGGCTCTTCTCCCAGGGAACAAACAACAGGACAAGAGGAGATGGCCTCAAGTTGCAGCAGGGGAGGCTTAGGTTGGCCATGAAGAACAATTTCTTCCCTGAAAGGGTTATCAATGCCTGGAAGAGTCTGGCCAGAGCAGTGGTAGAGTCCCCATCCTGGTAGGGATTTCAAAAACGAGTAGATGTGGTGCTGAAGGACACGGTTTAGTGGTGACCTGTCTGTGCTTGGTTAATTGTTGGACTCAATGATCTTAAAGGTCTCTTCCAACCTAAACGATTCTATGATTCTAAGGCTTACAAAACTGGTGGTTCAAAAATAGGGTTGGGAGTCTAAGCAAGTGGACTGACTTCCAAGACCCAGAAGGAGTGTTTCATGGTGCTCTTTGCCAAGCCCAGTTCTTATGATTGTATTTTCAAAAGCAATTTCAAAACTTGTGATCTTTTCTTCCCTGGTCATTATTGTGAATATTCTTTAGGCTCCTGCATTGTCTTGGTCACGTTGCAGGATGACCCAGCCAACTGTGTGCTCCACACTCTCATTAAAGTCTGACCAACTCCCAGTTCAAATTAACTTTCACATTCTCAAGCAAATGGATATTACCCTGATCTTTGGTTTGCTGCACCATGCTAACAGCACATGGCACTGTGCAGTGCCTGGATCACGTTGTCATTTTCATAATGGTTCTGTATTGCAGAATTATTTAATTTTATTCCATCATTGAAGACAGAGCACATACTTGATGAAGAAAGTGCAGTTAAGAATTACACAATAACTACACATTGAGATAGATGAGGTTTTTAATACAGATATCTTAATATACAAAGGATATCATAAAGCATAAGGGTTTCTTCAGTGAGAACTGTTTTGGAGATGGTAAAACAGGAGCTACATTAGTGAATTAATGTGATACGTTGAATTTTTGTCAGTTTACTCTGTGTTCAAATCAAGCTTCCAATTTTAACCTGGTAGCCTAATGGTTGTGATATTAAAGTATTCCTTGGATTCAGTTCCTGGAGCTGCTACAATCTCTGTGATTAACCCAGGGCAAATCTCTCAGCTCTTCTGTGTTTCATTTCTCCATCTAGAAGATATAAGCAGTAATAACTTTTTACCTCACAGTCACACTGTATAAATGACTCTACGAGCACACAGATATAAATGACTGTGTATCATTTGAATACTGCAGTATTTGGAATCAAACCAACATATTCTCTCCAATCTACAGGAGCTGTTGGGCCACAATGGGAAATGAGCTACCAAGGCCTGAATAATTCAGCATAGAATCATCCCAGAAGGAAAGGCTTTTTTCAACATCATTTTCACAGGGAATGGTGGCAGAAGAAGACAATGGACTTTCTCCTTTCAACCAAGCTAATATTTAAATGCAACTCAAGAGAAGGACAGAATGACATTAGTATAGATCTGGGTAGCGTTGAACTGCTGGTGGCTCCTCCATATATGCCTGGATGGTCTCAGCCATCAGAGCTATCAAAGATGAGACATTTCATGACACATTAATTGTTCTGGTTTTCTTTTTTTTCCAAAGCATGGGATGATTTGGCAGAGTTGTTTAGGCAATACGTCAGGTGTGGGTGTGATTAACCATATTGCTGACAGTCAAGCATTATTTGGAGGAGCACATTGACAATGAATGTCCTCAGTGTTCTCCCAGGTGTCAGACCAAACATATCCATACACAGAGGAACAAATTAGGACAGATTAGAACCACTTGACACTTTAATCCATCATCTTTATTTTTAATGTAACACAACTATAAGAAATGATCATAGAATCATAGAATGTTTGAGGCTGGAAGGGACCTCCAGAGGTCATCTGGTCCAACCTCCCTACACGAGCAGGGACATCTCTACCTAGGGCAGGCTGCTCAGAGCCCCATCAAGCCTGACCTTGAAGGACTCCAGGGATGGGGCCTCCACCCCCTCTCTGGGCAGCCCATTCTACTGATCTATCACCCTCAGATTAAAGAACTTTTTACTAATATCCAATCTAAATCTATCCTTTCTTAGCTTAAAACCATCACTCCTGGTTAAATCTAGGATCTAATTTGATCTAATTTCAAATTTCATACGGGCATCTGCAGCTTGGTAGAAACCAAGAGGTGTGTAGAAGACAGTGGGAGAGCTTCATACCACATATACAAACACCCCACCTGGAATTTTAAACTTTAACAGCCTTCACTGTGCACCTACCACAGAACAAAGCTTTATGATGAAGCCATCTATCAACTTCTTTCACATGAGTATATAACTACCACAGTTGCATTAGGTGCCTCCCACAGCAACTGGGAGAACTTTGCTCATATCTTTACCGGGTGACACGTGAGTGAACTGCACACCCATGTAGCTTGTATGGAGCAGCAAATATCACCTGAAACAGCCGTGGCCAGGGGAGGCACGTCTGACAGCAACCCCTGATCCAGGTAACAAGCCCTTCATGCCAATTACGTCTTGTGGAGGTCTCACCTTCCCTTGCTTCAGGCATGCAGCCTCCACCAAAATTAACAGGAGCTACTTGCATATAGTGAGAGGAAACCTTCTGGTGTATTGGGAGGGGAGCCCAGTTTGCAACTGGGAAAGGAAGAGCGATGGAAAAACCAGAAAATCCTCAGCTTGCTCAGAAAATCCCTTGTCTCCCTTTCAGGGTACTCATTGCTTTCTCACAGGTTGATGTTTTTCTTCCTAATGATGCTGAATGCTGATAAAATCGTTCTTGGAGCAGCCTCTGGAACTCACTGGGCTGCTGAGCAAACCCACGGACTTTCGCTTACACTAGATTATAGTAAATTGCCTGATTTATACACACCTCTGGCCAAACACCACCTCGGTAATGCCAGTATAAATCCCAAATAATACCACTTATGTTGGCAAATAAGGCACAGGATTTGCAGGGGGATAGCAGAGTGGCAACACTGCAATAAACTGAGTTAGCTCCTTCAGCAGCGTGTTTAAAAATAAACTTGATTTCTGTTGATACCTGTGTTTCTATTGCCCTCTATAGCACTGGCTGCATGTAACAGAAAGGTTCCTATATCACTTTTAATTAACATTGTCTAAAGAAGACCTTGCATGCTATAGCTTCAGCTATCTAGTCTGTCATCAGGCAAAACAAATATATGAAATTACTGCACAATGATGATTAAAATATTTTCCCGAGGTTTAATATTCACATATTTATTCTCATATTAAATGCAAGCAAGTTTTATTGTGTGGGGCTGAATTTTCATGCGGGTCGGCAGTGGGAAAAGCTGCAAAAGTCAGTTTTTTGGATAGGTCTGGCAGATGTGCTTCCCTCCAACTGCATGGGGTAGAGGTGCCGCTTGCCCAAGGTCCAGTAAAACTCTATATCAGCCCTGAATGAATCATATATTTGATTTAGGCAGAGACACCATTTTTCGAATGCAAAAGGATTCGATATGTCCTGATTCTGCACTGATCAAAACTTCCCTGGCTTCTGTCAGAGTAAGGCAGGGGATCCGAACAAAAGAAACCCACATAAAAGTAAATCTAACAGAGAGAATACATAAAATAAATGGCGTGTTAGCTGAGTACAGTCCTCCAAAATGGATTAAGGGATCAGGTCACCCAGTGCCTCAGGACAGCTTCTCAAATCTGAAATACCCTGGTGTTCACTGTCAGTAAATGTCCTGATGGAGGCTTCTTAAAATATGGGAACCCTAACTGATCATCCCCTCTGGAAATGTACATAAAAGTCACAGAAACAGTTTAAAAAATAATAATAGAAGAATAGGTTATTTACAAGTCAGCCTTTGACCAAAGGCCAAATCTCCATCCACTGATGTGGAGTGGCAGTTCTTTAAACCTTAGGCTAACATGTTGTCGTATTCCCAAGCTTTAAATAATTTCCCTTTGAAACGGGGAGTTTAAAACCCTCAGTAAAGTATGCACATGCAGCCTTTCACACTGAAACCCAAATCTGAAGTGCTTGCTCTGCAAAGCATTTTGTATTACACACCTGGGGCATAACATACATGAAAGGCTCTATGTGATTCACCTCACCTCCATGCATAACCTTGTATTTTTTTAATCTTTTCACTTAGCGAGAACAGGAAGATCACTTGTAAAGATTACAGGGGGGAAAAAAAAAAAACCCAACCCTGCGTCTAGAAAAATGGCATTTTTTTGCTCTAGGAGTAAACAGAGGTGGTTAAATCTGATTGTTTATCTCAAACTTTATACCAGCTTTGCCGTGGGCTTGCTCACAGATCTTCTCTCCTGCCATCGGGACCAGCCAAAGAGCCTCCACTTGCACAAGCATATGTCCCAGTAATGGGTCCTAGGGGTTCCCCTCGCAAATAATGTCCCAGCCCCTCTAAATGGGACTGAACAGCAAAAATGACTGATGGAAATTGTGGCAGGTAAGATATTAAGCAGGGAAATGGAGGATGGGATGGGTGGTTTTCCATGCAGAGAGCTGACATCCTTTCCCAACTTGGAGCTGATGCTCATTCACTCTAAGAAAACCTCATTGATGTGCAATTCACTTTTAATAGACACCTACAGTTTAATGTGGTTTTTTCTTTGCATTCAGTAGCAAATATTTTTGGCAATTGGCTAATGCACAGGTAACTATTTAGTAAACAAATAACAAAACTTTGCTTTTCGACTGGTGGAAAAAATCCAAATAAATCACTTTTTATGATTGGAAGAATAATTTATCACCTATTAAAAGGTAAGCACATGCCCTAGGTCATTCTTAATCTGCACCTTAAGAGTAAAGAGGTGTTTTATTCAACCTACAGCTCTGCTGTGATCCCATCACGAAGCTGACAACAGAAGGGATGGTTATTGTCCTGCTGCCACTGGACGTGATGCTGTTGAGCTGCCCTGCATTAAAGAAACCTCAAGGCTGATTGTACAGATGCCTTGTACAGTAGAAGTGAATAAATAAATGAAATCAAGACTCAATATCACCATCCTGCCTTTCACTCTGTTTCTTGTTATGGGCTCAGCCTTGTACAATAAAGCATTGTACGAGCTGGTAAATCGAGCTTTGAGGGCACGATACAAGTGGGAGGATGGATATCAGAAATTCAGGATGCTGTTGATTTCAGCCCAGTTTATTTTGCCTCTTCCACCCTTTTTTAGCGGAACCTGCCCTACTCCTGGGCAGCACCAGCATTGGGAATATTCCCCGTGACTGGTAACATTGCACAAGGATCAAGGAGAAAAAAAAATATGAGGAAAGGGGTTTTATATCCTTTGGCATTCCCTGCCAAGGGGCTGCAAATTAGTGTAAAAAGCAAGAGCCACAAGAAAAAAAGATCAAAACCAGCGACAGGCTGCAACTGAGCGGAATGCAGCGAGGCTGAGGGGTGGGAATGAGATAGCTGTAAACCACCTTTGCTCCTCTCTTAATTTAGTGCTGATCTTGTTCCAGTTTAAATTGGAGAATCCTGACGGCTGCTCTGAGTTATAGGAGTTGCCAGCGTTCTCAGGAGGTTTTCTTCTTTCTGCTGTTTGCGAAGTGAAAGTCACGCAAGGAAAGGATCTCGTGTCAATCACGGGCTGGGATTCCTTTGATGCTGGCGTTTACTTAAACTTTTATACTATTTTAATATTTCACAGCTAACTTGTGACAAGGGCAATAACAATTAAATTAAAGCAAATAAACTGGTTGGCTTTAGATGTACCTTATCAATCCCAGCCCTTCCACACATCTCTTAACGATTTTGCCACCAAACTGTCAAAGGCATGATTAAAAAAAGGTGGCTGCTAAAAGTCTTCATGCTGATGAATTTGATCCTGAGCACTCTGTTCCTACTCAGTGCAAATGCTAAGCAATTAATTCTTAGCCATGACTTATGCCACTGGCAATTAAAGCAGCGTCTGGCACAAGAATCTTTGGAAATAAAAAAAAAATATATAATGTCTTGTGGTGTGTCACCACATTGTGCTGTTCTTAGATCCAATAAAAATAGAAAACGCATAAGTGAAATGGATGAAGAAAGGAAAGAATAAACTTGAAGTTTAAGGAGACAGTTGGTCAGCATGATTTTCTGGTGACTTCTGTGGTTTTTTTTTTCAGACAACATTCAGGCTGCCCACTCAGTGCCCTGCCACACATCGACTGTTAATTTGATCATCGTTGGTGCGTGCTGATGAAATACAGCTTTCCTTTTGCTGGTGCTGTCCTGTGCCCCTTCTCAGCAATGAAATCACTTCATTATCCACGTCCACCATTACGCTCTAATTCAGAAAACCATTTCAGCATACACCTAATTATGCCCTTTTTTCAGGGACATCTTAACACCTCCGTGGTTTTAAGCATGTTCAAAAGGCCATGGTTTCAGCGAGGCTTAGAAATGTGGTCCAGGAAGTTTCAGCATCAGGGATGCTGTCAGGAGTATGATGGGCATTGATTTGATGATGCAGTTTGAGTAGCTGGGCACTGGCATATCCTCTAGCCAGACACCATCTGACCTCTAGACTTCCAACACAAGCTGTTTCTGACTGTTGGCACGAAAATTGAGTTATAGAATTTATCTTCGATGATAGCATTTCCCTGTTTTTTTTGCAAGACCTGGATTTGGCCAAATCACATGGAATATTATTTTTTAACTATCCCATCATTCAGAGCTCTTGTGGAGGCAGGGTGATGTGGGAATCACTTCCTTGTTTGTGTGGTTGTTTTCTTTTAGGGATGAAAAAAAAGCACTTAATTCATCGTCACCCAGCCCTTGTGAAAGGCTCTAAGAGAGTCAGTCTTCTGGAACTTCTGTTCGTGTCTCTTAAAGAAATAATCATACTTTACACTTATATAGCACCCCGCATGTGAGGAAGTCAAAAAAGGCAAAGAAGAGCAGATTCACGAGATTTTGACAGAAGAAACCAGAGAAATTCTCATGGGACTCGGAGAGTTGCCGAGCAGGGATGGAAAATAAAAAGAGTGAGAAGATATTTTTTCAGGTTCTGCATCTTAGCGAAAATAGAAGTTCTCTGGGGGACTTCTTTGAAACTTGTCACAAAACTGCGATCTAGCCATCCTAGGCTAATGACAGTCATCAATGAAACTTGATTTTCTTTCAACTGTCAGGTTGAAGAAATCGCTAAAAGCAAGAGTGGAAAGATATATTCTTTTTTATTTTCAGATTTTTGGGTTACTATTACCTGACGACGATCATTTTGCAGAAGATATTCAATTGATGCTATAACAGAATTTGCAAGGGCAACCAATCTATCATGATTATGGTAGTTTCAGGCAAATCTTTGGGGTTGCACAAAGAAATAATAATAATTTTTAGGATTCCTGCCTGGATGGTGAGGAAAGTTCTTTAATTATGGGAAACTCGTGGCTTCTTGGAAGTTCCAGCTCTGTTTTGACCCCATTACAAATGCAACTTCTACATTGACATAAAATAGCATAGGAAAATATTTTCCCTTTCCTAATATTTTGAGTATAATTTCAGAAGCCAGTCCATACCTGGGCTTTTACAGTAGAAACTAATTCAAACAATACCCATTGGAAAATTGCTACTGCATTATTTCAAAACATTTCAGAATTTACGTATGCTAAAAAGAATGTCAGATTTTTTTAAGCTTAGAGAGTGTTATCACAAGTAAAATAAATTTCATTTCCCTAATTAACCATCACTTTGAAAAGTTTATCATTCCTAAAACTACTTTATTTTAACATCACTCATTTTTAACAGATGTCACAATTCAAAAAAGTTCTATAAATAAGTACACTGAGCAATTTAAAGCTGATCATTACTCTTAACCACCTGGTTGCAAAATAATATTTATGAACAAATGCACATTTAGTTTAAAAATATTATCCTACAGTCACATTTTGTGTCATATTAAAGCTAAATTAACACCCTAAGTTTTGTTTATGAGACATTTTTTTAATTCTGAAGTTGAAAGAACATGATACATTATTTCAGCCATTCTATAACTTGCTATATATAATACAAAACACTTGCTTAAAAAACACAAAACCTGGCAAAATACAGACATGCTGCTTGATTCTTCCAAGGTTATCAGTGCTGGGAGCTGGGATTTGGCAAGAAGTGAAATCAGACTCTGGGTTCGGGTTCTCAGCCTTGCAAAAAAGGAGGAATTTGGTGTCTGGGACATCTGCATTCATAGGTGGTGTTGCTGAGGAGGACTTTGACCTGTCCTATGTACCCAAGGTGGTGTAAGTTCATCCTGGTACATCACTTTTGGGGAACCTGCCTTGTCAGGGTAGGCACAGAGCTCTGAAGGAGCTCTCTTTGATATGATTTAATACATTAACTCCCACTTTTTTTGTTGTTTTTACATGAAACAGGGTGAGTCTCAAGTGGGAACTCTCCAGGTACCTGCACCTTCATCCCAACAGCACTGGAACAAGGCACTGATGCAGACCTTGGGTGGGGTGTAAAGGATGCTCTCTTCAAACACCACCTAAATGAGTATGTCTCCTTTGCTGTCTTTTTGAGTTCTTCCCATTTCAGCTAGCTAAATTAATTCCTTTTTTTCTTTTCCTGCTACCAAACTCAAACATCAGTGACGATAGATGATCAGTCAGTCAAGGGAACTGGTTTTTGGCTCTGCTGAAGTGCTTAACCTCCTTCTCACCCATTTCTGCTGGGCTTTTGTGGCCTCTGGAGGTGTGAGCTGTCATGGGACGGAAAGACTGACATGATCTTAGGTTTCACTTATGGTCTGCTTGGAGAGCACCACGGCAGTTTTCACACATGCTGTATCATACTGGTTGGTGTAAGAAATAAATGGTCATTTCCCCCTCTGTGACTGTTGTCTTTTCCAGTTCCTTTGCTCCTGGGTCCTTCCTCTTGATGGACACAGATTCTCAGCCTGCTTGCACGCTTGTCTTTGTTTCTTTCCACGTGTAATCTCATTGCAAGGAACATGCTGGAGTTATGAAGAAGGTGGTCCATGCTAGTGAGCTGGCCACTATTGTAGGACCAAGAAATGCAGATCTCATCATGCCCCTCACGTTGCTCCATCACCACATTCCTCCCTCTGCCCAGGACACCTATGTCTGAAAGTTCTCCTCAACTCCATTGACTCAGGGAGCTGATGATGTCAGGGCTCTAATTTGTACCAACTTCTTCCCAACCAAACTACAGCTGGGCGAGTACTATGGAATAGGAAAAACAGAATGACAAGTTCTGCTGTTCTGTTGCTGTTCATTATTATTATTATTACTGGTCCTGCTGCTGCTGCTGCTGTTTGGAGACTCAGGCACCACGAAATTTCATCCATCTTTCCATACTGTAGCAACAGGACATCATGAAGATGAAGTACAGAGACCAGAAACCCCATTTTGCTGTGGAGGTTCTCGAAACTTTGGTTCATTTATATATAAAATGGGAAATACTGAGGCAATAGTGTGCTGGAGGATAGTAAGCTCTGACTTAGGGGTGACCAAAACAGACTCAAGTGCCCCTTTTCTGGGCAGACAAGGTTGAAATGTGGCCAATGATCATGACACCGAGCTTCAAAAAAGCAATGAGGAGTTTTAAGGGCAGTCAGTGCCTCTTTGCAGAGCATGGGTACCCTGGCTCTGAGCACAACCACCTCACCTCCATGACCACCAGGCAGTTGCTTCATGGGCTTTATTAATTCCTACAAATTGGTGAAATACTGTTAGGTCTCCCCATGTTTTACTGTCATTTCTGCATTTCTCTTTCATGTCTCCAGACGTGGTATTTCAAAACCTGGAAGTTTTGTGCCACAATTGTTTCTCCAGCACTTAAACGTCATTTCTGGAACCTGTTTCATAAGTCTCGGTGTTTCTGGAAGTAATATGTGCAACAGAGAGCCACAGAAATGATTCAGATGTGCAATCAATAGCAAGAAGTCCAGAAGAACTTCAGATTCATGCTTTTCAAAGGAACCCAGAAAATAATTTTCGAATGTCATCCAGCAAATATTCATCCGCTGTCTTACTGGGGTCTTAAAACTGCACTAATAGATCTATGTAGTGACATTAATTCCAAATGGACCCAAATCACCCCCTTCCATCCCATCCTCCAGAACATAGGAAGGTCTTTGGTGTCCATAGCTTGAATCCCAGAGGTAGGAGATAGATCTAAACTAAAATTGGTTTTATAAAGCTTAAACCTACCCAACATTCCTATGGAAACCCAAAATCACATGGAGGCCTTTTCTTCTTCAGCTGCATCCCACTGTTTAGGGCATGTTTAAAAGAGGATTGTTTTTCCTCCCACCACAGGCTGAAGAGATGACCAGTACAACCTGCAAGAACCTTTCCTACCATGGCTTCACATAGATGAGAGACCTCTGAAACAAACACTGCCTGCCAGCAAGGGCCAATGAAAATAAAACATTTCCCAGGCAGAGCACCAAAGGGAAGAAAAATATACTAGATCTCCTTTAAAAGCTTATCTGGAAATGAAACAAAGCTTTTATGCGAATAAATATCTAGTGAACCCAAAGACGAAATGAAATTTTTTAGGTGACCTGAATAGAAGGAAAAGAGTAGATCAGTTAAAAATTGATTAAAGAAAAAAAGAAAGAAAATAACCCTTAAAATATCTTTCAAAACCCAGCAGAGTCCCTGACAAAGAGAACTGAATTAGTTAAAAGGCATAATCTGGTAAAAAATGCAATTATGGTATCCCTAGGTTATCTGTTTATCAGATTTCTATTGTATGCTTTCCATGTGTTCTTCTCCTTATACCTCAGCAGGTCCTTCCCAATATTTTAAGCAATTTCTCTGAGCTAATAAGTGCCCTTCCTGTATTTTTCTATGGCCCAGCATTTCCTCATATTTCTGTCATAGCTTTTTAATGCAGCAGCCTGCAGTTGGAGCAGAGAGAGACAGAGACGCTATTTCCTCCCTTGGAAATGCACAGGTTCCTCTCTCATTTTTAGAACTCTTCTTTTTTTTTTTAAAGTGCAAAGTTTCTATGATTTCAGGTCAGCAAGCGTGAGCTTCAGAGCGGTGAATTCAACAGCCAGACTTGTAAAAATGGTGCGTTTAGCAAGAAAATGTGTGTATTGATATTTTAAGTGTATGTATTGATATTTTAAGTGTATGTGTCTTTAATAACATGCATTTTTTAAAATAATAATAATTATTAATAATAATAATATGCATTATTAAGAATTGCAAAGGGTAAGTAGCTGCACGGCTGCTAATTCTGAGGCTATCCCACCATTTGCCTGCTGGTTTTAAACACTTTGGGAAACCAGTCAGGAGTTATAAGCTGGTTGAAGGTTCCAGCCCTTTCTGCCTGGTGGTTTGTACAGATGATGATGTGAACATACCCCGCCAGAGAAGCAAATGTTTTGTTTTTCTTCTCCTTGGGGTGACCATTGTCTCCAGCTGGTTCTATACAGAATGAGTCATTAATTAAACCCGGATTCTTTGCAGGTGGCCTGTGGCAGGGCTGCGGTTTATTCTTGCTTGTTCTGCTCCTGCGAACAATATTTTTTTTTTTTTGGGGGGGGGGGGAGGGAGGGATTTCAGGCTGACGTTATTTTTATGATTTCACATTTCCTTCGCTCTTCCTTCTGCCACAAGTATTCCTCTAAGAGGCAGAGAGTGAAAGGCTCGGTTAAGAAAAACACAGCCACCTCCAAAGTGCTAAAACTGCAATAAACCCATCATCTCTAACAACAGCGGAGCATGAAAAGATAAAAAACAGCCTGCCAAGAATGTAGTAACCACCCATTCACTTTTAAATGCTCTCCACACTTCAATGCACAGACCTAATTACTTTTCTGCATTCCCAAATCCACTTTGCAGCGCTGCAATCAGAAACCTGGCGTTAAAATATTTTANGTCGGGGGTGAAGTAAAGAGAGAATAAAACAAAAAGCAACTCAGTCCAATTCAGTAAGCTTCAATGAAGCTGGTATATTTAATGTGAGCCCAGGGTTAGCCTACAGAATTGTGGCAGAATGCAATATTCTCAACAAAAAAAGATGTGTTTAAAGTCGGGCAAGGCCCCATAAGGCTGTTGTTGGTGTTTAAGCAGTACACCGAGGTATTTAGCTCTGAGGGTTTCTAAACATTCCAGCTGAGAATAAAACCACAGCTTTACAGTAGCTTCTTAAAGGTTTGGGGGGCTGGGAATGTTCCCTCCCCCTTGCATTGAAAAGTCAATAAACAGTAGGAAAGATCATGTCATAACAAAGATGAAGCCACCTATTACAGGGTATAGTGATGGCTAATGGTGCTCTCAGAAGGACTAATCCCATATATTAAATGCTGTAATTGTTATAATAATATCGCGGTTATCAGAACACCCAGGCGTGGGACATTTTTCATTTTGTGCAGCATGAAGCTGCTGCCGACCATCCACCCTTCCTATGGTGGGCGCTTGGTAAAATATGGAAATATTAGATGATGACGTCAAAGATGGGGGTGGCACCCCAAGCACGTTTTCTGATACAAGTACCTCACTTTTCATGGCATTTCCCAAGATGCTTTAGGTCTTTTTAGGAGCTTTAGGAGCTGCACTTCATGGCATTTCCCAAGATGCTTTATGTCATTTTAGGAGCTACACTCCTCAATGTCTTTCATTCACGCTAAGAGTCATCTGCAAAAGTTGGCACAGTCATTTTACCTCTGCGAAGTACTTTTAGTTCCATTTATTTAATAGCAGCAATAATAATTTTTAAAAAGCAACATACTTGTTGCTTATCACCATGCAGGTGCTGAGCCACTTTCAAGGACCTTAATGAGAAAAAAAAACCCCCAAAGAATATATTTAGTTCTCCGACATCTCGCTCTCTTCCCTTCACATACAACACGAGAGGCTCAGCTTATTATGAATCCCATAGTTATGGGCACGTAAATGTTTTAAACTCTGGTCCAGTTTAGGATAATCAAAATTAAATAGTCATCTGCAGCTGCTGTTACGAGGGGAAGGGTTAAAGCAACAAGGCGGTCTGCGGGGTGATAGTTCACGTGAAGGTTTAAGCAAAATAATAAGGGAATTAGCAGAGAGCATGCACATTGGCTTGCAACTACCAATTAACCCTCCTTGTTAGATAGGTAATTTATTCCACTCAGCAGCATCAAATATCAGACAAAAAGGTGGCCAAAACAGTAATTATCTTCACGGAATTCAAAGGCTTGAAAGCCATAATTCCTAAGAAATAAAAACAGAGTTCTTTTCATAGTATATGCTTCATCTAAAGACTGTAATAAGAGCCAGGCCCTAGCTGTGACCCTTTACACTTCAAGGTGAAAAAGTAGGTTAAAGAAAGTAATGGCAATAATCACGGGGCTTTTCTACATAAAACAGTCTCTGAGTGGAGGTCAAAGATCAAACACTCGGGGCACTACCTGCGTCACACAAAGATCTCTTCCACAATAGAAACGAAGAGCAAGACTGGCAGGAAAGAGCAATAAGACTAATCAATTCTAAAATTATTAGGAAAAGAAAGAGACAGCGAAAAAAAAAAAAAAAATATAAAAATTATTGAAAAAAAAAAAAGAAAGAGAAAAAAAAAAAAAAAAAAAGAGTGGATTTTGAAAAGTCTGGATGAGATTAGAAAGGGGTACGCCCATTCTCTCCTTAATTTTTTTTAAAAAAATAAGTCTAAGGATTTCCTGCACTTCACAGAAAGCTTCTATCAGGAATGAATGTTAAATATTTCCACTTCATCTTCAACTCCACCTACCAGCTATGGTCTTTTACACTGTCTGAAATGTTCTTTACATTCTTTTTTTGTACCAGTTTGGACACTTTTACAGGGAATTGAAGGTGTCTATCTCTCAGGATTATATTCTGAGTTTTTGTTGTTGTTAAGCCTTTGAATGATTTTTACACCAGAGCAAGTAAGATCCCCATTCTCAGCTTGTCTGAGATTTCACATTAAGTACAGCCAAGTGAAACACTCTTCTCCTACCTCCCATCACTCCAACTGTTTGAGAGTTCAAAGGTAGATCCCCACAATGGCATGTAAGAGCTCTCTGGACTTGCTGCATGCCCAGGGGGGCATTTTGTCAAGGATTTCATCATGAAGATATTCCTTATTTTTCACTCTAGAAGGTTAAGGCATCTATCTAGTTGCCCGATTTAGATGATTCTTTATTTTACAACCAGCTTTAAGTCTACATTTTAACATGTAAACACCTCCCCGTTGACTTCATCAGGCTTTCTTCCTTTCTTAAAGCTAGTCAGACATCAAGATTTTTCTGAAATAAGAGCAAGCTGCTCATCCAGTGCCAGCAGAGTGGTTGAACTGCAACTTACTCGCCCAGATCTTTTTTTTTTTCCATTGGTCTTCCCTGAGTTTCAGTTGTCTAGGTAGCTACTCATTCCCTCTGACAAACCCTTTCTTGCTATGGATCCAGAATGGGGAGATGTTTGTGTGCTCTACAAGTGGGTTGGTGGACCCCTACTCCACCTTGAAGTTTTGCCGTGGGATATAAAGCTGATGTGTAAAGAAATCCAGAATTGGGTGTGTTCTTGCTAAAAAACATCACTTTTAAGACATACAAACAACATGTAGCATTAATTGACCAGCCTTTTATTAGCTGATGACTGACTACACTCTATTCATGACTTCTGAACTGGTAGCAGAACAGAAAATTAAAAAAAGTAAAAATTAACTATGGTATTTCTTGCATCACAGTGTGGAGTTGTTTTACAGGCAACTTTAAAAAGACATGCACCATGTAATAAATGCTCTCTATTCTCTGGGTAGAATGCAGCAAAATAATAAGTGTATACCATATGATTCCCATTTTTTTTTTTGCAGATGGTAGTAGTGACAAAAGACTTCCCTCATTCTTTGCTGCTACTATGGAATAGTCAAAAAACTCCTTGGGTGTCTGAACATTTTATATCATATAATCTAATAATTCACTATAGCATCAGGTCACAGAAGGCTGATTCATCTATCTGACACATTCAGCTATCTATTAGATATATGCTAACCCTTATGCCCATACTGTACAGAGCACATTCTGTAAAAACTGAAGGAAAATATGACTTGACTTTATTTTTTCTAATGGGTCAGAGAGGTCGCAGGGGTGAAAGACAGAAACATAGGTGCATTGTTCATCTAATATTTATTATGTTGAGTGCATACAGATTCTGAGAACATTTTCTGTTTGCTGGGCTGCCTCCCCAAGATTTTGAGAGAGGCCAAGAGGACCTGAGAGATGAAAATGCATTCATTTATTCGGCAGTATTACTCCTTGGAAAAGGAATTTTCTTCACATGCAGGCCTTAAAGTATCCTCTAATGTATGTCACCGCAGATATATCCCTAATTATTAAATTGCCTTTAATGTGTTTAAGTCAAATATTTGCATTCATTGTCAGATATCAGAATTCACTTCCTTGTGATGTAGTTTCAATTAGCAATTAATGTCTGATGACTCCTTAGAAAAAAAAAAAAAAAGAGGCCTTAATAGCCACTGTGCTAGAAGGTATAATGATGGCTACATTGGCCTATTGTTTGAGATCTTGGCCAACGAGCAGGAGGTCACTGAGCCTCATACCGTTGATGTGATCTGACTGAGCATGAAGTTAAAATTATGGCCGCACAATGAGCTGTGATGTTTTGGGTTGTGATGTTTGCAATTAGCCACAATGTGACCTTCATGTTCCAACCCTTAAAAGCGGAGTTACATTATTGATTATTATTCCTGGCATTGCTGTAGTTTATTAGTTTTGTCAGATTTATTTTATATTCAGTTATTTGCCACATGAGGATTATGTGGCAAGTCATGGAGTATGTGCCACACATTTTTTATTGCAGCAGATGTTCCTAAAATAGATGTAAGCATCTCTGCAAAAAAGCAGCCCCTCTGTGCCAAATTCCAGCTTGTGCTAATGTGGGAACCCAGTAGGATGAGAGAAAAGAGTATAAAGAACCTTTATCCATTGCTGCTGGAATGACAGCTTCTGAATTTTGAAAATGCACTGCAGATTGCAGTGAGCTGCAAAGAACAGGGATGGCTGAGGCCAAGTCTTGGCTTTGCCCCCCTCTCTGCCATCTTATACTCCAGGGCACAATTGGTGCCACTTATTAATGCAACACAATGTCTTCCTGACTGTAACACAGTGATATTTTGTCAAATTTCAACCAATATATCATATCAAGAATTTTTGTCTAGCGGACACAAACTTCAATGAGTGACCATATTTTCTTCCCTGAACAGAATCATTTGGGATGTGGTGAAATTATGTAACCCTGTGACCTCACGTCTTCTCCTACTGCATTTCATCCTGTTATGTTCAATGCAGCCTACAGGGTCATGCAAATCTTTCAAAATGTTCTTTTTTTCTCCCTCTATATTGAAGATCCACCAAAGCACCTGTTATCATCACATACCAATTTTTTTCTCTGAACTTTAATAGAACTCTTAGGTAAGTTTATTCCTAAGAGAGAACTCTGAGAAATTTCAGTAACAACTTCTCCCCCCCAAAATAATTGAGTTTAAACCTTGAATTCATCAGACAACAGTGTTTCTTACACCAGCCTCAGCCCCTCCAGCTTCACCGATGACTTTGGCATGTCACACTATTGGATGTTTCTTTGAAAACTAGTTAGTGGTGATTTATCTCATTTGTTTTGTCCAAATGAGTTATCTTTTCCCAAAGGTCTATCAGTTTGTCTGGCATGATCTACGTTTGGTTACCCCAATTGCACTCCAGTCTGTTTTTCATGCAATGTCTCTTGAATCAGATGACTGGCCAGTAAAATCTGTTCTGATGCTTATATTAAAATAAAAAAAGGTTATTATAAAGCTAGTAAGACTAGTAGAATTGGTAGGACTGGTAGAATTGGTAGGACTAGTAAGCTTTGCTATGCCAATTTCTGGCTGCAGAGTTGGAAAAATTAAGCTTGAACTTCTGGAGAAGTTTTAGAGATGAATTCAAACTCATGACCCTGAGTCTATAGAGAGAGACATAATTCGTTTTTCCCCCATGTCCTGTAAGTGTGAGCAGAAACACAAACTTTCCTAATACTATATTCAGTTATGCTGCCCAGTTTTTCAAATTCCATTGCTCTAGCATGTCCTGTGTCTCTGGCAAGTTTTCAACATCTTCTGGGAAATGCTGCCATTTCCCTCAACGATGTGAAAGTATCATCCAATAGGACGTGTTGCTATTTTTGGGACAAGCAGCCACAGAAATTCAGACCAGCCTCATAATTTCCAGGCCCTGGCTACAGAAACTGATTGTCCCAAAGAAAGCCACCCACTGTCACTGACCCAAGGTCAGGTTCAGGGAAATGAGAGAACTATGCACCATAGACCAACAGTAGACCAAAACTCCCACCCAACATCCACATTTAAACTTGTACAAGAGTAAGGGCTCATGTTGGAGGAGTTTTGATTTCATGGAGGTCCAGTCAAGCCTAGTAGGCTGCAAAGGGAATGCAATTTGTTGTAAAATATGAAGGGAAAGACAACAAGGTGCTACATCGGTTAAGTGGAGGACAAGTTGTTTCGCCAAGACTTGGGGAGTGGGTCAAAAGTAGTTTTGGGTAATCAGTGACTTCAGTAGGGCATTTTGTGGGTTTTAATGATTTTTAAATAAGCAAATTTAAAAGGGGCCTTGAGCAACCTGGTCTANTTAGAGCTGGAGAAGCAATGTCAGGTCATGTATAGATGTATAAGCACAGAAGACTCTCTCCCAGACAGCCAACAACAGACATTCTTCAAAAAGAGAGTATTCCCACCAGAGATCTCCCAAGTTTCACTTGCAGCATTACTTACCTCAGCAACTGAGGGACATATCTCCAGGGCAGAAATTCTGCCAATGAGTCTTGCGAGGTAATGAGGTAACAGGCCATGTGCTGTGTGACAAATCAGCTCAGGTTGGAAGGCAGCGATGATATGACCCTATTTGGCAGCACATGAAGGCAGAGAGATTAGATTCCACCTGCTGTCACTTAAGCCTTTGCATCACTTTGCTTGTGTTTGCCAGGATACCCACAAGCCTATGCCAGTAAAAAGATGAATATGTGTTTTCTAAACTGGATCGTAGCATTTTATAACAAGTTTATTAAGAATTTAGTCCAAGTTCTTCAGTTATTGCTGAAGATTACAGTGCATTTCATTATTGGCTGCTGAATTACTCACCTTCAAGTGTACTCTCCCTAATCTTTCTCTGGCTCCTGATATTTTTCTTTTGCCTTTGCAGCGACAAGTTCCAGGAGGACATTCCAGGTCCATGTCCATATCACTCTGCCTTTTTGTTTCACTTCATCTCATCCCTGGCTCCTTCCTCACACCTGTGTTTGGTCCGTAGGTATGTGAATAAATAGCCTTCCAAGCTGGGATGTGCTTCTGTAGCTCTTTTCTAGTGGGCTTTGGCCTCCTCATGTTGATAACAGTCTTCTCAGTGCCTGTGCCGAGGATGCACAGCTTTGGTCTTGCCACCCACAAACATCCCTCCTTGCAAGAGCAACCTCTGTGAGAGTAAACTTTCCAACTGCATTCAGACAAATAATGAAATTCACCTTCTTTATATCACTTGGACACCTTTGTATATTGGATTCAATACCAGTTGCGGTTGCTCAGGAGCTCTGAAAAAGCAGGTAAATTATGGAGCATTGACTTATTTGAATTATAAAGGCTCCGAAGAGATGCTCATAGATAGTTTGTGGAGCCAGCTGTAAAATAACTGTTATAATGAAATCTTAAATACAATGGGCTATTGTGTTCAGCACAACAAAGGCAGCAGATTAAAAAAAAGCCTCCTCTGGTATGCAATGCTCCATAGAAGTTACTACATCTGGACCCTGGTGGGTATTGACTTTGAGAGCTGAGGACTACTTGCTGTAAAGTGTCATTACTTGTAATTCTATGCCACTTAAATTGTTTTCAGAATCCATACTGTCAAATTGTTTTCAGAATCCATATTGTTAAATTGTTTCAGTGATTTTCTGGAAGGAAAAATAAAACTCTGCCCAAGCTCATGCCACATCTCTAAGTCCCCTTGGAGTACCATGGAGCTAGGTCTTTCCAGAGATATTTAGGAAAAAACAATGTTTCCTGGAGCAGGTCTGCCCGTCTAGACAGAACAACAAAAAAAAATCCACCACCACATCCCACACTGTTTTCTAATTTCAAAACACATGGAGTCCTCTACTTGCTGCCTACGCTGACAGCCGTGTTGGTCTGCAGCACCAAGCAGCCTCACGGAGACACAGGAGCACCACGCCATCGTTAGGATGCTCAAAGTCAGCCACTGCTCCATGAGGAACTGCTCTCAGATGGTTTCCATGAGCTCTGAACTCTGCATTCCTAAGAGAGTCCTGCCAAAACCCAACCCCTCCTTCGCTGACACCAGGGTGCTCAAGGGTCAGTGGTCGCGAAGAATATTTCTGGGTCATCTTTGCTGATCTGGTGCACTCCAAAGGGTTTCCAGCCACAGCTGGGTGGGCTGAGGATGCCCCTTGTCTTCACTGACAGGGGAAGGGAGTAGCAGCAGCAGCAGAAGCAAACCCTTACCCTCAGAGTGACCCTTTTCCCAGCCGTGGCCACTCGTGGGAGATGTGCTGAGCTTCTGAGAAGCTGCTGAAAGACCCGGCTGTTGGCTCAGCCTTGTCTGGAAAGGGTGGAGGAGTTCTGTGCTCTGCACTGATTTTTTAAATATATTTTGAATGATTTTCTTGATTAATTATTCATGTCTGATAGTGGATGGGACAAAGTAGTGGGAACTCTGAGTGCTGGCCTCTAATTGCACTCAGTTTTTGTCTGATGGTTTGTAAAGGAGAGGATGGTACAAGAGGGACACCCTCACCTTGGTCTGATGTGTTCCAGTGTAGAATGGAGACGTCGCAGCCTTTCCGTCTGCAGGCAATTTTCCAGCTGGTTTGTAAGAAGGGGGAAATTCACACCCATTGACTCGTGTTCTCATGTTTGGGTTTTTTAAAATAAACCCATTTACCTGTACACAGGGGCCGTCTGCAGGACGAGCACCCGCCTCCTATATTTCATGTGTAACCTTGAGGGCTTCCAGTCAGGTAATTCTCATGCTGGGATGAGCTAATCTAGCACAAAGTGCTACACCTGCTTCGTTCTGCTAACAAATAGGCCCCTGCCTGCCGAAGACTGCCTGACCTGACTTATTATGCCTTCCCCATCAGCAGAAAGACTCATATCATCACTGGGCCAAAGGTGAATTGCCTGGAGACAAAGTTGGAATGAATTTTTTGCGGTCCCATTTCACCAGGCGTTCAAACCACTTCATCCTGAGGAGCGGAGACCTTTAACTCTGTCACATTTATATATGCTTATAAGGACGGAGCAAGTTCTGCCCACAAATCTGCTCCTGGTGAATGTATCAAAATAGGAAAGACAGAGTAGAATGGTTTTGTCTCTCCCACCTTTTGTTCAGCAGCACCACCACCGAGAGGAGGAAGAGGTGCGGAGGACCACTGTGGTGGTGGTGCTCCCCGTGTCTATCAGCATCTCCAGAATCAAATGCACATAGTAGATGTTAATGTTGTAATACATTCTAAACCATGCAAGACATTAAAATCCACACACGGCAATGGGTGGGGAGAGCAAGGAGGAGAAGTGAGGAATTACACGCTCATATTTGGCTCCTGGACCAGAAAAACGTCGAGATGTTTCCAGCCGGCGCCAGTTTTCCATTTGAAATGTTGCTTTGTATTTATCGTTTTCTTAATCCCTAAAGCAAAAGAGGCAAATATTCATTTAAAACCCAATAACAATTAAAACCCCCAATAACAATTAAAACCTGCAATGAACAACTGCTCTAGCTTTGTTTATTGCGCGCATAAATAATCATACTTCAATGAACATGTTAGTATCTGTGATCCCTTCCCAGATTAAGGTTGCCTCGAGACTGCTTGCCTTGGCTACTGTAAATGTGACATGAATTACACTCAGGAAAATGTGTCTTACATGCTGGGTTTGGAGTAAATTATTTTCTTCTAATATACCTACACAACTGTCACAAGGAATTACACTGCAGATTTAGTGATGTTAAGTGTCAATTGTAATTTGGTGACAGCCATTTTATTGGCTATGCATATTGCTCTGCGAGGACCTGCTTCTCAGTATGGAGGCCACCGTATCATTAAAAACCAGTGATCCTTCACTGATGACATAATTTGACTGGCAGAGAGAGGAGCAGTGAGGGGCTTGCTTCCACCTGCATGGAATCTGCTGTGTGTCAGAGATGAATTTGCCTTCAAATTAGAAACAGCACAGCAGACTGGTGGCTGTGATTTTGCTTGATTTCTTTTAAGGAGTTTCACTGGAATGGTTACTGAGCAGCTGATAGGAGTCTGCTTTAATATGTCAAACATATATATTATGCAGCCTGTAAACATTTCAAATATTTTTAGCTGCAGTGTACAGTGAGTTATCAGCGAAATACTTTCAGCTGAATTGAGCCACCTGCTTTTTTTTCTCCCCCCACCCCTTCCTTCTGCACACCCATCCATCCACCCATCCATCCATCCATCCATTCTTTTGTCCGCCAGTCTGCCTCTGCAATAGGCTCGGGGTATTAAATTTATGTGTTAAAAAAAAGAGGGGGGGGGGGAAAAAGTGTTAACATAAAACCAGTGTTTCAACAGATAAAATAAATCATACAAGCTGTGTAAAAATTTAGAGTAAGAGCAGAACCATAATCATACATTCTGAAAATTTTATAAACTGACAATTCAAGTTATGTGTTTTATGCTAATACACATAGTGGTGGGTTCTAACAAACTGTGATTCACACATAAAGAGTAGAAAAGTTGAAGGTATTATATATGTAATATCTATTTTTCACATGTACATCTTTATATATACATTATGTACTTATTCTGAGAAAGAGGAAATAGATTCCGAGACTTTCTTAGCAAATTTAAATCAATATAGCTGCCTTTCCATTTTCAGTATTTAAATTAAATTTTTTGCTGCAAGGCACTGCAAGGAACAAAGCAAAGTACCTTAAAAGAAAGTGTTTCCCTAGTAATTTCACCTCATTTCACACCTATTTGGCAGCTTTTCTTAGCCAATTGGTTTCATTGAAAATGCTGACAATGTTCACCCATTAGAATAGTCCGTTTGGGTAAGGTGTGCTTTCCTCTTAGATTCACTTTATTAACTTTAAATGTAGAAAATAACTTTTTTTTTTTTTTTCTTTTTCCTTAAGACTACCAACATTCCTCAATATATACTTTTGTCTATCTCTCATTTTTTCACACTGCTTGTTCCACTTTTTTTTTTTGAAAAATCTTTACTGAACAATAAACAGCATAAATTATTCAGCCAATTTCAGTCCAGTGGCATAAATCATACTCTAGCAGACATGCTACTTATGACAAATGCTTTGTCTAAGAGAAACATACCACTGAAGGTTTAATCAGAAGCTCTAAACATTTCAGACTTGCTCAATTTTATTCTTGGCAAGAAGCACTGTTTTTTTGCTATATCTTCCAAAGCTTTGGGGGGAATGTTCATTTTTCCCATGAGAATACTGAGGCCATTTTTACCCACTCCAGGAAAGGGGAGGGTGTTAATAAAAGAGCACTTTCCTCAAGAAAAATTCAAATGGGGTTGGCAAAACTTCTTGCTCTTGAAAGCTCGTTTCAGAGGCAGCCTTGGATGTTTTAAGTGCTTCCTATATGATGAAGTATCAGGACTTGCATACTGTCCCTTCTGAAAGCATAAACAACATGTAAGAAAACATAACCTTTTATGGGATAAAAGGTTTCTTAAGATTTTATTAGCACAATTTAGAAAAAAAAACAAAAAAGAAGCCCCCTGCCTCCCCTTGAGCTAACACCCTCCAGTTTTGCTGTGCTGTTTAAATAAGTCCATTAGATGCCTGGGCATAATTACCCTTCATCTGATTTAGAGCCACAGTTTTATACAGCCAGGGGTATTCAATAACTGCTTCATCCAGAACCAAACCCTGGGTTTAAAGACTAAATGGAAATTTCCATTGGTTCTGAGGAATTTTTATCTAGCTGTTCTGAAAATCACTTTTGAAGAACATCTGCTTCGCTGTGAGGATTGTCTTTTTTCAATGCCGTTGATGTAGAAGCATGGAGCCTCGTGGAATAACCAGTTCATACCCCCCCCAAATTAGTGTCTATATTCTGATGTGAGATCTTCCATTAGGTCCATGCAGGGGTTTTATTCTGCAGCCTCAGTTCAGTTTTATTGACTTTGATACTTCTGTTTCAGCATCTTCTGCAATGTCAGCTGAGGTCCTGGAATAAGGCTCTGCTTCCTGGCTGGCTACCTCTTGCATAGCCAAGAAAAACACTCTTGAGTCAAATTTATATAAAACAGCAACCTGAAAAAAATGCAGGGATAACAGAGTGGTGGGAAGAGAAATGCAGATAAACTACTGTCATCAGCACAGTGCAGAGCTTGTGCATAGTTGTGTGAACACAACACAAATTATGGATAGTTTTCTACCGAAGAGCAGAACATTTAAAATATATAGGCTCGGGATCTAGCTGACCTTGTCCACCAGATTAAAACAATCCGAAAAGTGACCTTATATAGAGTCAAAATAACGAACATGTCCTTTTAAAGAAGAGTTGTTTTTAAGTTCTGGCTAAAACCAAGACAGCTGAATAGAGAAGGACCAGATGCAGAAGGCCTATGGCAGTTTTTGTTACTTTAGGTCATTTTAGTCAGCACCAAATAAAAAAGAACACAAGTATTGACATCCTAAGCCAAAGCTGTGGTCCACTGAGTCCTATGGATGCTTCAGTGTAAGAAAAAGATGCACCACTAGACACAACAAGCAAATCTGCTACCTATTAGTGTTTCTTTGTGCTTCCTGAGGGTGGGTGATTTGCATAAACGTTTGGGTTCCAGACAATACATTCGTTTGACAAACACCCTTGGTTTGTATATATTTGGATTTTTAGAAGTCTTGTTTGCCTGTACCCAGCCGGTTCTATGCGAGCCTGGTGAGATGCTTGGTCTCGGAGGTATCATGCACTGAAGCTCCACAGCATCATCACAGGCTGAGCGAGCGTTTCTCTTTATTAGTTCACCTTCGTAATATTGCAAAAAGAAACACAAAAGTAGCACAAAGCTCCCATTACAAACCTACTGTCAGGTGCAGAAGAGGAACGAGCTTCTCCGCCTAAATGACTCTTATTTCACTTAAGAAAAGCAGGCAAACAGAAAAAAAGCAAATATGAGATCTCGGGGAGAGAGGGGGACACGCTCTGACACATTTTACTTCCCACCGAACGCCGCGGCGGGGTTGGAACGTTAAAGGAGTGTGAAGAGCGTGAGGAAAGCAGAGTGACAGCCCCTCTCGCTTACTTAGCCGCTCACGCCAAGCCTTCCAGTCCACGGCTCCATTCTGTCACCCTGACCTGTTTTAACCAGACCCCTCATTCTTTCCTCACCCTGTGAGAATCGCGACCAGAACAAAGCGCTGCGTGAAGGTTTAAAGGTGGAAGCAGCTGAGCGAGGAGGCAGAAGGCTGGGTTCTGAGGTTCTTGCTCTGCAAAACCTCCCTTGCACGAACTGATGCTTGAATTCCACAAGCACGAGTGATAACGCACATCTCCAGCCAAGCACTGCTCATTCCTTTAGCTGCAGTTTCCCTCATCTAAAGGGCCAGCACAGGGAAGGGAAATATGAACATTTGTAAAGGAAATATGAATATTTGTAACCTCAACATTTTGTAAATTTTTTCCCCTTTGGCAAAGATTGGAAGGCAAGAGTTATTTGTCCTTCTCATAGAGCTGTAACTCAGTTTCAAGTATGAAGGATTAAGAGCAGGATGGGTTTTTTTGAGTCATAGTATCACAGACTAGTTTAGATTGGAAAAGACCTTTAAGATCATCAAGTCCAACTGTTAACCCAGCACTGCCATGTCCACCACTAAATCATGTCCCTCAGCACCACATGTACAAGGCTTTTAAATCCATCCAGGGGATTTAAACCATTGGGAAGCCTGTTCCAGAGCTTGGCAACCCTTTCAGGGAAGACATTTTTCCTAATATCCAACCTAACCACACCCTGGCACAACTTGAGTCCATTTCCTCTTGTTCTATCCCTAGAAGAAGCTGACTCCCACCTGTCTCCAACCTCCTTTCAGGGAGTTATTGAGAGTGAGAAGGTCTCCCTTGAGCCTTCTTTTCTACAGGCTGAACAACCCCAGGTCCTTCAACCAGCCAATGCAGCACAATCTGCATGTATTTCTGAAGATGCCTGAAAAATCTTATCCCAAATCCTTGGTTTTCACATATCCCTAAGCCATCAAAATGGACACTTAGAAGTGGAAACACAAACCTCCCAGTGATATCAACCAGCTCAAGGTACTCCTTGAGCAGCAGCCCTGGGTCTGGATGCTGTTACCTGCTTGGTCCATGTTGGTGGTGCCTGGAGACTTCAGGTTCTGCCCTTCCTCAGCCAGACCCTGATGTTATTCTGACTGAGCTCCTCAAAACCCACTTCCCCAGCCTCTGGGCAGCATGTCCCTGTGGGGCTTCATCTCCTCATAGGCCACCAACCCAGTGCCCCGCTGGGCAGTGCAGTCAACAGTGTATATAAGAATAACCTAACAGATTTTTGTTGGTTGGTCCCATACCTAAAACTAAAAAGGAACATGTCTTAAGTGTAAAATAAGAGTCAAAGATTTTGGATATGACCTTCAAACCTTTAATAATGTTCAATTGCATTTTAATTACTGGTGATAACAGAGACCATGGTGGTCTGAGCTCAAAGACAATAGGTTTAAAGAAGCCACAAATTGTGTGAAAGGGGTGAATCCTGACTCATTTAGTATATTTTGTGTAGACTTTTACTCATAAACAAGGACCAGTAAAAGTGAGGTGTTTGAAGTGGTGAAGGTACCACAAAAATGAGAGTGAAAGCTTCATAAAGTGACATTTTTTTCACTATTTTTGTATGTTTTCCTGTTTGTTCTTTTCAAATATTTTAGAAATATGTTCCAAGTAGGTGAGTTCATGAAATTCTAACAGCTGTTAACGTTAGGAAAGGCCAGGACTTAGAAAGACATAGGTATAGAACTATCTACAGGAATCAAGCAAATTCAAGCAAGGTCACACTTTTTTTCCTGAAAAGACTTTAAAAAAATCCACTCCAATCCATGCTGCCACAAACCACCAAAAAATCCACATCAACTCATTCTATGTAATGAAAGCATCAGTTCACAATCAGAGATTTTTCATAGCTTTCTGTTCAAACCTGGAACTGAACCCACAAACCAGTTTGAGAAGAGCCAGAAGAACACAAGAAAGAATTAATTCACTTTCCACAAGCTTGTTCAAGATGGAGACTTTCTTATGAATGTTGAATCATGACCTTGGGTAAGAAAATAGATTTTAAAATTTATTTTAAATTTTTTTTCCAGAGGCTTACCTACGAAATGAGAAACCTGGACCTGATCAGAGCAGCACCATCTATAAAGAATCATGTTTGAATGTTTTTCTGCAATGGTCTATTTTCTGGGTTGGACAAACCTGATTTTTCTTTTTCCAGGTAGCCTTCTCTTTTATTTTCTATGTTATAAGTGATGACAAAGTTCATTGCAGCCACCAGAAAGGTGTTTTTGTGTACTAACACCACTTTGGTCCTTGTTTCACCTTCTGTTTATGTGTTGGTGGGCACAGTCCATGACAGCCTCTCCACATCAGCAAGCAAATCACTTCTCTTTTCCTTACAAAATCCCACATTTGCCTCATTTTTCAGTGTTTTCTCAATTACAGCACCTCTCATCCCAGTAGATCCTAAAACACTTGCCAGCTCAACACCCCCTGATGCACAAATGACTGCATTTCTCATAATAGTAGCATGGGGTTTTAACTCACTCTCATAACAACCTTGACAAGGCAACTTTGTTCTTTAGCTAATGTCTTTAATTGGGCACACACTGGTTGTTAGGGTAGGATTAATTGTGAGCATCTGGGCATTTATTTATTTACTGTTTTGTTGTTTTTTTTTTTTTCCCTAACAGAGAGAGTACTGAAGTCATTGCTATGAGAAAATTCACATAAAGACTTGGCACATACCTTGAATGTATAAAGGCCTAAGAACCCTTAAAGGGGGATTACATTTCAACAGTGTCTCTTTAAATTTGTACACCAGAAAACAGCAGGTGTGTGTGATAACTGGACAAATAAGAACACGAATTCATTCAACTCCATGTGCTTGTGAGAAGAAGGGGGGGAAAAAAAAGAAAAAATCACTCTAATAGCTAATGTTAGTTTTATGAAAGTGAAGGACAACCTCCTGAAACTGAAGGTTGACCTAATCTTAAAGCTATGCTTGAAATTAGTGTTTTCATTACTGGGGGAAGTTGCCTCTTAAGGCTTTCATACTCCCACAAATGCCTTAGGTACATCTACAGGGCAGAAGTTCTACACTGACAAGAGTAGATCAGTGAAGGACACCAGTCTCTGAGCTGCGGTCAGCAAAAGAGACATGCCTGTACCCCACCCAGGTATATTTTGTCTTCACTGACTCCTATTAATGGTCTGGAGTCATCCAAGAAGAATCAGTGAATTACAAACACACTGTTGGATATGAAGAAGTGACCAAAGTTAGGAAGGATGAGGGAGTTTTTGATAAAAGTGGTGATCAGGCCAACTCATAATCACTGATTTGCAACATAGAGGGAGATCAGGAAAGAGCTGTGAGACAAGGACATCTGTGTTGCCTTTTGAATGTTGACAGTGATAATTTCATCACATTCTCTTTGCAAAGCAGGTAGAATGGTTGGAGATTCCAAACCTTTGCTGGATGATGGCATTCCCTAGAGTACAGAGACGTGTGAATGCTCCTCGTGTGTTTCAGCATGGTTGGTGGTGTCAGCTCAAACTCCTCAAGTGTTAACTTGAGGTCTGTTGTAGTAGATGAGGAATAGTTCCTTTTTCCTGAACTTCTGTCGGCGTATAGAGGGAAATTCTTCTAGTTCCCAACCAACAACCACCACTTTAGTGGAGTGACACCTCTAGCTACACAAACATCTGTCCATGCCTCAACTGTTATTGCATGGAAACCATGAAATATCTCAATCCATATATCCTATAGGAATAATCTTGACAGCAATATAAGTGTTTTTGCAAGGACACTGATTGGTTTAAAGTTCTCTGAAGATATAAAGTGCTTTAACTCTGCCTAGGAGATGTTCCAGCTACAGGTAATAAATAGTCATAGTGAAGTAACATCATTTTCTTATAATGTACCAAACCATCCACATACATTTGGTGACTTTGTTCATATCAGGAATATCACCTGGAGCAGAGCAAATGATCTTGGGCCAGGAATATGGTCTGTAAAAGATGTCAGGTGTCCTGGGATGGAAAACCCTCCAGAGCAAAGCTGTAGCTCTTTCAGTAAACCCTTTCATAGAATCATAGAACGTTTCAGGCTGGAAGGGACCTCTAGAGGTCATCTTGTCCAACCTCCCTACACCAGCAGGGACATCTCTACCTAGGGCAGGCTGCTCAGAGCCCCATCAAGCCTGACCTTGAAGGACTCCAGGGATGGGACCTCCACCACCTCTCTGGGCAGCCCCTTCCACTGATCTATCACCCTCATGTTAAAGAACTTTTCTCTAATATCCAGCCTAAATCTCTCCTTTCCCAGCTTAAAACCATCACTCCTGGTCCTGTCATTACAAACCCTTTTGAACAGACCTTCCCCTGCCTTCCTGTAGCCCCCTTCAGGTACTGGAAGGTCACTATGAGATCCCCCTGGAGCCTTCTCTTCTCCAGGCTGCACAGCCCCAACTCTCCCATCCTGTCTCCATACCAGAGATGCTCCATTCCCCTGAGCATTCTGGTGGCCTCCTCTGGACATGCTCCAATATGTCCCCACCCTTCTTGTGCTGGCATCTTTCCTTGGCTTCCATCTGCAGAGAGAAAGTGGCAGCGAGGACAGGGCTTTGTGGGGCGTGCTTCAGAAACCCTTTCCAATAGTCTAGAAATCTCACTAAGTGTTTCAGAAACAAAACTAATTCCTTTAAAAATTTAGCTTGTTATTGAGCATATCAGTGGAGTAAGGCTGATGTGACTCTCCAGCACATCTGTTTGCTAGCTTTACTTTTACCCCACTGCCAAAAAATGGACTGACATAAAGGTTGGAAACCCTAAAAGGGATGATTTCAATCACCATGTCATAGACATATATATGTTGGTCTGAAACAATGGACAAAATTTCCTTTTTTTTTTTTTTTAAGATGGTATCTCCTGTTACAACCTGGTGTATCCCACCTTACTCCTGTCCTAAAAGTCAACATTTAACTATTACTGAGAATTAACACCTCCCTTTAAAATCCCTTGGCCAAGTTAAAGACTATTTCAACAGTCACACTCGTGTAAGTACACTTATTAAAGTAATTAAAATTATTTGGGATTAACAGGACAAAATACTTAATCTTTCAGGAGAACCAGGCTGGAGCTTTTTATATTTTCCTAAACAAAGGATTTATTGTCTTTTATAAAATGTGAGGTTATGTCTCTAGAGGTGGTTTGGCATATGTTCCCTCTATTTTAATACTCATTCACTTTGCATCGGGTGTGATATGCTCTTTTCTGATGAAACTTGGAAGTTTTCGTTTGAAAAATGATGTGTCTTATAGATAGCATGGACTAAGCAATTTTAGCTATGGCAGAGCAATAAAAAACATTCTTACCATGGATTCATTGAAGGTGCAAGGACAAATATTAACCTTGGTAGGTCTATTATAGCACTTACTTAAAAAAAGAGGAAAGGAAGGAAAGGCATTCATATTTAAATTGTCTCTATGTCTTTGTGCGAGGAAGCAAATTTATGAACCTGAATGAAGGTTTAGGAGTAGGATGCTGCTAATGTGTTAAAAAATATTTTAAAAACAACATATGAAACTAAATAACAGTTTGCACTAATTCCAGAAACTGGAATTCTTGCTCATTTTTAGTAAAAAAAAATGCATACATTTTATATGCATATTTCCATGTAGATTTAGTTTGTTTTGCTAATTTGCTAATGACTCAGAAATTAACAATTGATAACGCTGATTCTAAGTAAATAATGAATATAAAGGACATGCTTTAGTATATACAGTATGAATATAATTTATTTTATCAGATGAAACATAGAAATTCTTTACCTGTCTATAGAAATGATATAAAGGCAAATCCCGCTCATTTTAAGCAAGCAAGAAACTTATTAAGGTTGATGGGACGTTTCCCAGGAGTGAGGAAAAAAGGATTTGGCCCCATGCACATCATTTAGGAAGGAGCTGAATCCTTCCTATGCCTAAGAGGCAAATAAAACCACTGAAATATAAATACCCAGTCTATACTTCACACCTTCCCCGTGCAATGTTGAAATTATTATTTACTATTTAATTTTTGTTTTATTTCGGTCGGGTGGGGGGGAGGAAAGACTTTATTGAATATTTTTACATTGAATTAGTGAACCTGAAGGTCCCATCTGCAAGAGGAAGGTGTAAAGTTCAGGCGGGCAGGGCCCGTGGGGTTGGAATTTCTCGAGTGATAAAAACCTATGGGCCACGGTTTCAGATTTGTTGTTGCCAATCCGGGCTCCTGGTTGATCCCAGTTTTAGAACTGATGTGCAATATTTAGAGCCTGGCACGGAGCCAACGATATCATTAAATCCTCTCTGCCAGCTCTAGCAGAGAGCAGTTCCAGGCTAGGAGCTGTCTTCACGTCAGCACAACTTCTTAAATACCCACAAGATGGGAAAAGGGGAAGCGAATGAATTATTCAGGAGTAAGTTTGGTAATCAAAGACTGAGAGGTTTTATTAAAACAAGAACAAAGCTCTTGCCATCAATTAAAGCACTTCCGTCTTTATGTAAATGCTTAACGAAAGGAACGAAGCTGTTTCCAGTCCTCCCTGTAGTGCATGGGGGATTTCATGATGAGGATGATGAGCCTTCAGCCCTGAGTGTGGGTAGACACCCCTGACCAAAGAGGAGATGTCCACTCCCACCCATGGGACCACTTCAGCACTTGTTCATCACTTCAGACCCAAGTTTGGCACCAGATCAACCACCCACCCCCAAAACCTGGTCCTGCTTCTCCCTTCATCTAGGGACAACCAACAGAAACAAGCATCGTCCTCAATCCTATTTATCATTAAGACACTAATTCTGGTGTCTTCTCTTGCTCAGCACTTATTTTCTTAGTGTGAATTAAGACCATTACATTAAATTGAGTCTGGTTTACATTTTTAGGAGAAAAATTGCAAGATATTGTTTACTTGCACGCATTTTCTATGCATATGTGCTTGAGAATAGAAGAAATAATGGGCTAGTTTATCACTATACGTATGAACTTCACAGACTGCACTGAATTATTGGTTTCTGAAGGAAATAATATTATCAGGTCACCCTAATGCTAAGCAGTATTACATTTTAGTAGATAATTTCTGAAAAGTGCTTACTTTTGGAAAAAAAAAGAAAAAAACCTGAAAGAAAAAAATCCTTGCAACAGTGCTGACTGAAAAAAAATATTTATATTTATATTAAACCCCTCAGCTAGATTCTTAGACACATCACTGCTTAAAATGCAGTCACCTGACAAAAACAGTTCTAATTATTACCCCCTTGGGCTAACATTTTTCAGAGTGACTGGCTAAAATGCACTCCAGCTCATAATTTCTATCTCTGACAGTGGAAGACATAACCTAGTTTCCTCTAATGCAAAAGTCTCTAATCTAGAGGGCAAGACCCTGTTCCGTATAACACTGAAGGGAGAAAATGCAATTTGAGCACAAGGAAATTGCACACATAGTTTGATAGTTCTACCATTCTCATTTTTTTTCCCCAGGATTAAATGTCTTGTTTTATTTTATGCTAAATTATGACCTGGCTAGGACTTGTATATATTCTTCATGGTATTCTGGAAATCTTATACTGTGAAAACAAAGGGATACAGAAATTCAGCCTAACTTTCTTCATTAAAAATTCCGAATTTCCATACAGGGGTTAAGGATATTTTTTTCTTAATGGATAGTTTTTTGCTTTGGCAAGTGGCACTTGCAAACAATAAGCTTCATTCACCTCTGGGTTAATCCAGTTGTGTATCAGCACAGCGTGATTGATTTCGTATTGGTGTAATGCAGTAGTGAATCAGGCTCCAAGGTTTGAAAACAGAGCACTGCATTAACATCTACATTTGTATACTGAAGCACTGGGGAACAGATTTTCAGATGGGCTCCATCCCAGCGTCGTTTCCTCGCAGCACATTTTTCACCACCAAGAATAAAATTAAAGAAAAAAAAAGAGAAAAAAAGAGTCCATAATTTTGTGCTGGTTAACACCACAGGGAATGAAAATTAGGGAGTCTCTTGGATAACGAACCCCCTGAATTATACATGCACCTGACTGAATTATATATGTAATTGAGTAGTTAGATGCTTAACTACTAATATTTACAATAGAGGGTACTGGCCAAAATTTGAGCCTTGATGTGCAAACCCAACTGCTAATGCCATTCAAGTGACATCACCCAAATTCTTCCTTCCCCCTTGACTTTGGGGACATGGCAGCATCTGTCCCCAGCTGAGCCTGACCAGAAGGATTCCTGGCAATGGTGGGGGAAAATAATTAACTTTTTTTTTTTTTCCCCTTGGTTCTGTTCACGTAGGCAGTGGTTGAATAATAAATTGACCTCAATCTGATAAAGCCAAAAATGCCTGAAGAGTTTCGAGGAAGTGAGTCAGGAATCCTGGAAGGGATACTTTTTTTTTTACATAGGGGTTTTATTAACAATTTTTATTTCTCCCACCCTTTCCTTTGTAGCTTGACAGCTGCTGCTTGACATCTTTTCTTCCAGGCAGGGCAGCTGGGTTGGCAAGTTTGTGGTTGGTACCTGTGCATTGCCTTTGTGAGCTGTGGGTCCACCAGTCCTGTCCTCAAAATGCACATTGCCCTCACATCTCATACATCTTCCACCACTTGAAGGAATATCTAGAAATATTGGTGGCAAAAATACAGTCCAAATAAAGGAGAACCAAAGATATCTGTATCCTGAGCTGCTCCCCAGCAGCATGGACAGCAGGGCAGGGTGGGGATCCTGCCCCTCTGCTCCACTCTGGGGAGACCCCCCTGCAGTGCTGGGGACACCTCTGGAGTCCTCAGCACAGCAGAGCCATGGAGCTGGTGGATTGGGGCCAGAGGAGGCCCCAGCAATGGTGGGAGGCCTGGAAGCCTCTGCTGGAAGGCCAGGCTGGGAGAGTTGGGCTTGGTCAGCCTGGAGAGGAGAAGACTCCAGGGGGACCTTCTTGTGTCCTTGCAGTACTTCAAGGAGCCTGTCAGAAAGATGGGGACAGAGTTTTGAGCAGGACCTGTTGGGACAGGACAAGGGGGAGATGGTTTGAAACTAAAAGAGGGAGGTTTAGACTAGAGAGAAGGAAGAAACTGTTGACACTGAGGTTGGTGAGAGCTTGTGCCAGGTTGCCCAGAGAGGTGGTGGCTGCCCCATCCCTGGCACCATTGCAGGTGAGGTTGTTTGGGGCTCTGAGCAACCTGCTCTAGTTGCAGATGTCCCTGCTCAGTGCAGGGGGGTTGGATCAGATGACCTTGGAAGGTCTATTCCAACCTAAAACATACTGTGTTTACCTGCCATTAAACCTCCCATTGCCACAATATTTATGTTTAAAACTCTTTCCACAGACTTGTGGGTGTACTGAAGTAGGAGAAGGAAACTCTCTACTTCACTTTCTTCTTTCAGTTGGACTCTATTTCTTTTTTTTTTTTATAAATACCAACGCTTAGCAGAGTTTTCCGTGAATTATAGGACCTTATACTGGTGAGTCAGTGCTGGATAAATGGTCTCCTTTGCCTTTTTTTTAAGGACAGAGAATGAGTGAACATGAGCAGTGCAAACAGGGGCCTGAGGCCATAATCACCAGAAAGCTTAAATCTATGAAAATCACTTGGGTACAGTCTCTGGGCAGAGAGCATTTTTTTGGTGCACATTCTTGTCTCTATTATGCACATCTGTTTGCAGGATCTCAGCCCACACTTGCAGAGAAGATCACAGTATTTTCTAGCATCCAACCTGCAGGCTGAAATTGAAAAGGAAGGGGGAGTTTGGGTGGTTGTTTGGGGCTTCACAGGACGTGGTTCATGGTACAGGAGCTACTGCGTGGGACCATAAAATATAAGATACATGGTGGATGGATTCTTGCTCTAGATGGGTTTACCCTTTGCAATCAGAAGAGACATTGAGTATTGAAGAGCAAGCCTGGGTTGAACCGAACTGTGCAATCCCAGTAAAATGCCATCTCCCCAGATATTACACATTATGAGAAGGTTTCCTTGTATTTGTGTAGTTAGTGAGGCAAGCAGGGAGATATAAAGCAAACTATTTATTTGCTACTGTCAAGTATCACACTATTAGCAATTAATCTCTAAATTACCTTGTTTTCTATATTTTTTTTTTTCCTGCCTGTGAGGACTTGAGCTCGTAAAACATCAGCAGAATCCCAAGGGATTTCCAAGAAAACCTATTTTGAAGCAAGCCTGCCAATATTAAACATATCTTACATTACTGTGGTCAGACATATCAGCGATCCTTACTCCTGCCTGTGGTGGACCACCTGCAAAGGTCAAAGAGTGGTTGATGTCACCCTGAACCATCAGTCCCCAGGCATCTTGCTCAGACCTCTGTCTGTCAGCTTGCTCAGGGGCAGAAGAAGCCCAGCTCCTCTCAGATGCTGCAGGAGACATATGATTAATAGCTTTTAGTCAGTCTGGGTGAGTGAGATTAAAGTCAAAGAGAAAGGCTTAACACCCATTCACTGAGACAGCTGTCCTCTGGTAGCTGGGTTCTGTAGAGGTCCATCCATTGATATAGATCAACTGATGGCTTGCCCTTCAACGTGGCACAGCGTAAATACTGAAAGATCCTTTTATACCACTGGTGTTTAAATTCAGACTGACAAATGAGCCACAACCACCACCTGAGGGAATAATCCTACAGCAGCCAATGAACTGGTGAGGCAACAGCTTCCTATGGGCAGGTCATGCAAATAACCTCTGCAGAAACCCAAGCTCTAAGCAGCCAAGGGATGAAACGTGCCTGAACTCCTTGGTAGAGCCACTCATGCCCAGCTGGGCTCATCAGATCCAACCCCAACATTGGCAGGGATGAAGAAGGGTTGGGGGAAACCCCAGGGGAAGTGATGGGGTGGACAGGGAGTGGATATCAACGTGGAAAACATTCCTGAGGGAGACACTGATGGTAAAAGGCTGGAAAGCATGGCCCCCAGTCCCTGACTGATTGGGTTTTTACTTTCCACCTTTCATAATTCCATAATAATTTTAGCTCTGTGAAGAGGACAACAGTTTGGCCACTGTCACAGCCTGAGCACTCCTCCACTCCTCCATTATCTTCTGCCACTTTCATCTTGGACAACATCACCATCACCTTATCATCACAACCAGCTGATTTACACTTTGAATATAAAATGAAGATGGGTGGATCTATCTTTCTTGTGTTGATAAGATCACTGCTTTCCCAGTTAAAACCGTTTCTAGGAAATTTTATTTAGTGCATTATCTCTTTATACTCTACAAGAGAACTTGGAACCTCATGACAAAATGAAGGAAAATGTTTTTCTGCTTAATCCTAAGGCTAGATTAGGATATTCTCACATGGAGAACAGAAGATATTAATCATTCATGTTGGGAAAAAACCCAAACTAGTTGTTACTTCACCAGAAGGGGATATTGCAAGTGTCTGCAGCCTGTATACCAAGCTTTCTGTATGGACAGCAAGAGTAGGAACTAGTCCTAATTCTCTTACAAAAACTGCCAGGGAAGTCCACAAGGCTGGAAAAGGTTTTGATTCTCTGCATTGGTAATTCTATATTGCAATACATAGTATGGAACACATCAAGAAATGCATGGAAGCAACAAGAGATCTGCAATCAGCAAGTTGGATGCTTGGGAGGATTTCTGGTGATGCTTGGAAAGGACAGTGAATGGCATTTGAACCTTCTTGAGATGAAGCCTGTTCCTTTGTGAATCCCTACAGACATGGTCCTGATTGTTTTTAACGTTCTGAATCATTGTTTGGGCACTATCATGCACTTCTGTGATGCCACAGACTTGTTACTCCCTAGGCCCCATGACAGAACTTGCTGGTCTTGCTGGTGGCCTCCTATCTGAAGCCTGGCACAGAAGGTGGTCTCCCTGGAATGCCAGAATCAGAGAATCACAGAATGAACGGGACCTCTGGAGATGATCTGGTCCAACCCCCCTGCTCCAGCAGCTCCCCCAGAGCAGGGGGCCCAGCAGCGTCTCCAGTCCCCTTGGGAATCTCTCCAGACAAGGAGACTCCACAACCTCTCTGGGCAGCCTGGCACAGGCTCTAACACCCTCACAACAAACAACCACCTCCTCCTGCTCACATGCAACCTCCTGGCTTCCACTTGGTGCCCAGTGCCCCTTGTCCTGTCCCTGGGCACCACTGACAAGAGTCTGGCCCCAGCCTCTTGCCCCCACCCTTTAGCTCTTGAGCAGCATTGATCAGATGCCCTCTCAGTCTTCTCCAGGCTAAACAACCTGAGGTCTTTCAGTTTTCCCTAGGCACAGAGATGCTCCAGTCCCATCAGCATCTCCACAGCCTCCACTGGCCTCTCTCCAGTAGTTCCTTGACTCTCTTGAACTGGGGAGCCCAGAGCTGGACCCAGTGCTCCAGATGTGGCCTCAGTGGGGCAGAGTAGAGATGGAGGAGGACATCCCTCGTCCTGCTGGCCACACTCTTCTGAATGCACCCCAAGACACCATTGGTCTTCTTGGCTCCAAAACCACATTGCTAACTCATGGAAGAAGCACATTTCTCAGGGACAATATATTAAAAAAGACCCAACCCAAATAATTTTCCTTTTCATTTTTATGAGGAACAAAAAGCAACAAACCTTTATAATCATTGGGGCTACAAGTGCTTTGATAGAGTAATTGGGACCATGAAGTGTTTTCAAGCCAAGCCTTAATAATATGCTGTTAAATGATTGCAGAGGGGAGAAGTGGGGAAAGGAGTATCTGCTGAAGTCAGTGGGAGATCTGCAGCTCCCTTCACTGGAGCCAGGTTTTCATCCCAAGCCTGCTGCTGACAGCAATGTTCATGAACATCTAGAAAAACATTATAGTATTTCGTCATTGTTTAGTTGGGAACTGGATGTGTCTGTGCCTCAGGAGTAATTCACTATATCACCTAAACAACTTAATCATCTGAGCTTTTCATGTGTGCTGGCAAGAAGCAGACCCAGACATTTGAAAAAGAAAAACAATATAAATACATTTGAACACCTACTGGAAGATACAGAATCCCTGTTTTTTTTTTTTTTCCTAGGGAATTCTTCATTTCAGCTGCACTGTTTTTGAACCGTAACCCTGGCTTAGCAATTTTCATCCTGCTACATAATGAAGCTCACTGTTACAAATTTTCATATTCAAGAGTAGAAAACTGTAAGGAACTGAAAAATGAAAGCAGTAACAGTTTATAGGCACAGTACTGTAAAATTATCATATTTCTGCAGTAGAGTTACTGATTTGATTGCCCTTCTTTTAACCACTTATCTGCTTTCCTTAAATATAAATTATGGGTGTGTAGAAAGAAAAAAAAAACCCACCATATATGTTTCATTCTCCACATTCTCATGCAGGAAGGGGAAAGGTCCAGGAGGAGACATGTGGGACATGTCCATTGAGCTTGACTCCTGAAATCAAGCAGAAGGAAAACAAAGAGAAGGAGAGAAGGTCCATGTCTAGTTGAGAAGAGCTTGCTATAAAGTTTTACTCACCTATGTAATAATTATTTAGGAGTGCAGTGTAATAACACTCACTTATCTGGGTGTTTATGCTTCATGGTCAGTCTTACAGACCTCATGAAACTCTTCAAGGTGGTTTCATAGAGAGACCTCGTGGGCTGCAAATTTTTTTTTCTATTTTGTTTTCTTTTTGAGCAGACCAAACATGGCCATGAAACGAACCCAAACAAGACTCAGAAGAGTGCAGGATTCCTACACTTTCCCCCCAAAGATCAGAGGACGGCTGCTGCATTCTCGCTCAATTTAAACAAAAGTAAAGGGCAGCGAGCGTACCCTCCCCTAATGGGCACCCCCACTGGGGACATTGTTCCAGCACCACCACGGACACGTCCCCAGTGCAGCTGGATGTGTAAACAAGGACATAATCCTCCTGAAAGAGCTCTTGCAGCTTGGCAGGGCTCGCCGTGTTGTTAACATATTGTGCCAAAGCAATAACAAAGCCATCGCTTTAAAGTTTATTTGCAGGCGCTTATTAATCAAGAAATTTTCCAGAAATTGCTTCTAAAGGATGGACCTTCCAGAAAGTCGCTGTTTGGGGGAGGAAGGTTTCCAGATGGCTTCTTTTTTTTTTTTTCTTTTCACTTATCTGTAGCCTGTTACTAGAATAAATCAGAATTTAGTCCAAGTTCAGGCGAGACAGAAAACACATTGCTGTTGTACAATGTAAGGGAGCCTTCTGGGTTTTTGTTTTGAGCTCTTTCCATGTCTTTCAAGGCCAATCAGCCTTTGGGTCATGGTTCTTCACTAGGCTGGAGATAGTCAACACAACATACCTTGGCTTGCTAGCAACAAATTCAAAACATGAGCAGCTATAAATTCAATATAATTATCCTAAGCGTACACAAATCACTACTTCCAAGTCAGGTGCTCCAAGAAAGGAAAGTGTGCTTGGATATTTTTCCAGTTTACTTAGTTGGTATTCCAGATTTTTAAAGGACAGTCAGAAAAATGGCAGCATAAAGTGAGAGGGAAAGGTGTAATTTTGAAAATAAGATTTCTGAAGATTTTCTTCATGATGGTTTGGGGTAAAACTATAGCCAGAGCAAGGTTTGTTATGGAGATGAATAATCAATAACAAATTCTAAGCCTCTTTTTTTTTTTTTAAATTTATTTTTTTTAAGTGATCCTAGAAATTAAGGAGAAAGCTGTTCTGGATGAGTTTCATAAGAAAGCAAGCCAGAACAAGAAAAATGAGGGCTTGGTCAACTTTACCATTGAAAATCATTATTATAAATTTATATTCACGGGACTTACACCAAAAAGGCCATTTTTTAATAATAGTCAGGTAGTGTTAGAAGAATTTTGGGGGTTTTTTGGGTGGATTTTTTTGTTTGTTTGTTTTTTTGGTGGTGGTTGTTGTTTTTTTAATAAAGTCGTAGAATGTATTGGGTTAGAAGGGACCTTCAAAGGTCATTTAGTCCAACCTCTTTACAGTCAGCAGGGACATCTCCAACTAGATCAGGTTGTTTTTGTGTTCAATATGATTTGGTGTCTCCAACAGGAACTACGTATAAAGCACAAATTTAGGTATGTAGGTGTGTTACCTGTGTGCTCCTCCACCTGAAAATCATTAGTAGCCCTGTTTTCTTGGCTAAAACTTGGCCATTTCCAATGTTGCTGCCCTAGATGGTGGTGCAACCATTTCACCAGGACACTGATCTCTGGATATCCTGGGTAAAACTTCACTGGGCATGCAGAGAATGGATGTGAAAACTCAGGATGTTCCTTGTTTCATGTGGGCCATTGGTTTGTCCTGTCCCATGCTGGATTTACCACACATTTGGTTCAGCTGAGCATGTTTGGTAGGTCCCATGCCTCCACTTTGCTGCACACATGCAGACCAGCTGCAACAGCTCCATTTATCACTTTGAGACCTATTGAACTTAACAGATCCATGTTTGAGGTGTTTTTCAGCCCAAGTGTAACTGAAACCCCTTATCTGCCCTCTCAACCTAAGCAGAACTACAAATGGATTTAAAAATACATATATTTTGGTCTAGATTACTCCTGTTTTCTTTGCTGGAGCAAGTTGAGGTCCTGCTAATGCTGCTTTTTCTATCGCTCTTTGCTATGCAGAAGATTCCTACAGAAGATGTCATTTGCTGTTAAAACCTCTTAGGCCTCAAAAGCTGCAGTTTGCTCTGATATTTTCAGAGGAAACTCCAAAAGCCACTAGAGTCCACGTTTCAGACCTGTTGAGGATGGTCCTACAGCCTAACTGCCCATGGTCAAGTGAAGTAAAATGAGAGCAAAGCCTTTAATTACTCAGCTATGATACCTCTCATGTGTGCTGGGGCATATACCATAGTTGGGACTGATGATCCTTGAGTTAATTATACAGATTAGATTTATTTTTATAACTGGCAGACCTGTGATTTGACCAGCTGCCAGTTGACCTTCCTTGTTCCAATTCAAACCCAAAGACCCAGGTACAAGAATTCTCTCTGTCTAGGATGTTTTCTTCATTTTTGAGATCTACAGATTAAAAATATTGTTATCACTGACCCCAAAATATATATGTCTTTATGTCATAAACATTTTTATTCTGTGATGACTGTAAGAGATTTATTATAGAATACGTGCTATGACAGATGTCCTTTATGTGTTATTCAGCTTAAGGAGATGGTGTTTGCTTCATATCAGCTACAAACACCTCTATTATTGCAGATGTTGCTAGTTTTGAATCCCCAGTTCAATAGTAATAATTTATTATAATATTTATTATTTTTAAAATTACTAATCATATCATCATACAATGGTTTGCATCAGAAGGGACCTTCAAGATCACCTAATTCCAGCCCCCTGCCATGGCAAGAACACCTCCCACTAGACCAGGTTGCTCAAAGCTCCATTCAACCTGGTCTGGAATATTTTGAGGTGTATCCACAAGTTATTATTATTTTCTTATCATTTTAAAAGAAAGAGCTTATTATTTTTGGTATCATTGACAGTCTTTGCCCTTTTACTTATCTAGTCATGGTTCCTTTTCCGTCACAACATCACTTAGATACCAACTAATGAAGCTGAGTGAATCTGCTGATAACCTGAAAGAATGAGCTTTAATGGTGTGAAATACCCCATGTATGTAAACAAATACCAAACACAATACTATCATTACTATTTATTCATCTCACTGCTGAAAAACACTTCCATTTTGGTCATAGAATGGAAAATAATGGCTTGGCTGACAGTTACACCTTGTTTTGGATCAACAACTTGACTTGAGAGTAGTTGAGCCATGAGTGAAATGAAGCACCAAACAAATATTGTTTCCTTCACATAATCCCAGCATGGTGAGGATTGGAAGGGACCTCTGAAGACCATCTAGTCCAACCCCCTTGCAGAGCAGATCCTAGAGTAGATCATGTCTAGACTTTCCTTCTGTCTTCTGCAGCCACCTGAGACCCAGGATTTCTGCATCACTGCATCAACCAAACCAACCCTCCTCTACTCTGGAGTTGGCAAGCACGAGGTCACAAAGTTAAATAGGGCAGAAAAGCAAAAGGAAAAAAGAAAAGAAATGAAATGAGGGGGAAAATGTATGTTTAAGAGGTCTATATCTTAATGCCTTCCAACTGGAAAAGCCAGAACTTAGTAAAAAAGCAGGAAGATTTAAGTTAAAAATGTGCCTTTATTTTTTTCCCCAGAAAATAACGGCTCATCCTTGAATCTAAACTTTTTTTTATCACTAGGTAATACAGAATCCAAAGGAAAATAGATCCCTAATTTCTACAGCTGTGCCTCTTCACCACCCTCAGTTCTGGATGCCTCAGAGGAGGGTTGTGGTCTGCCTGGTTTGGATCTCTGAAGCAGAATACTTGCAGATGCTACATATGAAACTGCATATTAAGAGAATATGTGCATGTTCTTTCTTGAAACAAGAATTTAAAACTCATTTTTTCTGTTTTCTGTAAAAGCCGTGGATGGGTCACACATAAGCATCAGAAATATACCAGATTTCTGGAGTAACAGATGCCTTTTACTGATATTTTCTTGATGTTGGCACCACAGAAGTGAAATGGTTAAATAATTTTGCCTTCTGTTGAAACAATATATAACCCCTTCGTTATTATGCATAGCTTTCATGCATACTATTTGAAGATATAGTGATTTATCCAGCTGGTTTCTTATATAATCTTGAGGTATAAATTTATATAGTGGGAGTTTTAGTGTATTTATGATGCATAGTAAATTGTATTTAAAAAGTAACTTGTGCAATATATTATACAGCCTTGCTTTAGACTGTTCACTCAAGACATACACAGAAGCTTAAGAACTGATCCAGATTTTCTGCTCTGAACTTTGAAAATGGGTGGAAACACAAGACTTTGCAAAAATCCCTGATTTCCTTTACTGAGAACTTGTGTTGTGAAGCTTTTTAGTTCTGTATGAAAAAAAGGCTTTTTGGGGGCCACGCTAGCTGAAATTAGTGTTAAAGTCTGAGAATGTCTACACAACAATTATGTGTGACAAAAAGAGATTAGTATAGAAGAAGAAATTGATTCCTACGTGTGAAAACCAAAGGATTGCTAATCTAGGTACCTGATTATAGCCCAAGTGAATCTCTTCAACAACTCAACTTTTTCTCTCCAATTCCCTGAAAAACCTTTGTATGTGTGTTGTTATTTTCTGATATAACAATGGTCAGTTCCTAGATGACCTATGTTTCCATAAATACTATTCTAGAAAATTGTATGGTTTTACAGCAGTTGAATTAATTGTAAAACCTTTTTTAAATTTTTTTATTCTTATTTTTTTTTTACTGTAGTTTGCACATACGGTTCCTCTGTATGGTCTAAATTTGAAAAAAAAAACATTTTACACACACATGACATTCCTAAAAATCACTAAAGACTTCCAAGTGCATAAACACCTACATGTGGGTTTCACATATGTAAATCTCTCAGATATTTAGCTCCACAGATGCTTAAAGCTTTGGCTCAAGCCAAAGCCCCAGTTTTAACTGAGGTATTTCCTCATCTGCCTTGTGAACAGAGCAAAACCAAATTAAAAAAAGTGATAAACTAAACCCAAGTGACAAACTCTTTACCTGCAGTTTTGGGAATGAACAATCAAATCCCACCCAGTGAGATAATTTTGCTGTGCTAATGATTTTCTCATGTATTAATAACAGATCACTCTCATGAGGCAGAAATGTTGAAACCTGTCATCCAAAGCCTCTTGGTTTTACCTAAACCTAAATTTAGGAGCTTGGAATTTACCTAGAGCACAAAAATTGAAGGTAAGGATTTGACATAAAGCCTATAAGAAGCAGAGTCTATGCCCTGCTCATGGACTACAGAAGCAATTTGAAGCTATCAAGGCTTCATGGTATAATCTAGAACACAACATGGCCCACGAAACAAAATTCAGTCTTAAATTATACACATTTTCCAGCCAAAATGGCTTTATCTAACAAATTTCATTAATGAATGTGAGGGAAAGAGAGAGATGAGCCAGGCATTCACATTTAAATTCAAGACATAAAGATACTGAGTCAGCAAAAGTGCTGTTGTTAAACTACTGGAGTGTCACGTGCTGATGAAGAAAACCTGCTGGAATGCTGAGAAATCCTGATACCTACTTGAGAAATATATATATATAAATGATTATATTTGGCTAATGTTTCTATCACCCCCATTGAAGACCTGGTTAGAGGTCTGTGACTCTCATCCCTGAGCAGAGATGTCTCTGAGACCATGTATTTTTTGCCACGTGCTGAAGACCAAAGAGCAGACATGGTAGATCTTAAAAGGTCTATTCAACACCCTGAAAATCTCATTTTCAGGAGTCTCTGTGCAGCTCGGAAGCAGATGCAGTGAAGGTGATGGTTGGAGCAGTGCTTGGAAAAATCAGTGACAAAACCATCTATGACCCTGTGAACTAAGTTGTGCAAATGATGTTGGTTTTGTTTTGGAAATGGTTAAAGCAGGCAGCAATTAGGGCAATCAGGCTGAGATTCTGGTTTGCCTTAATTTTGAGTAGAATGAGCATTTGAAGATGTTTGGGAGCACAGTTCAAGGTTTTTCCTTGAGCCTTTACAACATAAGGAATGGGGATAACAAACCAGACTGTTGTATGTGGTGTTTTAGGTCTCCTAGAGCCTCCAGCCTGTGCCTTTCTTGTGTTATCTCACACCCATCACAAGCTAGGACTCTGATTAATTTCATAAAAATTCACACTTAATTCAAAGATCACCCTGCCTCGCCTGAAAAACAATGAATAAACCCAAATTCCTCACTTGGTATACAAAGGGGTTTTGGAATCACACATACTTTTCATTCTTCCTCTGTATAGATTATACAGCTGTTTTATTTTAAGACTTGCTTGGGAATAATTTGATATACAGTGTCATTGTCTGCTCCAGTTTGGGCAGGCATGGTCCTAATTTGGGTAAATATATCTTGATCAAAAGGACCAACAAATGGAAAATGCTCTTAGCGTGGTAAATTGATAGTGATTCTTAGGGCGCAGGAAGCTGGTGGTCACAAATTACCCCCAATACCCTTTTTTTTAACTACTAAAAAGTTTTTTGAAATCAGGGATAAACAATTTAGCTTCTCAATAACCATGCAAAATATCATAAAGGAAGGGCCACGATAACAAACTGTGCTGTCAAATCCCCAGAAGAATGAGTTTATTGGGAGTCTTTCATTCCTCCTCAATAAACCTTGTTGACCAGTTCTCCTGAAACATAAATAAACAAACAAATGCTCAGGGAGAACTTCCACCACACCAGCCTCCTGCTGGGTTATGGCTCAACTCTATCAGCAATTGTATCTGGCCTCAAGAACATCACACAGGAACGTATTTATCAGTATTTCAAATAAATAAATACATACTCTTAATCAGTGCACACGTGGGAAATTTCTAGAGCTTTAATTTTCAAGCTTTTTCATGTCCAATGGGGTCAATTTGTATCTGTTTTATTTGTGTTTTGGGGTTTTTTTTGGGGGGAGGGTGGGTTGTTGGTGCTTTTGTTTGTTTATGTTTTGGGGGTTGGTTTGTTTATGTTTTTTGCTTGGTTGGTTGGGGTTTTTTGTTGTCATTTGGTTGGTTTTGCTTTCAAACAAAACCAAGTGATCATAGCGACTATAACACGAATCTTTTAATGTTTGAAAAGAGCTAAATCGTTGCTGAAATTTTAAGCTGCCAACCTAATCTCAAGTACCTGTTCAAACTATAGTTGGACAAGAGGTTGCAGCTTAAAATAAGTGGTAAATGAAAGTTGCATAAATGTTCATAGTTTTTAGGTAACTTGGGCTTGGTGTCTCATGACCCACCTGATTTCTCATTTCTCATTTCCCCCCACTCTCACTAAACACATTATTTTTTCCTAGGCTGTAAAGAAGAGGAGGACAGAAAGGCATGAAGGTTTAGTCCATTTCTAATTTCTCATAGAATCATAGATAGCCAGGTTGGAAGGGACTTCAAGGATCATCTAGTCCAACCTTTCAAGACAGAAAAATACCACTGACCCTATTTCTAGGGTCAGTTTAAATACCTAGGACAGGGAAGCAGATAGGGGAAATGAAGATAAACAGTAAGGATTAAAAAAGCTAAAAGAGAAGAAAAGGTATGAACTTGTTACTGGGAGAGAAGACTATTTATGAGAGAATGATGTAACAGCTTGTGATGAGCTGGTTGTTCATCTGATAGAGTCTCTTTGTGTTAATTGATCAAGGTTCTACTACAGCTGTTTCTTTTTTCCTGCTACTGGAAATGGAAGGGACAAATTTGTATGGTTAGAAACTTGATTTCCATCAATACTCATGGCCTGCTTTGCTCCTCTTGCTGTTCTTCTATGCCATGTGAACAGGGTTTTTTCCTCTGTAATAGCTACTCCTCAGATGCCTCTTCACTTTACTATCGACTTTTACCAGCCTTTTCCTTGCCAAGTGAACCAAGGAAAACTCTTCTACATCATCTTGGTAGTTCACATGTACATAATGGTCCTTCCCTGCACTTCTACTTGGAATTGGTCTTTCTTGAATATGGGATGACTAAAGTCATAATGACACTGTAGAAAAGTTTCAGCAGTGCATTGTATAACTACACGGATTACAACGTGCTCATTAATACTTCCCTCAGCACCCTAAAACTTGCTTTGGTCATCATAGGAAGTGTTTAGCTTTTATTTGTGGCTGTTTTACATCTAGACCCATCCTGTGGTCACCTAACTCAGCCCTGTTGATGAATAAGAAGCAGCTTTAGCACACTTGTCCCTCAGCACAGGACATTGCACATCTACCTGTGCAGCTCTCACCACTGACTGTATCCCAGTCCTCCTAGAAGGACAGCTCCCTTTTGCCCTTTCCCTTTTCCTCTCCCTCTCCCTCTCCCTCNCTCCCCGTATCCTATTAAGTCATATTTAATGCACAAATATTTTCCAAAGTTTATACCCCAACTTAAGCTAGGCATTTCTTCCACTAACGTGGTCATTTCCATTGCTTTTTCAGCTGGCATCACCCATTTTTCCTCTGACTTTAGACTACTGCAAGGTCAACAAATTCCTGCAAGCATTCAAGCCAGGCTGGTGTGGTTCTGGCAGTTAACTGCCTGTCAACCCTCACCAAAGGTGGGAGCCCTCCTGTGTGACTTCAGATCGTGCAGACCTGGCAACCAGATTCTGAAAATCCCAGTTAAGGGACTGCAGAAATCACGCACTTCCAAAGAGTTTGGGTTTCACCCTCTCTAAAGTCTCATACGGAATGTGTTTGTTTTGGTTCCTCTAGATCATCAAAGCACTGCTAAGTGATGAAAGTGCCTCCGAGAAACATAAATGCCTTTAGACTAAAATTTTAATACTTGTAACCACCTCATTAAAATCACTCACCGTCTTTCCCCAACACAAACATATACAAATGGTGGTAAAATATTTAAAAGGCCTTTAACAACCCATAAATAACTCAGGAGGAAAAAAGGAAATAAGAAGTAACTTATTAGTACACAATGAATATCTAGAGAAAAAAAAAAAGAATAAAAAAAATCCAAAAGAGCTACTTATTTATAAGGTAATTATATTTATATGAAAATACAAACCAAAGAAAATACTAAAATAACGAGTCTATTCTGCTTCTTCCCTCTCTTTGGGCTACACTCATGGCTTGTGATGGGTTGCAATTTAAAGACAACCAACAAAGTTGGCAGCTTTTAGAGGTACCCCCAGTTGATGGGTCTTTTCCTGGTGTGTGAGGACTCTGAGGCTGCAACACCCTCCTGCAAATATCAGAGGACAACAGCAAATAGAATTGGCTGTATTTATGGTATGTGATGTGTGCACAAGAGATGTGAAAACAGAACAGAAGCAGCAGAAAACCAACAGAGGGGGATAACAGAACTCCATCATCCGTGCTTTTGGGCTAGAGGTTTCCATGATGAAGGTATGTGGGTGCAAACAAACCTGACAGTTTAAATAACCATTTCTCTGACTTTTTAGCCCCAAACAATAGTCTGTAGACTTAACCCTTGATATACGATACATAAATAAGTTGGGAGCTCTTTCCTTCCATAATAGGTGTTAATTTAGACTTCTCCCATCAGCCCATCACTCATGTTTCCCAACCAAAAGGTGTTAGGGCCCCTATCTTGCTGCCACTTAAGAATTTATTGGTATTATAAGTGGCTCCCTCTGGAATGGTTCTTTTCTTTTGCTACTTCTTTATTTTGGAAAATGAAACCACTATTTATATTTTTCTATGAAAACTGGAGGACATATTACTTTCTGTCATTAATACCACTCCACGTGTTAGAGGTTAAGCTGCACTAGACTTATAATGCTCAAGTCAAAGGACTGACTTATAATAAATATTGAGTAGATAGCAAAATCATTGTTCACTTCTCTTAAGAGTTAGAATATTGACTTCACAAAAGTCAAATTAAATAAAGCCACGAATACTCACCCTGGAACAGATTTTCAATACTTGAACCTCATCACCACATAGAGAAATATTTTGTGACAACCAGGATATTTCCCAGTAAATAGAAGGATGAAGAAAGTAGAGGAAAGAAAGGAAGAAATGATGTATAGAGAGTTAAATAAATTGTGAGGTTTTTATTTTAGATAAGTAATCCACTGTACTGTGGTTAGATTCATTTTTTCCTTCAACTCTTTCTCATCTGGAGCCAGATACCTGAATTCAAACAAAACGATGAACTCATTTCTGCTAAAAGAACAATTTAACACCCAGCTAAAACTTCTTCCTTTCTTCTCTGTTAACTCCTCCTCCTCCTTTGTCCTCACCTACTGTCATTATGAAGGTTATTGTAAGGTTTCCTCATGAAATCATAGCTGGAAAACAAGAGTTTTGTATAAAAACTTGTGAGAAATGGAAATAAAATCTGCAACCCATCTGACTCATGCTGCTATGACTGAAACAGTGTTAGCCAAGGTAGGAAATGTTATGGATCCTTTCCTGCAAGATATCTTTATTTCTTCTGTTTCTATGTCCCATTCAGACTACATTATCTCTTGTGCTTCCAAATTCCTCGGTTCTACCTGAGCACGTGAGATTCAAGGGAACCAAAACACGTGTTCCAAGCCCCAAATCCATTCCTTGCTACTGCATTCCAGAGTTCATAGAATCACAGAATGGTTTGGGTTGGAAGAGACCTCAAAGATCATCCAGTTCTACCACCCCTGCCATGGCAGGGACAACTCCCACTAGACCAGGTTGCTCAAGGACCCATCCAATCTGGCCTCCAGGGATGGAGGTGTTCAAGGTCACGTTTGATGGGACCTTAAGCGAACTGTTGCTCAAGTGTTGTTTTGTTGAATGTGTTAATTATGGTAAATGAGGCTATTTTAAATGCACTACCTCTATTTTTATTTGGTCTGAACTCACTGTATTTGAATGTCATTGCTTGGTTTAACTGTAACATCCCAACCTACCATCCAGGCATTAGCATTATTTTCATGCAGGAGGTGACATTGAGCCACGGGCCTCCTCTTGCTTTCACATGCATTATAGATGAAGAACGTGTCAAAACTTCTCAGGATCCATTGCCTCTGATCTGTATTTGAGAGATATCACAACACGCAGGAGTGTGCAGAGCAACTTCTCCAAGGACTTTCCCATCCTACTTAATAGAGGAAAAAAAAAACCCCAAACAACAAAAAATCCACAGAAAAATAAGAAAAATTGCCACCTCTTCCAGGCAAACAAAGGCTGCTGTGGTGGTTCATGAGTGGCAATTATAAGATGGTTGAGTGTGTCCACTTCTTATCTTCCTTTGAGACTCACCAAGCAGGGTCTTGAATCACAACACTCCATCTGGGAACCCACACATCTTGCAAATTATCAGCTGATTGGTACTTCCATCGGAAAACATCGACTCAAAGAATTTCCAGCCCCTGCATCATATCAGCAACACCTTGCCCGATGGATTTAAAAGAAATCTTCAAAAGGGTTTTCTATTCAAATTATTTATTCATTTAACTCCCATTAAAAGGTAACCCAGATTTATTCCAGTTGCACTTAACATCCTCTCTGCTTATGATAAATTCCATCTGTATAAACACACCTGTGCGAGGGGAACAGTGTACAGAGGGCTACAGATGTTAAATAGAGTGTAAAAGGAAATGTTTCAGGTGGGTTTTATCTTGATTAACTCTTCAGCAATATTGCTCTCTGAAGATAGATGCCCCACGCCAGCTGAATGCTTCATGGCTGAAGGTTGTTTCTGTAAGAGAAGCCTTTTCTGGTCAACTTTTGTTATATATACATATCCCCACATTATTTATTTGACCTTTTGGTACATTGTTGACATTGTGCAGCCTCAGATTTTTTTTTCAGAGGCAATACTCTTCCTTTTTCATTAAGAATTGTCATGTATCTGATCCTGCTTTGTATCTCAGAGAAGGAGGAAGAAGAGGAAAGCCTCAAGCTCCCAGTCTTTGTGGCAAATAAGAACCAGAAATCTTGTAGAATACCTGATCAGCAAAGAATAATATTTGGTGAAGACTCTTGTCCACCATAACTTAATTAAACCAGATTTAAGCCAAGGTTTAAATAGGTAGGCCAAGCATGCAAATGTGTCAGATGTAGATGCAGTAGTGGGGCAGGTGGCTGTGAAGACCAATGGATGACTCTCCACTCAGGGTACAAGAGTTGGCAGGGGTTTACTTTAATATATGAGTTTTTCTGATGTTAGAGGGTAAAAATACAAGCATCCTGGCTTATGTCAACACCAGCGTGGCCAGCAGGAGCAGGGCAGGGATTGTTCCCCTGGACTGGGCACTGGGGAGGCCCCACCTCAAATCCTGGGGTCAGTTTTGGACCCCTCACTCCAAGAAGGACCTTGAGGGGCTGGAGCGTGTCCAAAGAAGGGCAACAAACCTGGGGAAGGGTCTAGTGCAGGCGTGTGGTGAGGAGCAGCTGAGGGAGCTGGGGGGGTTGAGCCTGGAGCAAAGGGGGAGACCTGGCTCTGCACAACTCCCTGCAAGGAGGTTGGAGCCAGGTGGGGTCGGGCTCTTCTTCCAAGGAACAAGTGATAGGACAAGAAGAAATGGCCTCAAGTTGCACCAGGAGAGGTTTAGGCTGGACATGAGGAAAAAAGTCTTCCTTGAAATGGTTGTGAAGACTGCCTAGGACAATGGTGGAGTCCCCATCCCTGGAGGAGTTTCCAAGCTGTGGAGATGTGGTGCTGAGGGACATGGGTTAGTGGTGCCCTGGCAGCGCTGGGTTAATGGTTGGACCTGATGATCTTGAAGGTCTTTTCCGACCTAAAGAATTCTATGATCCTATAATTTGAATTTTATATCAAAACACTTTGGATTGTAACTCTACTGAGCTTGTTAATACCATTTTTTTCAGGAGTGTCTCTGGATGGCGTCTGTTCAAGATTTTACCCAAAATTCATAAGGTAGCATAGGGTGTTTTTTTTTTCTAAGTAGTGCATGTTGTATCTTTGTATTAGTGAACAGCATCATAAACACAGTTGACTTAAAAATTTCACGGGTATGGAAAGACTGCAGTTCTCCCATGGCCGTTGTAAGTCCTTGAGAACCTTAATTTGTATTATGAACCATGGCAATTTCTCTTTAAACAATATACTGCTGCTGATAGAGCAAAAGAATTCTTCTTAAGAAGCTCTGCTCCTGCCTAAGCTTAAGCAGGTGCTCACAGATAACATCAAACTTTTGAAAAGGACAGAATAAGAGGTGAAGAAAAGTCAGGAAATCAAGTGATAACATTTCCTGTTTCCTAGAATAATTCTTAGACACATCTGTCTATTTTGGCATGACGTAGAAATGTAAGAAAATAATCCCATGATGATTTCTAGTGTAAAATCCTTTTTTTGTAGAAATAATTTCTCATATATAACATTGATGAAATATTTGGAATCTAAAAATAAGACCTGAACCAGATTTATCGTGTAAAATTTGCTTCCAGTGAACTCACATAATTCAAGGATTTGGGTTTTTCCAAAATTTTATTAACTTGTCAGTTTCAGACTTTAAATAAAGGTGAATAATTTTAAGGAAAAAACCCATTCACTTCTATTCAGGCTTCTTCCAAATGTTTTTGTATCTAAGGTTCTCCAGTGAATATTGACAAAAAATTAACTTTCAGATCAAAATTTCAAGTTATCAAACTATGGGATGATAAGTGTTGTATTGGAATGGAAGTATTAAGGTCATTTTTGCAACTAACCGTGCAAATCTTGGGAAAAAACTTTCCTGTAATGTGCAATACACAAAAAAGAAAATAAAAAGTAATTCTGAGCAAGAAGAGGGAAAGATATCAATGCACACCAGACAGGGGATGTTTCTTCAATAAACTAATAATTAGAAGTTCATCACTCTTCTCCAGTTTTCATGGTCAACGTCAATGTGCAACTTGCATGAAAAAAAGCCAATATTACAAAATTTAACCTTATTTCTCTGATGTAATTTTCTTACATATCTTTTTGCAGTTGATCTCTCTTATAAACATTGAAGTCTATGGATGGACATAGATGTCAAATGGATGTTAACCATAAATAATCTCATTTTTGATGATAAGCCTGAATTCCTATTACTACTTGAAGCATCATCACACCAGAAGACAAGGTCAGATTTCCTTCTGGGGAGAATACACCCAGAAAGTAAGAAGAGAAATTTCCTGAAGGCCACGTACAAGACCATGATTTGAATGCTTATGCAATGATGAAAATGACTCTCCAACTTCAGCACAAACATATGATTTTTCAGAGCTGTAGAACGCTTAGTTTTATTCACTAACCCCTACAGAGGCAGAGAGAATCCAGGTCCTTTCAAACTCAATGCCATAAGAGTACAATCATACCCTCTAGAGGAATGGAAAGCAACATGCATACCTACACTATTATTGTGTATTTTATGTCTACCATCAGCTTTGTTCTGAGGACAATTTTTTTTTTCATTTCTGAATATGAACAGCAGCCCAAATACGTTGTGTTACACTAAATACCTCTTTTTTTTTTGCTCCTCTTTTTCTTCTTGCTTTCCTAAAAATGGCAGAGATTTTTGCACTGGAAATACCAGACGGTGATTTTCTAAACTACCCTGGACTCCTTTTTTCTCCCAGCATTTAATTCATTTCTTTTTGATGGGCTTAGCTCTCTTGTTACCACTATATGATCAGCTTGGACTTCTCAGATTGGTATCCTGCTCTCCTGTGAAAAAACCCCCCCAACCTTACACTTTCAGAATTGTAGCTCTTTTACCTCCAAACTCCATTACCTTTCCCACTGATATTTTTCTTAACCTGAAGAGTGATTTCTCTTGAGACCTGTGAAACTGCACAATCACAGCCCACACAAAGCCAGAGGAACATTTTTTCTGGAGAAAATGCTATCTGACTTTTCAATCTTCTCCATCTTCCCATATCACCCCATACCTCCTTCCATGTAATTCTTGTGCCTCACATGTTCTGCAGGGCACTTAAATACCTTGTATGCAGCTGGGTCTGAATTCTCCTCGTCCAGCAAGAGTAAGGGATAAGATTTCCCCACAGACATGTGCTCCTGCACTGATGCTAACAGGAGTTTCATTGAGGTTATAAGTCCTTGCTGGTTTTCTACATTACCATTAACTTGTGCTTGACACAGGTTGGGTCCATGGCAGCGGCAGAATTACCTGGCTAAGGATTACCTCATTGAGGATGATTTTAAAGTTACAACACTATAAAACAACTGTGAAAATGCATCTGGAGTTCAAGCCCAGCACTCTGGAGACATGGCTCTTCTGCACCACTTTTCTCTCTCCCTCCACAGGCTTATTATCTCCTCAGACATGACCTAGCATAGTCTTTGAGTGCACATCTATTGTATAGCTTACATAAATAAAGTATGTCCTGATGTTCCCTGGTATTAAGCCGGCTAATAAAAAAATTTGCTGGCTATATCCTTGCAATATTGACCAATACCTTTTACAATATATGGAGAAAAAGTATTATGTGAACCCACGTTTGATCAGATGGAGCCAGGCTGTTTAAAAAGAAAAGCCCAAGGATCTGGTGAGGCAGAACATGAACATTAATAATCCTTGTATAGGGTTGGATATATCCCAGATGGAGAATGTTTTGCTGGAGCTATGACAGTAGGTGTCCACCTCTATTATTTAAAAACAGAGCAAGAGGGAAAGGTAGGAATTCTGTGAAAGACCAATGCACAGACTCAGAACTGGTAGAAAACTGGTTTATTGTTCATAAACAGCACATTTCTCTACCTTTATGTTATTTCTCAAATAAATAACTAAATATTGAGATGTGTCAGGAGAGCATTTATTCAACTGGTGACTATGAGAACTGTAATATAGGTGTTTGCAACCTATTTATGATGATAAACAGCAGTAAAAGAAGCATCATATGCAATGTTTAGGAGAGAAGGAGACTGACCAAAAGCTGTTTGTTTGCTTGGGATGCTCTGCCCAATTTATGGTTATGTTGATGTGTATATTTGATTATAACTCTTGAACTGTTCCCAAGTTTTCTTGACTATTCAAAATAATGGAGACACCAGCACTTTCTTCAGAAGAGCAAACCTGTGCCTTCTGTGATGTAGCAGTACATGAAAATACTGTTTTCTTTTTTATTTTAACCCCTGAATGACAATGAATGAGACAGTTCATACAGTTTCCTAAACTTCAGAAGGATTGGATGTGTAAGAACATAATTCAGCTCTCTTTTGGATCAGGCACAAATTAATAAATAATTTTTACAATTGCATCCTGAAATCTCAAGTCAGCAGCACAAACCTGGTGAGTTTTGGGCAAGGTTTGGCTGCTGAAATCCACTTAGCTTCATCAAGAGTGAACGTCTGACAGAAATAAAGTACTGAAGATGCCTTCCCTTATCAGTTGAGGTACAACTAGTGTTAGTCCTGTTTTCCTGCCTCCCCTTGTCAGGAGAAAGGAAACAATCATAGGATCATCGAATGGTTTGGGTTGGAAGGGACCTCCAAAGGTCATCTAGTCCAACCCCCCTACAAGAAGCAGAGACATCTCCAACTAGGTTGCTCTAAGCCCCATCAAGCCTGACTTTGAACATCTCCAGGCATGGGGCCTCCACCACCTCTCTGGGCAACCTGTTTCAGTGATCAACCACCCTCATATTAAAGAACTTTGTCTTAATGTCCAACCTAAATCTACCCTTTTCTATCTTAAAACCATCACCCCTCATCCTGTTGCTAGAAAGAAGGGACAATAACCTGACTCCTCAGTCTGTCCTGCCTATTGCAATTTTCATGACGTAGCAGATGTGTTAGAAAAAGTTCATCTCATGTTTAATGATAGTTACGGCTCTAAAGTTTTCTATCTGAATGAAATAGGTATTATAAGTTTCCTGCTTCACCCCAGTGACGTAGCTGGGACATGTCTGGTGGAGCAGGAGAATCATTGGCTGCCCACTAGTAGCCTGATATGTTGATTTTCTCATGTCTTTTTTAGTACTTAGGAGTTTTTCAGGATTTCAGGGTTATGTTGGGCTAAACGGATCTGAATCAATGCCCTT
>VYZX01025961.1:178521-273185 GCA_013401335.1 Brachypteracias leptosomus
TAAGGGGGGGGGGGGGGGGGGGGAAGAAAAAAAGCGCCTTTAAAAAAGGACAGCTTGACCTTTTTGTGCCCCTGGCAGTGAACCAATCAGCATTCTCGTAATCCAAACACAGATGCCTGGAGCTAAACAAATCCTATACTTGTGAACAAGAATTCAGTTTGCTGTCAAAATACAATGACGAGCAGCAAAGTGCTGCTCTTAAGCAAAATATCCTGAATTAAATTAAAATGCTTTTGATTAATAAAAAGGAGTAACGTGAGTAATGGCATACATCAGTAATAGCATCATTTGGAAACAATTACGTTGAGATATTTATGCATATATATTACATATGTGCATTTAAAGCTCAGTACCTCATCCCTACATGAGACATAATCCCATAATATTTTATGCCACCGGAAACATTGCTCATCTAATGCTGCAATTCAGTATTTTGTAATGATTAATTAACGGGCTTGAACGTTATTTTGTTCCTGGCTTAGTGTCATAATGTTTGCATTATTTCTCACAACCGAGTTCTGCCCTTTTAAAGACTGAGCCTCTGTTTTGTTAAAAAAATTAATTGCAGTATTAAAGAGAAGATCCCAGCTGCATGACAGTTTTCATCAGCGTGTTGTTTTAGTAGTCCACCAAACAGATATGCTCAGAGCTTTCTGCCAATTCCTATTTTCAAATGTCCCACATAGACCCCATCGAGTAGGTTCTTGATGTCAATGGGCATATTTCTGGATGTTTCTTAAAAATCTGTAATGTTAATTTTAAGGCACAATATGACAGTTGGGGAAAAAAGATCTGGACATCACACTGATAGAACACAGATGCACCAGACCCAAATTTCAGTGTAATTGCAAAGTAATTCAGTGTTAATTTTTATTTCTGGGCTAAACATGACATTTAATTCATGCATGAAACTGGTGAGAAAGTATTGATGGTGATTTTCTGTGGAACACTCTCCTCAGGTCTGGAGTTTTCCTTTTAACATTTTTCAGACACTTTATTTGTATGATGCTGTTCACTAAGTGTCCACATTCCTTTTTTTTCCTCATATACCAAATGTGGAAACAAACTACATCAGATTCCAGTCCTTTTTTTTAAAAAAAAATAATTAATGATGACACTGTGATGCTGTCCAGGAGTTAATTTCATTAACATTTAAGCTGATTCATATGACAGGAAAACAGTCATCTTGGTATCAAAGGGTTACAGCTCTTACAAAACAAGTATCAGCTTCATTTTGGGCAGTCCTACAGAGACTTGGGAACAGTTGGAGGCAGAATCACCCACAGAAAACTATCAGTATTGTTTAGACGAAGATAACCACAAACATCCTGAAATACTTAACCACGTCTAATCTCTCGGTGACTCATGTTTACATTACTTTTTACTTTAAAGTCCATTCCTTTTTTTTGCCTTTCAATTTTCCATCCGAACATTATTTTTTTAATACAATCATAAAGTGGAAATGAAGAAGTTTACGTGTCATATTAGGTTACAAGATGGCCAGGGTGATTATTTCAAAGCTCGGATGGGAACTGGTAGTTTCACTAAAAACCTCCAGCTGCGCAATTTCTCTGGTCACAGTGGATGTGACGCAGGCTGGACCAAGACTGAACAATTTCTTGAGTACTTACTGATGCAACTCCAAGTCCACCTTGCAAATGAGAGTAAAACCACTTCAACAAGCAATATTCCTCATGACTCGTAAATACCAAGCAGCAATTACAGAGATTTCCTTCCTAGTGTTCTCACAACTTCAAGGTTTGCAAATAAATCTGGGAGATATCTTTTTTTTTTTTTTTTCTTTTCTTGTGCCAAAAAGCTTATTAATCCTGTGGGTTAAATGCTAAGAATGTTTAAACAGATGATAAACCTTTTAACGCAACTTTCTTGCCTCCAGTTATTTTCAGCACTTAGGCTGTGACACTCTGCTCCTCTGAATAAAACCGTGAACTAAAAGGTATATACATTCCTTATCACACAGTAAGCCCTTTTAGAGCCTAATAAATTAATTACATCTCCAAAGAAAGTCTTTCGCTTGCTTCCCTCCCTTTGCTTCGCCAACTACATCTGGCCAGCCAGGCAGATACTGAGAGGGCATTATTGCAGATAACAATCAGAAATGTTGAAGCAGTTATTGGTGTCACACTGGAATCGCATATTAGCATTGCCACAAACAGCCTTTCCCTTGTAAGAACAGTGCTTTGATGTTCCAACCCCTAGCTAGAATATTAGGAAACAAAAAAGAAGAAGAAAAAAAAAAAAAGAAAAGAAGGGAGGGTGAAAACAGCAACGATTGTGAAGACAGATTTCCCAGCTGAAATTAATAATTCTGAGCAGCACTAAAATTAATTACTCTGTAGTTGTAAGCAGGCAGCGGATTTATGGTAAATGACAGAGTGTTTGCAAATTTTCCTGACTACTCGATTAGAAAATGCACCAAGTACAGGCGTCAGCCGAGCATGCATTATTTAAGTGGTTGGTGTCTGGCGACAATCTGGAAGCTGCAATTGTTGTGGTTGCCCGTAGGAAAATTCGCACTTTCTGGGAGAAATTCTTTCACCTTTGTGTGCCCACAGCACGGATCTCTCCTCATGGCAGCTGTAGGATACACTGGAACTTCGTGACCTGGAAAATGTGGGACAACTGACACAAGGTGACCCCCTGAATGCTGGGGTAGGCCCAATTAATTTAAAATTTTGCTTGGCCTTGTCTCTTCCAATTTTCTAAATCCTCTGGAAAAATGATTAATGCGTACACTGCCAATGCGAAAATATTTTTGACCCTATTAAAGTCGACCAAGGGTAAACCAAGTGTAGGCTGGCATTGTATCAAACTAGCTTTATTAAATTTGATTGGAGGTTTGTATGAGGAAGGGACAGACAAGGACATTATTTTGCACAGCAACTCCCTTTTAAATGAAAATACTGGGAGGAATACAAAGTACTGGTGTGCATTGGTACAGAGCTATGTCTAACCCAGCAAAATCTTCCCAGAAAGTGATTATTTCTGAGAAAACTTGGGTTTTCCTCCCTGGGAAAGTATGTTGTCAGTGAATTTGATTCATTATATGATGAGCATTGTTTCCCTTGAAGAGGAAAGAGAATGCATCAAACCCTGCTTTACTTTTTGCCTTTTCAGATTTTTATTCCCTAATTTATTCTTGTCTTGCTGGCTCCAAGCAGCTGGAGAAGGGTTTGAGGGGTGGGACTAGGGCAGATACAGGCACCCCGGTCACAGAAAATGCTGTTTTCAACACTTTTCCCAGTTTGTACAGAAGTCTCTTTGTTTTTTACCAGTGAAGTTCTCCAAAGTTCTTCACCAACTGAAAATCACTAAGTTTTTTAGTGTTTATCCTGATGCTTTCACTACGCCCATTCTCATCTTCCAGGAAGCTTTTAAGGCTGAAAAGGGCATATTGTCCAGATCTGATTCCTCATGATGATTATTTTAGCTAAAAAAAAAATAATTTAAAAAAATCCAAAAGGACCTTCTAATTTTCTGAATAGAAGAGAGTGATAACTGCTCTATTTTTCATCCCCCAAATACCCAGCAGAGGATTTCAGGTGCCATCCTGTCCTACCTGCTTCTCCTTGCCCTGTTTAGGTATCCTGTGGGCTAGCTTGGTTAATTTAAGGTAAGTTTACATGAAGCAGGCTACCAGTCATAAATTTGTCTGCTCACAGTTCAATCTCACCTCAAATACCTCAACTCCAGCTTGGAAACCACAACTTTAATTTAATTTGGTGTATTTTGTTTGCATGGAGGGCTTGAAAAGTCCGATGCAGAATCTTCAGACAGACTCTTGTCTGCCCAGGGTTGCTGGCAGTGGGGTACAGATTTTTTAAAGCCAAGATACTAATTTAACAACCTACCAGAGGGTTTTTCTTTCTATCTGTTGACAGTAAACCACAAACAAACCCCTTAAATGGAGTGGTCTGACGAACGCAGAGGAGAGCATTCAAAGCTTTTGGCACTTTTGAGTGGTATAAGACTCATAATTACAAAATATTCTGCACTGACAACTCCAAACAATCCTTCAACCACTCAAGGCAAAAGCAGAAACTGCTCAGCCTCGACAGCCTTACTTAGAGGTGGAAAAACAACCAGTCTTTGAGGAGATGGACATAATGATGCACATGAGTGACAGCCTTTTTTTTGGTAATACGTGAGCTCACTGGAGACCACCAACAAGCTGTTAGCAGAGAAGCACAGAGTGATTTTGACGATACGAGTGAAATTCTGCTTCAATTAAGCTTGATAAAGTAAAATGAAGAGGCCCCTAAACATCCTCGTTGAACTTCCCCCAAATGCAGATTTGGCATCTTCAGAAAACATTCCATCACATCTAGATGCAGTGAAAATATAAATACATACATGTATATATGCATAGAAGTATAATGCTTTTAATTAGAGAGATGTGGACAAGTTGTTTTTGTCTACACTAGTTTTAACCTAGTTATTTAAGTCAGAGCAAACTGTGGTATTCTTCCAAGCCTGTGATATATCAGTTAAAGCCAGCTAAAAATTAGGTGTGATATGCAAAGTTTGGATCCAATTATCAATTTTTTTTTTTCCCCAAAAAGGGGAAAAAAGGGCTCATCCACAAGCCTAGCCCAATTACACCTAAGCAACCATTAATATAAGATCTCGGAATGTCTACTTACTGACATACTGACAGAAAAAAAACTACTTACTGAATGAAGTGAAGTGAAGGACAGCATAAACTTGATGTGAATGAACTGAGGTTTAGTCATGTGAAAGAGAAACATGATGTTAGTTCATCCCAGCCCAATAAATGAAATAGTTACAAAGATCCTCCAAGAGAAAAATACATATATAGGAGTGCACCACTGTTATACTTGAATTATTTCACAGTTTGCAAGTGAGTGTACTTGATAACTTCTTCAGTAAATTAGTCTTTCTACCACACAGTGGACTGCCTACAGCATTTCTGGGAACAGCAGCAGATCCAAGAACAACAAAAAAAATAAATTATTTGCATGATTCTAAACTACTTTTAACACCGAAACTTCAAAGAAGAGTTCACCAAAGGGTGAGAGGACTAATAAAGTGTGCAAGCCTGATTTGCTGAAGAGATGCAGACAGTTTCTGAAGTCTCTAAATAAATTGCAATTCATTTTTTTTTTCCCTTTCTGTTTTATCTGGGTGCTTCATGTATTTATAAGGCATCTATCATTTTGTACTGAACTAAGAAGGATTTTGAGTCAAATTCTCATTAAAATTCTCCCTTAGTAACTAAAAAACACAGAGAGGCACCTGTAAGCCAGTTCAACCAAATAACTGTACTCATTTGTAATATGAACCTCTGATTATAGGGCAACATCTGCACTCAATGTTTTGCAAATGCTGTCTTGGAGGTACATCAAAAGTGTCTTGTGTTAGGTCCTGGGTTTGAACTGCTTCTAGGACTCCCACTCCTGTGGCCTTTGCCACCACCGTGATATTTTACTCCTCTTTTCTGCCTTTTCTGGATAAGTCAGCCCTTTTGGTGGCAATTATCCATACAGAAAACAAGAACTGTGCTCTCTGACCGGGCTGTTTGGGTGTTCTTATAGAATCAGAATTGTTTAGGTTGGAAAAGACCTTTAAGATCATTGAGTCCACCCATTAACCCATCCCTGCCAGGGCACCACTACCCCCTGTCCCTCAGCACCACGCTTCCACAGCTTGGAAACCCCTCCAGGGATGGGGACTCCACCACTGCCCTGCCCAGCCTGCCACAGCCCACAACAACCCTGACCAACAACAAATTGTTCCTGATCTCCAACTTCAATCTCCCCTGGCACAACTTGAGGCTGTTTCCTCTTGTCCTGTCACTTGTTCCTTGGGAGAAGAGCTCAACCCCACCTGGCTCCAACCTCCTTTCATGGAGTTGTAGAGTTGTTGCTGCTACTGAATGATGTGCTCGATGGGTACCTATCAATTCTTGGAGGGTGACAAGCAAACTCAGAGGAAAGTGGTGGTCCCTAAAATCTTATGAACGGTATCTGTATATTGATCAGGACATCTCTTTTTATTTCAGAGCTATGCAATGGTGAACAACAGAGAAGAAGGCTTCGTGTTTGACTGATAAAGCACTGTAGGAACTGAAAACATAAACTGTTTTCTGACATAAATGGGGAATGAAGGATCAGGTTTGAGATTAGTTACAGTACTGAGACTGTCTTCCAAATAGACTCAGTCCCAGTCCTACTGATAATTAGAGATGTGCTCTATCAAAGTCACCTTGGCGTCCTAGCAGCTTGTGGTAGGACTGCTCAGGATTTATGTGGATTCAAGGGTCATCAAATAAGTACATATTGCCCTTAGCTTTGATGGCATCCTGCTAAGTTACTTCAACAAACAGCGGAGGTGGTCAGACAGGAATAAAATGAACGAGTCCAAAATAGGCAGCATCTTTTGCTCTAGATCAGTCCAAAAACTCACTGAAGCTGCTACTCTAGATGTTTAGATTTCAGGGGGTCTTAAATCTCCAGGCTAGTTGTTTTCCATTTTTAGTCTCTTTTAATAGTTCTCCATTTTCTCCATTGGACACCTCTGACTCATGAGAGCATAAATCTTTTATTTAATCCAAAATCCAGGAGATTCCCTTCATGTTCCTTTCATGATGAGAGAACCAGGAACCTCTTGCTTATCAAGATGTTTTCTTTAGTTATGGCCTTATGATGACCGTGTCTACCAAAGCACCAGATCTACCAGACCACTTCTGTGCCAGTAATGGACCCGAATGGACCATGACCTCTGGGAGAATTTGGGCTGGCTCCACTTTGTGGTGTGCCAAGTGCAACCACTAGACTGGCAATTTCTTGAAGACTATGTAGTCTAAGGGGAGGACAGGAGCTGAATATCTGTTTCCAGAGAAAACAGAGTAATTGTCTTGGAAAAATGTGGTAACAGTTTATTTGAGCACCTGGCTAAATGTGGGGGGTCGACTTGCTGGATGAGATACGAGCAATGGGTCTGTTCATGGATAGATGACCACATCCATTGCCTAAGTGGGAAGGCATTCACTGTTCACACCAACAGCTGCTGTGGGGTGAGGTGAGACCTACCAAAGAGATGATCAGTAGATCAATAGTGAAAGGCCTGCCAAAGGCTAGTGCAAACTTGAGTTCAGTCCAACTTAGCTTCTTTTCTCTTTTATTAATTTTTCAATGAGGAGCAGACGTGGAATTTCCCAGGAAAATTGTGTCTGTAGAGTAGATGAGTGGAATAACTGGATAATTTTCTCTTTTATGACTAAAGATACATATATGTTCTATATTAACCACTGCAGCAATACTGTAGCTAGAGTGGTAGATCTGATGTTTTCTCCTCTTAAATGTTGAGAAGTTTTCCAGCTGAGGATTCTGCAGAGGCAAAGCCCTCACAAACTGGTGCCCAATTAGCGTCGTAATTCCCATATTTCCAAAATTAAGTATAAAGGTTAAAGTAATTAGTAGTTATTTCCTGTATTAGGCACAGTAGAAATTAAGTCTTTCATAACACCACAATTCCTAAGTGACTGAGGATTACCTTTTATGTAACATTTCTTCCCAAGTTTCACCATGCTACTGGAGCTGCACGTTTTGGTCAGGACAGGACTTAGCTTCTCTGCATCCCAGAGATGTGATTGCAATTAGGACATCTTTATGAGGCTCTCATTTAACTGTTGTTTCATCGTGATGTAGCTGAGTGTTTGGGTCTTGCTCAGTGTAAGTTCCTGAGGGAGACACTATCTGGGATGAGAAGTTATTTAAGACAATACCTAATCATAGAATCATAGAATGTTTGAGGCTGGAAGGAACCTCTAGAGGTCATCTGGTCCAACCTCCCTACACAAGCAGGGACATCTCTACCTAGGGCAGGCTGCTCAGAGCCCCATCAAACCTGACTTTGAATGACTCCAGGAAAGGGGCCTCCACCACCTCTCCGGGCAGCCCATTCCACTGATCTATCACCCTCATGTTAAAGAACTTTTTATTAATATCCAGTCTAAATTTCTCCTTTCCCAGCTTAAAACCATCACTCCTTGTCCTATCATTACAAACCCTTTTGAATAGACCTTCCCCTGCCTTCCTGTAGCCCCTTCAGATACTGGAAGGTCACTATAAGGTCCATCCAGAGCCTTCTCTTCTCCAGGCTGAACAGCCCCAACTCCCTCAGCCTGTCTTCATATGAGAGATGCTCCATTCCCCTGAGCATTTTGGTGGCCCTCCTCTGGACATGCTCCAATAGGTCCACATCCTTCTTGTGCTTAGCAGAGGTGGAAGCAATTCTGGTTGGAGTCCAGATATATACAAACACACAAATCTTTGTATATTTCTCTAAGTGTCATGACCCTTTTAATTTATCATTATATATATAGTGTAGATGAGTAGGTATTCTGATCATTTTTAGGTACAATTTTCTTGGTGTTGTTGACCAGGACACAGATGTGCCAGCTTCAGGACCACCAACTCTTGGTCAAGACCTTTCCCAGTGAGCTATTAACTACTCATTTTAATAATCCAAAGAAAACTCAGAAGATCAGTAGAATACAACGTCCTAAAACTTTATATTTATTTTCGAGGTACCAGACCACACTAGCACTATTCTATCACGTCACATTGTGTTATGCAGACTTACAGTGAGAAGAAATTTAACGGGAAGTGACATGGTGTAAGTGATGCACTGACATGCATAATTTAAAGACTACACTCTTGTTGGAAGCAGACACCTGCAATTAATTCAGATATTGGGAATTCAAAATGAAACTGATGATTAAAGCCAGAAGGGACTTAAGATGCATATTAAGCTCGTGAACTGGTGAATTTCTCTGTTTATCTAGTAGGACAGCATAGTTGCAGTCACTAAATTTCTTCTGAGAACTCATCTGAGGAGTGCCACTTTGATGAGGTATCATCACTGTATAAAATACACACAAATTCACTTTTTTTCCAGTTCCTATCCTATCCATGAAGACAGAGCTTGATTGGAAAGCACTTTATAAAGGAGATATCTTTGTTTTCTGTCCTCTCAGTATTTTTTATTAAATCAATATCCAAATTGGTGACTAATTTCATCCAGGAAATTAAAGTTACTTTCTATGGTGGTATGTTGGTGGGTTTATTGAACATCAAGCAGAGATGCTGCTTCATGGACAAGACCAGATGCCATAATTCTACATGAGAAATTTTGCAAACATATGATGCTACATCTTATAAATACCTCTTCACAAACAGCTTTAATGCAACAAAACACACTGGCCTTGTAGTGTGCCTGCCTATCCTTGGGATTATTTCCCTATAGCTGCATATCTGCAGCCTGAAATTCAGTATTTTGGTCATCTCTGATAGTGGGAAAATACTGCTTTGTTTCTCTGTGCCCTGCTATGAAAGCCCTAAATGAGCCAACAGCTTGAGCCCTGAATACTAATAGTAATGAACATTGTGATCTTAAGGTTGAAGAAATGTGTATTTTCTGTTGAAATACGTCCAGGCTATAGATATCTTAGTTTCTATTTACTTAAAAAGACATTTAAGAAAGCTGCTGGAAAAGCTTCAAAATATATGTCATGTGGAAAACATAAAAAAATCATCATAATCAGAATTTATCCTACTATGATATAAGTAGTTTCCACTCTAAGTTTGCACTTACTAACTTTATGGATAGCTTATCACTGATTAAATGCTAACCTGTATTTATTTACAGCTTGTCTGTTATTTCCCATTGGGCTGCAGACAATTGATCAAAAAAGAGACTGTCAACAAACACCTAAATTAGTAAACGGGAGATTAGGATCTTTGTAGAAAAATTATCTCCACGTGAATATTAAAACTTAGCTCTCTGTAGAAAGTTTTGGCTTTTTCCTTTAAGCCTAAACCCTTCTTTTCTTGAGTTGACAGAAAAAAACCAGTAAAGAAAAGTAAAACTTGGAGCGTGCCCTGGAAATTAAAGATTACTCTGGCATCAAGTTTTAAGAAAGCCCAACAAATAAATAATAGTGCACATGAAATGAATAAAAAACTCAGGGGAATATCCCAGGTGGACCGAGTGGGTCAGGAACAAAAATCCATGTAATCATTGTGAATCCAAAGTGGAGGCAGCACTGCCAAGATCCGCCCTTCCGAGCTGAGCCAGCCCTCGCCTTGCAAAACTGCTGGAAGATGCATTTCCCTGGCATTGAAAATATATATATTTGTATTTCTAACAAAGCTCTGAAGCTCAGGCAGTCTGTCTGATGCCCCTTAAATTGCTGATTATTAATTTTTCCATATCCTGTCATTTCTGGCACTGTTTGATTAGGCAAGCATTCATTTTTATTTTTTCTTTAAATCTTTTTTTTTTTTCTTCCTGGCTAGACTACTTCTATCAGCCAATAAGGGGGGGTTTGAATTGTGAGGCTGGCCAACCTAGTACAACACACTTGCTTCATTTTCCCTGAAGAGTTTGGCAGTCCTGAAAGACATGCTCAGTGTAAACGAACAACTGAGAATGTAATTAAGAGGCATGTTAAACTATAAAAAAGGGGTAGTAACCACAGTATGCTTTCATTAATTAAAGCACTTTCTAATATCAGCCAATTACATCAACCTCCTCTGGCCCTTATATTTCTTAGGCTTTGTGTAACCGGTCCCTTTATCTCTAATGGGATCCTTATAATGCTGACCATGTGGCTTTAGAACAACACCAAAATGCTAATCTAATCCCCAGTGTTGCCCAAAGGCATTACATGGGCCCTGACATGGATCCAAGATTGGTGGCACCCTAATTCAAATAAAAGCAAGAATTAGGGCTGATCAGGTGTCTCAGTGACAACAGCACAATGAGCGATTGGGGGAAGGTGGGGGCAGGTTGGGGAGGGGGGAGATGGCAGCAGCAAACGATCAGGCACATTTCAAAAGTAATTGGTCTCCAGGGAGGGTGCGGGTTGCTTCCTAGACCACTTCTACAGAGCCCTTTGCACCTTGCCAGCTGGAGGGAAAGCACAGCCACTTCCAGAGAATAGCAGCGGGGCTAATGGAAGTGCACGTACGTGTGAAAACGGAGAGCAGGCAGCCTCAAACCCAGGGAGGCGATTGAAACGGGGTTTCCTACCAGATTTCCCTTCCTTTATTTATTTTTCATCCTCCCTCCTTTTTTTTTTTTTAATTTACTCTTGTCATTACGCTGATTTCACAGGTAGATTAAACGCAGAAAGTTAGGGGCCCTAAAAGAGCCAGTTTAAAATCACAGGGCTGCGATTCCATCCCTTCCGTCTTCGTTTGCTGCATGTACGGCATGAAATGACTTCAAAGGCTTTCCAGTATTTTTTTTTTGTGTTGGTTGTTTTGTGTTTTTTCTAGATCAACTTTCACAGGGCGTTTTTATTCTATAGATCTTGAAGTGTTCTCCAGTGTGGTGTTTATCTTTATTTTGTTGTTTTCTGGGTTGTTTTTAGAAGATCAACTTCCACAAGGCATTTTTATTGTGTAGATCTCAAAGCGTTTTCTGGTATGTTGTTTATCTTCATTTTGTTGTTTTTTTCTAGGTCAACTTTCACGGAGTATTTTTATTCTGTAGATCTGGAAGTGTTCTCCAATGTGTTGTTTCTCTTTATTTTGTTGGTTTTTTTCTAGAAGATCAACTTTCACAGGGCATTTTTATTCTGTAGATCTCCAAGCGTTCTCCAGTATGTTGTTTATCTTTCTTCTGTTTTTTTTTTCTTCTAGAAGATCAATTTTCACAGAACATTTTTATTCTGTAGACCTCGAAGCGTTCTCCAGTATGTTGTTTATTCTGTTGTTTTTTTCTACAAGATCAGCTCTCATGGAGCATTTTTATTCTGTAGATCTCGAAGTGTCTCTGGTGTGTTGTTTATCTTTCATTGTTTTTTTTTTTCTAGAAGATCAACTTCCACGAGGTATTTTTCTTCTGTAGATCTCAAAGAGTTCTCCAGTATGTTGTTTATCTGTCTTTTCTTTTACTAGAAGAGCAACTTTCACAGGGTATTTTTATTCTGTAGATCTCGAGGCATTCTCCAGTGTGTTTNAGCAACTTTCACAGGGTATTTTTTTTCTGTATATCTCGAGGCATTTTCCAGTGTGTTTTTTTTCTTTCTTTTGTTTTTTTTTTTTCCTAGATCAACTTTTACAGAACATTTTTCTTCTGTAGATCTTGAAACGCTCTCTAGTATGATGTTTATCTTTATTTTGGTTTTTTTTCTAGAAAATCAACTTTCACAGAACATTTTTATTCTGTAGATCTCGAAGCGTTCTCCAGTATGTTGTTTATTTTTATTTTGTTGTTTATTTTGTTGGTTTTCTTCTAGAAGTTCAACTTTCACAGAACATTTTTTGTTCTGTCGATCTCGAACTGTTCTCCAATGTGTTTTTTATCTTTTTTTTTTTTTCCTAGAAGATCAACTTTCATGGGACATTTTTATTCTGTAGATCTCAAAGCATTCTCCAGTATGTTGTTTATCTTTCTTTTTTATTTTTTTCCAGAAGATCAACTTTCACAGAACATTTTTATTCTGTAGATCTGGAAGTGTTCTCCAGTGTGTTGTTTGCCTTTATTTTGTTTTTTTTTCTAGAAGATCAACTTTCATGGGGCCCTTTTTCTGTAGATCTCAACACGTTCTCCTCTTGCATGACAACATCATCGCTCCTACTTTGTCCAAAGGGGAAAGATGCGAGAGCCGGTGTTTTGTGCTCAAAGATCCTCCAAAAAGGATGTCTTCTTAGGAGCTTGCTCCACTAGATCACAGGTATCTTCCTAAAAATCAATCAATCAATAAACAAATAAAGTTGAATCCTTGTTGCAGCTCTAAAAGGAGCAGCAGAAACAAATAACCCAGGAAACATTTCAGCTCGTTTTAGCTGTTAGAAACTCCCCAGGAATTCTTGCCCTGGCTCCATGCTCTGCCAAGTCAGGTACCAGCAAGTCTCTAACTTTAGCCTGTAACCACTATTCAGGCATGACTAAGCTTCTCCAACGTGACTGAAACGCAGTGTTTAGTCGGTGGAATTTAACACTCCCTTTCAAGATCTGTCTCCATGTTGCTGTGTCCTGGGCTGCTTGTTCAATCCAATCTGTGCTTTTGGGCATCAGGGCAGAAAATTTCACGTCTTGTTGGGAAGGTGATTGTCAGATTTGCCTTCAGAAAGCTGTAAGAGGACCATGAGTTTTTATTACTTTCTCCTGTATCTTTTTTTTTTTTTGGCTCTGCGAGTGACAGAAACATGTGCAACAGATGATTAAGCTCTGATTTTTTTTTTTCCTCTGTTGGAGAGGTAAAGAAAGATCTGAGGGTGCATTAGAAGATGGTGTTTGCTGATAGAATAGATCAGCTTCTAGGTGGGTAGCAGAAATATATTTACATACATAATTTTTATTATTAGCTTTTTTTTTTTTCTCTGACAACAAAAATCTTCACTTCTTTCACTCCAAGATAAGAAACATGGCTTTAAATTGTGCTAGTTCACCTGGAAAGCCACAGTTTAATGTAGAAAGTTTCTAGAAACAGACAGAATGTGGGTTTTACTTGTTCTCTGTCATGACCCATGCTCTCCAAAAACATCCTACCTGTTGTTAAAGCAACCTCCTTTGTGCCCTGTGAGCACCATCTGACTTTTACCAAAATATTTTAATCTTACAGTCCAATTTACTGAATACTCTTCTTTGTGTCCCAAGATATTCTGATAAGGATTTAAATAAGAAAAAAATGACTTTTCTTATCTCCTTGCTGAAAAAATGTTGGATTATACCTGCCACCAGGCTAGACAATTTTAAACTTGGATAATAATGCAGGTTAAGTTCAGACACATTACCAACTTACACTGGCAGGGACAACAGGGGCAGAGACACTTTGGATGAAAGGAACAAGTTTGTGGTGAGGTATCATCCAACAGTGGCTCTGATAGAAGACGATGGGGTGCCCCTCACTGCAGTGCAGGACCTCAGGCTACCATGTTGTCTTTTTTTTCCAACCTTTATCAGGAGATGACATCCAAAATGGGGGCAACCAGAGAATTAGACACCTCCTCCCCTTGCAAAGAACGTGTCTCCCTTTGCATGGAGAGATTAAGTGGAATATCACCATGTACATGCTGCACTTTTGCTTTTGTCCTCTTCTGAAAGCTTGTTGTTAGTGGAAATATATCTGATTTTATTTTTAACAGCTTTATGGATAGCGCAGCAGACCTATAATGCATGTGCTCAAAAAGCCAACTAATTTTCATTTCCAATCAGCTTCTCCGCAAGATTTTTCACATAGCCTCCCTTCACACCACTAATTTCATTTTAGACCTACCATCATATCACACATCCCTTGGCCTGCTGTGCTAACATGTTTCCACATGCTTATCCTTTATTACTGCAAGAGAGGCAAGACTTGTAATGATGCTGGACTCTGTCTGCACCAGAATGAAAAAAAAAACAGAGAGAGAAAGGACTTGAGGATAAATGAAGAAAGCAGGAGAAAACAACTTCATTAAAAGTAATTAGAAGCTCCAGCCTAAGGATACTTGAGGTGACTTCAACAGCATGTAGATGTCATGGAGAGGAGCCTCGCATTGCATTTCTTCAAAATACCCTGTTTAAAGACAAAAGCTTTGACACAGGGGGTTTTTTACTTCATATTCAAGCAATTTCAGTCCAATGACATCAAGATTCCCTTGTTACAGTCCAGCAATGTTTTCATTTGATCTGCTCTATATGAATGTATGGAAGCAGCTTTCCACATCCCAGAGGCAGTGGATGGTACTTGCTCCAGCTCGGTGGTCATCTTGCCTGTGCAGTGAAAATGTCTGGTGGTGTGGAAGGGTTTTGCAGTCAGGCAGCTTCTACCCACAGATGTGGTCACCAGTGATAATGAGACTTGGTTCTATCTTTCCAAAACAACAAAGCCAAAGTTTTTGTGTTTTATGGGAATTAGGTGTGCTCTGGTGATCTCCTAAGGCATCTCCTTTCTTTTAGCAGACCAAGGTTAGCTTCTAACATGCTTTCCACTTGCGAGGGTGGAAGCAGCAAAGGGAGCACTTGCAGATCAAAGGTCCACCAAAACATTTTGCACACCAGCGTGGTGGGTTCCCAGGCCGAGCACTCCTGCTTGCACCCTAAGTGCATCATCACCATCTCTGCACCCACCAGCTCCCAGTCTGTCACTCTAACAATCTATTATTTTGCAGAGGCCATCCACTGTAATTATCCCTGTGCCAGGAGCAGGGAAATCTTGGGTAAGATAAGGACACAAAACATGCTAGTGTTTTACACAAAAATGACAGGAAGGTGAAAAAAATTCATAGAAACATAGAACAGTTTGGGTTGGAAGGGACTTTGAAGGTGACCCAGTCCAACCCCCCTGCACTGAACAGGGACATCTTCAACTAGAGCAGGTTGCTCAGAGCCCAGTCCAACCTCATCTTCAATATTTCCAGCAATGGGTCTTCTACCACCTCTTTGGTCAACCTGGGCTAGTGTTTCACTGGAATTGATTGTCTGGTTTTGTGACATTAGCTCAAGTGAAGGCTTTCTTCTGCTCTTCACTTTGAAGGTGTGTCATGGTTTAGCCCCAGCTGGTAACGCAGCCCCACACAGCCTCTCGCTCACTCCCCCATGGTGGGATGGAGGAAAGAAGAGGAAGAGTAAAAGTGAGACAACTCATGGACTGAGATAAAGACAATTTAACAGATAAAACAAAAGCTGCATGTGCAAGCAAAGTGAAACAAGGACATCATTCACCACTTCCCAGGTGTTCAGCCATCTCCAGGAAAACTGGGCTCCATCACGTATAGCAGTGACTCGGGAAAACAAACACCATCATTCCAAACATCCCTCCCTTCCTTCTTCTTCCCCCAGCTTTATATGCTGAACATGACATCATATGGTCTGGAACATCTCTTTGGCCAGTTGGGTTCAGCTGTGCTGGCTGTGTCCCATTTCAACTCAAGAAGCACAAGAAGTGTACCCCCAACCTGCTCGCTGGTGAGGTATAGAAAAGGACCTGAGTTTCTTGTCCCTGAGCAGCAATAACAAAAACATCCCTATGTTATCAACACTGTTTGCAGCACAAATCCCAAATAAGGCCCCATGTGAGTTGACACAAAGAAAATTAACTCTGCCCCAGCCAAACCCAGGACAATGTGAGTCAGAAAAACCTCTTGTGCCTCACCGTTTTTTTCTCAGCTGAAACAAAATTAATCCAGAAGAGAAGTGGGAGTGAGTAGAATTTTTTTTTTTCCCTCCAAGTTTTGTTGTTAATTAAAAAACCAATTACCCAGGATTTCTAATTACTTTACAAGTACACTATAGCCTGTACTTGCTCCTCAGCAAATTAGAGAGATAATACTTGAAACATCTTATTAAACAGAATTACTCTTCCTCCACATCCATTCTCACTTCTGCTTAATAGTCTTTCCGAGCAACACCTCTGTGAAACATTTATGCCCATTAAGGTATCTTACTGCTATTAATATTGCTCACTGTTTTTCTGCAGAAAACGCAATAAAGTGGCAAGATTGGGCTGAGGGGCAGCGTTGAAAAGACCTCCAAATATGTCTGTTATGACAGATGGCCCAAGAAATGTGGCTGCGTAACATGTTGGTAAGAAGGTGATAATCACTCCAGAAATTCTACAGACACAAATGGAGAGACAAACACCAGGCACCATGGATACGGGGAGGGGAGGATGGGTGGAAACTTGACACAGGCTTTGAGGGGAAGTTAGTAAAGTTGGAGGAAGTCTGTGATCTGTGTTACAGCCAACAGAAAGCCACCCAGGAATTAGAGGTGAAAAAGCAGCAAAGGATTCATGGTTAGGGTGAGCAAATATGTAACCGTCACAGTTTTGCCCCAGAAATAGGGTGTTTAATTCCAAGCAATCATTAACAGAAAAGCAGTGACCTGATTAGGGGAAATCAGCAACAAAATACTGAAACAATAAAGAGATTAATGGTGATGGTGATGATGTAGTTCAGGAAAAAAAAAAAAAAAAATTGATAAACATTCTGAAATATTTAAAAGATGTGAACAGTGAATACGTGCTACAAAGGGAGCTGTGGCATGACCTTAGAAAAGCATATTGCTATTTAGGAAAAAAAAAAGAAAAAGGGGGGAAAAAAAAGAAAAGGGAAAAAAAAGAAAAGAAAAGAAAAACAAACAAACAAAAAAAAACAAAAAAAAAAAGAAAAGAAAGAAAGAAAGAAATGGTTTTCCTGACAAAGATGTTTTAGAGTTTGGAGTGGTTTTCAAAGAGAAGCAGTAGAGTCCCATTGATTTAGGTACTGGACTTTAGCTAAAGGGCAAAGCAATAGCTAGTAAAGCATATAGGCCACCCTGCTCAGGACTTCTAATGATCTTATATTCTTTCCAAAATGTCAATGGTGTAATTCTTTGTTTCATAGCCTGGAATCCTTGGGCTTCTCTCAATTACATTGAAAGCAAGCGAAGTGAAAGAGAAAATAAGCAAGAAAATTCCACCATTTTTAACTTGGTATAATGTGCATTAAAAGATTTGCTTCCTTTTTTTCAGTGTCATAAATTGGTTGTTTCCTGACATATACACATACTACAAACATTAATTGCTTGAGGTAATACTTTAACTTCTTCCCCTCTCCCCAGATGCAAACATGGGACCAAGAATTTCCTTGATTTAGAACAACCAGCTCAGGGTTTTTAGATTTTTCTTTTAAAGAAAGCTTTCACTTTAAAATACACATTTTTTTGTGGTTTTTGTTTGTTTGGTTTTTTTTTGTTGTTGTTGTTTTGTTGTTTTGTTTTTAATTCTATTTTTTAGCATTAGATCAGTTACTGCTTTATGTCAAAACCATGACTGAATATTACTTCAAATATTCAAATATCATTTAGGTTGTTACTGTCAGTATCTACGTTTTATATTGTAGATAAAGCACGACCATGACAAAGTTTAACACCTGTTTTACCGTTTGTTGCCAAATTCAGTTCATAAATAAAAGCATCGGGGGAAAAAAAAGCAAAACCCTGGAATTAAATTTTTTTCTCACCTTAATTCTTAGTTACCATATCATTCAAGACTAAAATATGAGCCATGAATGCTCCTTCCTGAGTGTTTAAAAACATTTTTTTACCCTTTTTTCTTTTTCCTCCTCCTCCCCATGTGGATTTTCATACACTTTGGGAGGAGAAAGAGTCTTTGAAAACTGAAAGGTCAACTTGGGCTTGTAAAACACAGGACACAGTTTGGTTACTCCAGTTTGCTGTTTAATGCATCTAATTTAACCATTTTATGTCGTGCATGGCTCTGTATTTACATTCAGCACATGGCAACAGCAACGTTAGTTATGCAAAACACAATAGATGGAACTTTTCCTGAAATAACCAGTTTTAGAGCTTCTGTACGATCTCCCTCTTGAGTAAGTAATAAGAACAAAATCACACACTGAATGATATTCTCAGGAACATAAGTTTTAATTGGTTCCTGTGCACCATCGTGTTTTCCAAGATGGCAGCACCACGAAGCAACATTAATATCTATTCAAAGCAGAGAAGATCACAGCTGGCAGGTAGATTTTATTAGAGACTTGTGAGGGAGAAATAAATTAAGCCACGAGGGATAAAACTGAATAGGTTGAGGGCTGACTGAACCCGGAATGTTATCCACCCTCCTATGTCAACTTTAACTAGGTTGTCCTTGAAAACAATAAAAGGAGGTGATGCGTTGATTATAGAGGACTTCTCTTCCAGAAGGCACAAATGGCACCAGTATTTCTCTGGGCTCCCTCTTTCTCCAAGGATCCCACTTCATAGAATCATAGAATTGTCAGGGTTGGAAGGGACCCCAAAGATCATCCAATTCCAACCCCCCAGCTATGGACAGGGACGCCTCCCACTAGAACAGGTTGCTCAGAGCACCATCCAGCCTGGCCTTCAAAATTTCCAGAGATGAGGCTTCCACTTTCTATGTTGCAAAGAAAGGAGTGAGTTTTCATCACATAATGTTGCTGTAAATAGAGATTAACTCCATAAAATTGACAGGTCTACTGTGGTTATGCATGTGCCTCAAAGCTTTTCCTTTTTTCCAGTCTTGAAACCATGGCTTTTCCCTAAAAACCTTTCTCTGGTTTGCAGTGTATGTAGGGACTGAAGTTGTATCATTCAAAAAAATTGTAATTTTAAATCGTTATTGCCAAGAAAATATTATCATCTGGTTTACAGTAGTCTGTTAACCTTGTCACCTTTCCTACGAGGACAGACTGAGAGAGTTGGGGTTGTTCAGTCTGGAGAACAGAAGGCTACAAGCGGACCTTATTGTGGCCTGCCAGGATGTGAAGGGGGCTACAAGAAAGCTGGGGAGGGACTTTTTAGGATGTAGGGTAGTGGTAGGACTGGGGGGAATGGGTCAAAACTAGAGGAGGGGAGATTGAGATGAGACATTAGGAAGAAGTTCTTCCCCATGAGGGTGGGGAGACACTGGCTCAGGTTGTCCAGAGAGGTGCTGGAAGCTCCATCTCTGAAGGCCAGGCTGGATGGGGCTCTGAGTAACGTGCTCTACTGGGAGGTGTCCCTGCCCATGGCAGGTGGGTTGGAACTAGATGATCTTTAAGGTCCCTTCCAACCCTGACAATTCTATGATTTTATGGATCTTGTTAAAAAAGAGCAATTAATAGCCTATGAGGTGCAACAAAGCTCTGATGATACATGTGTTTGAGAAGGACTGAGTATCCTTCTGCACCAGCACCAGTGTGATGCTCCTGGTGATGTCCTCTGCTGGCCACAAGTCAGGGAAAGGAGCTGAGCCAGAAGACACCTTCATCTCCTGCAGAATCTGATTGATTTGTTCATATTAGACTTCTGCACATTCCTCCCTTTGGAGGATACAAGCCCCAGCAGGTCTGGGTAGAAACCACCAAAATTTTGGTGATGCAACAGCTGCTGTTTTGATAAAAATGAAACATTGTTTGTGAATGTGCACGGATTTAATTGAAGTTTTTCAAGGGGAAATATTTCCTTCCAAAAAGATCAAGTATTTTGTGTAAACTTAAATGAGGTTAGAATAAAAAAAAAAAGACAAACAATAATAACTCGATATAAAGCACGCTCAGCTAAAAAATACAAAACACTGTGACCTCTGCAAGTGATGTTGCAATTATTATTATTATTTTTTTCTAGGCAGTCCTGAGTATATCTACCCCAGAGATGTCCAAGTCTTGAAAAGTTTAAAAGAGTGATTCAATTTTAATTCTTATAGGTGAGTAATTAAAACTGCCACAAGAGTGGAGAAAGAAAAAACACAATACTGCTGAAATAATTTTTTTTACTAATTTTTTTTCTTTTTCACAAGTTTTTGCAAGCCTAACTTGAACACAAATGGAATTATGGGGTACAAGCCTTCTTGTTTGTTTTAATTTTGTTGTGGCATATTATCAGTCAAATGTAAAACTTGGAGAAAGGCGTTGGGATATTTGCATCTAAAAAGAAGTATATGTTAAAATTTTTAATATTTTATTTTTTTAAAGGAAATTCTTGAGATTAGTATAAATAAATTGAGTTTATTTTCAAAAATATTTAATATTTTATTTTTTTAAAGGAAATTCTTGAGATTAGTATAAATAAATTGAGTTTATTTTCATTTTCTTAAGTCTGAAAGCACTTTGTGTGAGTTTCATCACTTCCCTGCAGATAGGAAGCTCATTTGTTAGATTCACCTTCTGGCTGTGCAGGTCGCCCACAATGCAGAAGTGAAACATTTATTAAAAAAATAAGAAAAAAGAAATGTCTATAAAGCAATGGAAATTACTGGGCAGCTTAAGGGACAGATATGATTTCTTTTGCAACACATTTAAATTTCTCTTTACAATTGACTCTATTTCAAGCTGCCAGTGTCCCCTTAACTTCCAGGTCTTTGTGAGGGCAGAATTGCTTTATGCAGAAGCTGACCTATTTTTATTTCCCTTTTCATGTATATTTCAGCACAGGAAAGTTCGGAGCATCCTAATATATTATAAACTCTAATTACGACATGGTTGTATTTGTGTAGTTTCAAGGCAGATGCACTTTTTTTTTTGGTGTGTGTGTGTGTTCTGCGTGAACCAGTTGCCTTCAATGAGAACTGAAGTGACCTCTTTCTTTCAAAAACTATTTATTACAGTTGCAAGACCTACATATTCTATTTCCATATGCACTGCTGCTGGTTCTTGGAACATGCCAGCAGCAGGCTGTTTTATTTTAGCTGTGATAATAGCCCATGCAAAAACAAGCCCCACTATAAATTCATTAAACCAGCAAATAAGCATTAATAAAAGTGGACGATAAAGGAGCGCAGTGAGTCTTAAAATTATGGGAGAAATCCTCTGAAGGCTTAATAGGGTCCAAGATGCAGTGGTATAAGAAGTAATGTTTTTATTATCCGACTGATAAAAGTTGAAACAAACATTTCTGAAGGGATTGAGTGTTCAAAAACATCTCCATTTTTTTCTACCCCTATCCAGCTTTCCAAGTCTGAAAGTTTCCTTATGTTTTCCAAATGCTTATGCTGTCCTAAGAAGAAATATTTTGTCTCTACAAACCTTTCTTTTCTTGGAATTTCCAGCTAGCTTAAAACAGGAAGTGTAAAATTATGTAAATAAAGATAAAACCCCAGTTATAAGCCTGCAAAACAGTCTGTGGGTTTATTAACTGCCTCAGGTACTCAGCCTTTTATCTCCTACACATCTGAGACACCATTTCTGCCCAAATTGCCTCTTGGTTGCAGGTTTTAGGCCTTTCCCAAACCTCGTGTCTCTAAAGCACTAAACCTGAGAATTTTTTCCTGTCTTCCAAATTAAAAATGCAGCTTATTAAGCAAACTCTTTTCTCCACCCTCTGCTCTTCCATGCAAGAAGACTTTAACAAGGGTGTTAGGAAAGCAGCCAAGAGGTAAAAAATGGGCTGGTTTGATTAAAAAAAAGAATTCATAACAATTTTTTCCTTGTAATACAGGTTTGCCAATAGCAATTTTCTTTGCTGTAGTTTTTCTGCTGCTATCTCATGACACATTGGCAAAAGTTTCCCGAGTTTGGAAATTGGTTTGGTCAACCTAAGCTGTATTTCATTGACGTTGGACTCAGGACGAGTCATTAGGTTATCAATGATGTCTCCTTCAAGAAGTTCAGTGCTGCTCTTCTAAGTATTTGAATATTTTGAGGATTGACTAGAATTCAAGGTGTTATTACTGTATTTTGTCTTCCATGTCTTAGTGTAGAAATTATGTCCATATCATGCCCATATGTCCATATTGGAAGACCAACATATCTTGGGCTGCATCCCCATCAGTGTGGGGACCAGGGCAGGGAGGGGCTCCTCTGCTCCGCTCTGGGGACACCCCCCTGCAGTGCTGGGGCAGCTCTGGAGTCCTCAGCACAGAAGAGACATGGAGCTGGTGGAGCGGGGCCAGAGGAGGCCCCAGCAATGGTGGGAGGGCTGGAAGCCTCTGCTGGGAGGCCAGGCTGGGAGAGTTGGGCTTGGTCAGCTGGAGAAGAGAAGGCTCCAGGAAGACCTTCCTGGGGCCTTGCAGGGCTTCAAGGGACCTGCCAGAAAGATGGGGAGAGATGTTGTAGCAGGGCCTGTTGTGACAGGAGAAGGGGTGATGGTTTTAATTAAAAGAGGGAGATTTAGACTAGATAGAAGGAAAACATATTTGACCCTGAGGTTGGTGAGAACCTGTGCCAGTTTGCCTAGAGAGGTGGTGGCTGCCCCTTCCCTGGAACCATTGCAGGGGAGGTTGGATGGGGGCTCAGAGCAATATGTTCTCATTGAAGATGTCCCTTCTCAGTGAGGGGGAGTTGGACTAGATGACTTCTACAGGTCATTTCCAACCCAAAGCATTCTATGATCCTATGTGTCTAGGAGAAGCATGTCTGTGGCACAGTGTTCAACTTGACAGAAGCTCTCATGTATACCAGAAGCCTGCTAGAATCCTGTCCAGACTCTGGCTGATATCAAACCCTTCCAAGGGCATTGCAATCTGCATGCTTCTTAATTTGATTGTATCAAGAAAATGGACCCCGGAGAACTCAGCACACACTGGTACTACATAATAATGCTCAGATGATGCCCTACAGTACCAGGTCCAGCTTTGGGCATTCCATTATGGAAAAGACATCCATAACCTGGAGCAAGTCACCTAAAGCTGGTCAGGTGCTACTGCACTTGCCTTATGATGAGAAGCTGAAGGAATTTGGCTTCTTCAGGCCAGACTAAGAAGGTTTTTTCTCTAAACTTCAGCAGATTGAGAGAGGTGATTCTGTCCCTCTGCCCTGCCTTAGTGAGACCTCACCAGGAGTGCTGTGTCCAGTTCTGGAGCCCCCAGCACAAGAAGGATGTGGACATATTGGAGCGTGTCCAGAGGAGGGCCACCAAAATGCTCAGGGGAATGGAGCATCTCTGGTATGAAGACAGGATGAGGGAGTTGGGGCTGTTCAGCCTGGAGAAGAGAAGAAAAGGTTCCGGGGGGACCTTAAAGCAACCTTACAGTACCTGAAGGGGCTCCAGAAAGGCAGGGGAAGGTCTATTCAAACAGGGTTTTAACGATAGGACCAGGAGTGATGGTTTTAAGCTAGGAAAGGAGAGATTTAGACTGAACATTAGAAAAAAGTTCTTTAACATGAGGGTGATAGATCACTGGAACAGGTTGCCCAGAGAGGTGGTGGAGGCCCCATCCCTGGAGTCCTTCAAGGTCAGGCTTGATGGGGCTCTGAGCAGCCTGCCCTAGGTAGAGATGTCCTTACTGGTGTAGGGAGATTGGACCAGATGACCTCTAGAGATCCCTTCCAGCCTAAAACATTCTATGATTATATGATAAATGTTTGCAAAACTGGGCTGGAAGTTACAAAGCCAGGTTCATTCATGACATACGGAGGTTCTAAAAATCTAACCAGAACTGCCTCTTCTTTTCCCTTGCTTTTTTGTCCTATTATTACTGATACATTACAGCTTCAAGGAAAATTTGAGTTTGAGCTCAGAGAAAAGTTTAAGGCGGCCTCTTCATTACATCACTCTTACAAATGACTCTTAGAAATACCAGATTTGGTAAGAATATAAAAAAATGCAGTTTGCAGTCTTTTCTCAGTGTTGCTTGTATCTGAAGAGAGGTGCGAAAATCCCATTTATGATTTTTCATTTTATATATGTGCAGTGTGAAAATATATCACCTTCTTTATTCTAACTAAATATACTATTTATGTCTAAAAATTTAATTAGTTTCCATTCACTAAGAGTCGGTTTTAATGTGTCTACCCCAAACATTTAATTTTCAGAATGTAAACATCAAGACAGTTGTTTTAGTAACGTTTAGGTTTAGGTCTAGCCCTGCTCCTCACAAGGCTGGTGGCTTGTCACGAGGACTGAATTAGGCTGTTTATGCTATTTTCTCAAATTGTTCAGGAATTAATGAGATTCAGGCACTGAAACAAATGGTCTCACATTCTCTCTTCCCAATTCCTACCTAATGGTTCTTCTTTCTCCCTTGGGCTGATTCTGGAGCTTACTTAAAGCTGAACAAAAAAAGTTACATGTTGGATTGCTTCTGGCCAGGGAAAGTGTGAAGAACATACAACTTTGTGTAGGTTCTTTGCATTTTCTGAATCTATAATTTGAAATACTCACCGGGTTTGTATTTGAGAGGGGGCCACCCATGGACAATCCTTCAACGTGACTACCTCCTTGCAGCCCCTTGAGGTTTACATCTACCAGCAGGTTCTTGGTCTGACTGAGGATACTGGTGGGAATGTTAATCTGCTTGAAGGCAGGGTGGCTTTTTTGGAGGGGTCTGGCCAGGCTGGATCACAGTGGGATGAGGTTCAATGAGGCCAAGAGCTCAGTCCTTCATTTGGGTCACAACAACAACAGGTTTGGGGAAGAGTGGCTGGAAACTTCCCGGTGGAAAAGACCTGGGAGTGTTGGTCGACAGGTGGCTGGAGATGAGATAGAGTGTGCCCAGGTGGACACCAGCATCCTGGCTTGTGTCAGCACTGGTGTGGCCAGCAGGACCAGGGCAGGGATCGTCCCCCTGGACTGGGCACTGGGGAGGCCACACCTCAAATCCTGGGGTCAGTTTTGGGCCCTTCACTCCAAGGAGGACCTTGAGGGGCTGGAGCGTGGCCAGAGAAGGGCAACGAAGCTGGTGAGGGGTCTAGAGCACAAGTCTGGAGAGGAGTGGCTGAGGGAGCGGGGGGGGTTGAGGCTGGAGCAAAGGAGGCTCAGGGGAGACCTTCTGGCTCTGCACAACTCCCTGAGAGGAGGTTGGAGCCAGGTGGGGTCGGGCTCTTCTCCCAAGGAACAAGGGACAGGACAAGAGGAACCAGCCTCAAGTTGCCCCAGGGGAGGTTGATGTTGGAGCTGAGGAACAATTCGTTGTTGGTCAGGGTTGTTGTGGGCTGTGTCAGGCTGGGCAGGGCAGTGGTGGAGTCCCCATCCCTGGAGGGGTTTCCAAGGTGTGGAGATGTGGTGCTGAGGGACATGATTTAGTGGTGCCCTGGCAGTGCTGGGTTAATGGTTGGACTTGATGATCTTAAAGGTCTTTTCCAACCAAAAAGGCCATTTTCAACCTAACTAATTCCATGATTCCATGAGCAGGATGCTCTGTGCCAGGAGAAGGACTGGACCAGGTGTGAGTGGAAGAGGAACAACACACAGGAGTGACCTGTATCTTGCAGACTGATAAAGAAACAAAGTAGGTGGTAGATTTACATGACCTGTAAGGACAGCTAACCAGACATCACAAATTGTTTTCCATGGAGTTTAAGCTGAGTGCTTTTGCTTCAGTTAGAAGAACGGGAAAATGATGCCCCTGTTATCTAACAAATCCTAAATGTTCTTGTGGTCATGACCTAAAGCAGGTGACACTCTTATCTGCAGAGGTTTTGGACAATTTGCAAACATCCTATTCTTCTAGTCCTTGCAGATGCTCCTACTATGTCTTGAACAGCCAACAACTTATTGCCTGTACAAATAGCATCTCTGCAGTAAAATTATTCAGTATTTTCTCAGAAACTCAATAAAATTGAAAATAAAATATTTCTATAACATTACTCAATAAAACACTGAATTCGCCATCCTTCTGAAATTTCCATAATTTAAAAACTTTTTAAATGGTAATTTTGTTCCAAGCATAGAAATGAGAAACTGGAAAAATCACACAAGACTGCTAATATTTGGTACCAGCTTAGTTAACACTTTTTTTTCCCCTCTGAAATCAAGCTTTATAGGAAAATCAACTGTAGCAAGATATGGATTTTGTGGCTGGTTATATCCTTTTATTATCTGGAAGTTGGAGTACAATAATGCTGCTTCCAGTGGGACTTTCCCAAACTATGACTCTTGCAACCTTCGGAATAAAGTACCTTTTAAAGTGGTTTTTGACATAAAATATGACACTTGTACACAACAACCTGTGCTATTTGATTTTTACAGAACACAAGGTGTGCTTTTGATCATGTACATGAAATTTGAAATTATATGGGCCTCATCTATCTCAGCTATTGCTCTGATAGTTGTAGTATTCTGGTAAGAGGGAAAGCTGCCCCCCAAAATTCTCCTCTCCCATTTTAGTTTGTCCAAATAGGACACTCAGCAGGGAAGGAATCGTGAAGGGCAACAAATATTGGAAAGTTGTTATTTGTTTCGTGCATGTGTAATATATTTTNTAGATTTACATGACCTGTAAGGACAGCTAACCAGACATCACAAATTGTTTTCCATGGAGTTTAAGCTGAGTGCTTTTGCTTCAGTTAGAAGAACGGGAAAATGATGCCCCTGTTATCTAACAAATCCTAAATGTTCTTGTGGTCATGACCTAAAGCAGGTGACACTCTTATCTGCAGAGGTTTTGGACAATTTGCAAACATCCTATTCTTCTAGTCCTTGCAGATGCTCCTACTATGTCTTGAACAGCCAACAACTTATTGCCTGTACAAATAGCATCTCTGCAGTAAAATTATTCAGTATTTTCTCAGAAACTCAATAAAATTGAAAATAAAATATTTCTATAACATTACTCAATAAAACACTGAATTCGCCATCCTTCTGAAATTTCCATAATTTAAAAACTTTTTAAATGGTAATTTTGTTCCAAGCATAGAAATGAGAAACTGGAAAAATCACACAAGACTGCTAATATTTGGTACCAGCTTAGTTAACACTTTTTTTTCCCCTCTGAAATCAAGCTTTATAGGAAAATCAACTGTAGCAAGATATGGATTTTGTGGCTGGTTATATCCTTTTATTATCTGGAAGTTGGAGTACAATAATGCTGCTTCCAGTGGGACTTTCCCAAACTATGACTCTTGCAACCTTCGGAATAAAGTACCTTTTAAAGTGGTTTTTGACATAAAATATGACACTTGTACACAACAACCTGTGCTATTTGATTTTTACAGAACACAAGGTGTGCTTTTGATCATGTACATGAAATTTGAAATTATATGGGCCTCATCTATCTCAGCTATTGCTCTGATAGTTGTAGTATTCTGGTAAGAGGGAAAGCTGCCCCCCAAAATTCTCCTCTCCCATTTTAGTTTGTCCAAATAGGACACTCAGCAGGGAAGGAATCGTGAAGGGCAACAAATATTGGAAAGTTGTTATTTGTTTCGTGCATGTGTAATATATTTTGCTGCCATTTCTCAGGATTTTTAGTGCTTCTAATTAAACCAAATAATATAAAAACAGGGAAAAAATCGATTAGACAAACTGAGGGACTGAAAAATATTGCTCAGCTCCAAAACCCGTGGAACCAATGCTCAAAAATATACGAGGGTCAGCTGGAGTAAAAACATTTAATCTCTATACTGTATTATTATTATTTTTTTCCTAGCCCTTTCTGGAGCGTGCGTACGTATAAGAAAAGCAATAGCCACAGATAATAATCATGCTGCCAGTCGAGGTGTCGTGCGTGGGATTAGCTGGGGCTTAGGAGGAGGACAAGGTCATTGCCAGGGCTCTCCAATTACTACCAGTATCACTACCTTTTCTAACATGTCAAACCACGACGAGCTTTTGAAGGCTAAATCCAACAGCAGCAGCTTCTGGATGGGTTAGTGGTAAATGAGTGACACCGAGCCTGAGAGTTTGACATTGTTTGTCAAGATAAGTTCACAATGAAGATGACTTTCATTTCCAATATCAGCTATTATAAAAGGGATTGCACCTATAAACTTGTGCTGTTAAATGCCTGACCCCGCGTCCTGGTTTTGGATGACAAGGGAGAGGCCTTGAATAAAGCTAGTGATGAATTTCCGGGGCTATTTGGGGTGATTATTAATTGTTATTAAGTTGTATTTTATATAATTGTATGTATTTTATATGAGTCACAGCTGGATTTACATAGCCCTTAATTAACGGGGTTTTGGGGATGATAACCTGTCAAAGGGCTGCCCTATTTGTTCCCTAGAAATGTTTTTGAACATTTATGCAAGAAGATTCAGTGGGTGGAGAGAAACCCCGTAACCAGAGGGTTCACAAGCTGAATGTTATTTGTTTACTTTTTAGCATAATTTGATTCCTGCTTCCCTGATAAACAAAAAAAAATGACTTGATAATTGTCTCCCTCTTAGGGGTAGGGAGGGTATAAGGGGGGGGAAAAAAAAGGAGAGTTTGCACACAACATGGCAGTTTCACAAGCAAAATTCACAGGATCCTATAGAATTTGGCTCAAAATGCTTAAGGAAGCTCTAGGGTGTTCCATGAGTAAGACACGGAGAGATTAGTTGCTTCTTGAAATTGTATTTATTCCACACTGTTAATTAAGCAGATGAGTTAATTGTTCTCACCTACCCTTAATTGTCATGATTTGGAAAATTCAGCTCTTCTTAGGGTCTTTGCTTTAACCTGGATGCAAATCCTGCAGCTGGGAGTGAATTTGCCTGCAAGGCTTGAACTCCTCCTGCTCCTCATCACTGTGACTCTTATCTGGGTACCCTCCCCGGGAGGACACCACTGCATGGGTGGGATGTCCCAGTGTGGGATGCTACCAGGCTGTAGTGATGCTGGGAAGTGCAGGGTTGGAAACTACAGTTATTCTTTGGAAGGTATGGTCTGAAACTGTCAGGATTTTCAAGAGGAAACACAGGAGCACAACCCTGTGGATTCAGCAGCAAATCTGGCAAGCCCTGACTTGGAACATGCAAACATTTGGAGGAAAACATACAACAAAAGATAGTATTTGAGAGCTGTTCTTTTTAAAACAATCACAAGCTGATAAAACTACTATAAAGGATTTATATTTCCCCAAAATTGTAAAGTAGGGTTACTTATGTTGCCCTTCAGAAAAACCATCTCAGTCCTTACTCCAAACCTTACTCTCTGTTCCTTTCTGCAGTAAATACAGTGAAATGTCCTAAAAAGCTGTCATTAACCAAATGCCAGGCTGCATTTCTTGCAAAGGATGAAACCGAAGGATATAAGGGCATTCTCATCCTCTTTTTAGCCCTTTTATAATCTGTTACCTTGTTTTTCTCATTTATCATATCAATAATATACTCATAAAAAGGCCCCAATATGAATATATATAACATTGTAGAAGAAGTACGGATGGTACTGAAGTCCTTTGAAATAAGACTGTCTTCAAACGTGCATCTTATTTAACAGGATTTGTTGGTCGTGAATTAGATTTTAGAAGAATCCACCCATCCCACCCAATATCTGATTAGTTTCCATTCTATTTCAGAAGCTGATTTTACAAGTGAGGGTTTTTTGTGTTTTGCAAGAAGAGCTTTTGAAGAGAAATCTTGACCCTCAAGATGATAGGAGTCTTACCTTGATATTTCTAACGGTGAACAACAGAAAGACCCAATTTCCAGCAAGAAAAGATAAAATGTCAGTTCTACTAATGACAGCTTTTACCTGGATCCAGAAGCAGCATCTGACTGTAGTTTTATCCACTAGGTCTACAACCTCTACAGCCTGTCATCAAAAAACTAGTCTAAGACAGAGGGATGTTCTATCCTCTCATGTAAAACTCAAATGGTACAATCATAACTGGAAAAGTCCAATGTGAAAAAATTCAAATTGCGTTTTGTTATGGTGTCCAGTACCCTTCTGTGATCAAAAATATAACTTAATCCTTTAAGGCTGGATTTTCACAGAGTTCATCACTTGAACACTTTTGCTGAGTGACTCAGCACTCAAGTCTAGACACAAACGTAGAGAAAAACTCCAAAAAAACTCTGAAACGTGTTTTCAGTCTGGGTTTCTTCTCTCTTGACTGCTATCCTGTGTGACTCAGGTTCCTCCTTTTTTGGGAACTCATGAGTGTTTTCCTTCCTGGGGAATTTGTATACCAGCAGTGAAGCTGTGCTGAGATTTAGCTGAGAGCAGCAATATTTTCCAAATACAGACAGGGGGAGAGAGAGAGGAAAAAAAAAAAGGAGTTTTTACTTACATTTGTTGCCTCTCTACTTTCAGATAGTTTACTAATTATATGTACTGTGAACTTACTGTGCTGTTAGCAGGTTCCTTGTGGGATTGTGTTTTGTTTCTCATCATCTAAGTTACTCATTCTCCACAACACAATGTTGAGTTCTCTCTTCAAGGGAAGAGAATGTGCTTTACATTTATTCATTATTTTTTCCCCTCTTTTCTTCCTATAAGGGCTCCCATGAGCTCCAAAATTAATCCAGTCCTGACTGAAGTGGTACTAGGACTGTGCTGATCTCACACCAAACAAGAGGGTGTTTCCAGGAGACCAGTGAGTTGGAGGCACTCATCTTGAAGATGTCTGTTTTCTGCCTTTCTTGGAGATGTTCTGACCCTAGGTAACTCCTTTTCCAGGAGGTACAATGTTCTGCCATTACTGATATCATTCAAGCTTGGCATGAAAACAGATGTCTGGTCCAGAAGCTTTTAGAAGATGCGTCTGCCCTCAGTTCTCCCTAGCTCTTGCATTTTTTATCTCTTTTCTTTGAACACACACAGATCATCGCGTGTGGTTCATTCTACAGTTCATTAGATCTACATGTGTCTCCTACCAGCAGCTACTTCTCCCCCAGAAAATTGCGTGTCAGAGTTATCTTGATAACGTTTGCATAACAAACAAAACTTACCAAATCAGGAAAGAATACCAGAGCAGAATACTCTCTCTACAAGAAGGACATTGAAGGGTTGGAGCATGTCCAAAGAAGAGCAATGAAGCCAAGGAAGGGTCTAGAGCTCAAGTGTGGTGAGGAGCAGCTGAGGGACCTAGGGGTGTTGAGCCTGGAGAAAAGGAGGCTCAGGGGAGACCTTCTGGCTCTGAAGAACTCCAGAAGGTTGGAGTGAGGTGGGGGTTGGGGTCTTCTCCTGAGGAACAAGTGATAGGACAAGATGAAACAGCCTCAAGTTTCACCAGGGGAGGTTTAGGTTGGACATAAGGAACAATTTCTTCACTGCAAGGGTTGTGAAGGTCTGTCCTAGGCTGCCCAGGGCAGTGGTGGAGTCCTCATCCCTGGAAGGGCTTCAAAGCTGTGGAGATGTGGTGCTGAGGGGTATGGTTTAGTGGTGGCTTAATGGTTGGACTTCATAAACTTGAAGGTCTCTTCCAACCAAAACGAGTCTATGACTCTCTGATCATACATCTGAGAAACATCAAGAGGTTCTGAATACTTGTCCTGAATATCATCATCCTTTAACCTCACCTAACAATGGCATTGGTGTTTACTTAATGGCCCTTTGAGAAGCCAAACTAATAATGTGCTAGATAAAAGTCACTATAGGTTGACAGCAACTGAAACTCAACAACGCATATAAATGATTAAAATATTTACATTAACTCAACTGCTCTTAAGTACCTTTTAAAGTGTCTTTCTAGGATTTATGAGCAGCTGCTCTGTTGGGTAGATGGAAAAAAGTACCCACTTCAGCATGATCATTATTTTAAGAGCTCCTTCACCACCCTTGTTTCTGTAAAACCTGAACTCCCTCTTACATTAAACAATAAACACCTTTCCCTGCTCAATCTTCATCATGGTGACAATGAACCATGATGCTACAGAGCTTGAGCTACCTCCTCTTTATAAACTGTGCTGCAAGTGTTTTGACCAGGAATGAGCAAGATCTTGAGTGTCTGGCTTAGAATTTAAAGGTCAAATTTAATCCAAAACCACCTTATACAAGTTTCCTAAAAGTTTTTGCATTAATTTTCTATTTTCTTTTTTTTTTAATGACTTGGGCATCTCACTGCTGCAATTATTGAATGATGGGAAAGAATCAAACGGAATTTGATAGAATTCCGAGAGAAATGAGGATACCTTCATTCAAACTCTGCACTTAAACTGGAAGTAAATATTGAAAATTGGTTCAAATTAATGACATAGAACCTACAAAACAGAGGAGAGGTACTTTCCTATCCAAAGCATGTAACCACCACAGTGTGAAGAGGCAAGATGAGATGTATTCTGGTGCATAACAATACCAGAGTAATAAGTAATGCTGTTGTTTTTGGGTTTGGGGTTTTTTTTGAGTCTTTTTTTGTTTTGTTATATTTTTCTTTTTAATGATTTTATAGCAGTTAGAGTCTGTCCTTGTGGAAAGGGCACAATTTTCTCATCTTTTCTCATTTGGGTTTATGTAAGCTGACATTTGCAGTGCCATTTCTCTCACTCTTAGCTATTTAAAGGCGCTTGCCCAAAGAATCCTTTTGGGAACTGGCTTTCTAGACTCGGGGCTGATGTTGCTTTCTGGGTGAAACCTTCTAACCTCTTCAAAGAAAAGACAGGTTTGACCCCAGAGCCCTTATTTATAACAACCAGTCACAAGGTGACCATCCTGCATGACCTGTGGGATATACTACACACTATTTTTAGACGCCACAGAATGCACTCAAGGGCAAATGACACAGTCCATGATTAACAAAGAATTCCTGCAGAAGTATTACTCAATATTAAGCCACATAAATGAACTCAAAGGAAAGAAGATTAAGAAAAAGTAGGTAGAGGTTCAAATAACATCTGAGCTCTCGGGTGTCTGGAAGTAGTGACTTTTTAAACTCTAAATAAAGAAAAGCAAATTTAAGGTAAGGGTTATATTAAATGCTTTAATTTTATGCTTATACACATTTGTATGTGTGGGTGCATAAACTTAAATATCCTATCTTGTTGATACTGTAGTTTTGTAAACATCTAAATGTGCTGCTGCTTCAATCTTTAATTTTCCACAGAGGATGCTCATTCATATCCATCAACTGACTGCTAACGTGATTTAAGCAAGCAAATACGCACCAAAAACCAGTGATCCCAATGTAAATTGTTTAAATAAATGCACATTGAACACAGATAATGACAAAAAAGCACTTTTTACTCTGCTGTCCATGGGTTGAAGTTCATAAGAAAAAGAAAGCAAGACAGGTCTGTGAACAGGACAGAGAATTAGAAACAATTTCAGTATTTAAACATGACATTTTCCTAAGTTTAGGAAATCAACCAGTCAAATTCAAATATATTAATAATTTGATAATTGTTAGACAAGCGTACAAGAAGAATTTAAATATTTAAAGTGGTTTATAAAACTTTTTTTCCCTGAGATTGTTTAAATTCCAATTGATATGTTATGTGTTTAGCTATTAGAAGCATTAAGAAATAATTCGATGATTAAATGTAATGCTGCATTGTTATGTCATTCAACAAAAAGAAAATTAGTAATTTCTTTAAGTTTTTTGATGGTGAATTATTACAGTAGGACTTGAAAAATTCACACTGCTTTGTTAACAGTGGTTAATAGTTTATTATACAGCTCTCCTGTTGAGCTACAGTTACTAAACTCACAATGACTTTCTATAGCCTTGTGAAACTGGACAATATTGGGTATTTTAACCTGACTTTTTAACTTTTCTTTAGGTTTGGACAAAATCTGAAATGCTGGGCAGGTAAATACTTAAGTGGCAAAGAATAATAACTTTGAAAGTTTTAATATTTTAATTTTAAACATCAACTTCCAAGAATTTCAGCTCAGTAATAGAACGCACTCATTTTGCTGAAATTTATCATCAGCATACCAAACCAAGAAACTCGGTATATTTTGGTTTTATATATGGATAAATATACTTATATGTAATATAATTTATATACTTACACTGTATACAAATGATATATGATATAATTTTTATGCTTACATTGTATACAAATGATATGTGATATAATTTATATACTTACACTGTATACAAATGATATATGATATAATTTTTATGCTTACATTGTATACAAATGATATGTGATATAATTTATATACTTACACTGTATACAAATGATATATGATATAATTTTTATGCTTACATTGTATACAAATGATATGTGATATAATTTATATACTTACACTGTATACAAATTATATATGATATAATTTAATATATAAAAAGGTTTATTTTAAAATAGAAGATATCCCCCTTCATGAATTAAAAGCACACTTCAAATGTCTACCTAAAAGGTTTCAAATTCTCTATTTCCAACCCTTTCTTTCTGTGCATATTCTTCCAGTTTTGTAACTATTATCAGTTGTTCTTGTCTCAGCTGTAAAAGTGTTTTCTGGAGATTTCCACCCGTGCTGGCCTGTGCTTGCAGCAGATCTCACCAGTTAAATAGGGTCAACTCTGTCCTTTCCATGGCCAAAGGAAAAATAATGGTGCTGATTCACCCTCTCCTCTGAATCAATATTAAGCTCAGTGGTGTGCTAGGAGTGAAGCTATTCTTTTTAAGGAGGTCAAAACAAGATCCTGATTGGTTCTGACTTAAGGAATCCTTGATATATTTTGGATGTGAAAGGCTATGTCTCAAAGCCAGATTAAAATTCGGAGATAGCTTTCCGTTGCTTTGAATTATCCTTATGGTATCAATTAGCCCTGATGCTCTGTCCTAAAGCTTCAATAATTCAGCCATATGCATGTTATAGATCACTCTTAGGAAAGGCTTGAAAGCTGGTTTTTGGTATCTGTAACATTTTATTTTATTATTTTATTTTATTTTATTTTATTTTATTTTANAATTGTGATAGACTGAAATGAAGTCAAGCACCATATTGAAAATGTAAAGGAAGTGGTGAAATAATTCCATTTTTAGAAGGCATGATTTTTTTCAGCAGTTTTTGCCCTTCCGAATGTAACCACTTTATATGGGTAACCCTCCAGAAAACAGGTATCTTTGAAAAGCTGGCAACATTTAGAAATGCTGAAACGCAAAGTAGTGTTGGTTCGTATTCTATATATTTTTTAGTTTCCAATTAATTAATTCTTGCCACTTCAAGATGCTGTATATGTCAGGGATGTGGCACAGTTATGAGTGTCATATGTAGCCTCAAAAAGAAGAGAACAATGAGAAAGGGTTTGTGGAACAGATGAGAAAACATGCAAGTGTTCAGAAAAACTTTGTTAGAATAACACAAATTTTATTTGTTTGATTAAAGGAAAGATAACTTGGGAATCTTTGTTTCTGCCTCGCTGCAAGAGCGCAGAGCAGGGAAATCAACAGGATTTTAAGCAAACCACTTAATGGAGCAAATATCCAGGTGAGCATCAAAATTATCCAAGGCAATGATTAAGAAACTGAAGGTAATTGTAAAAATGTGGCATTTTTCATGCTTGAGCCAGGGAGCAGCAGGAAAGGTGTTTCTCTGTAGCTGAGTTCTCACACCTTCCTCACTTAAATCAATGATTGTTCAATGATTGATGTCACTTGGAGGGACAGAAAACGGGGCTAAATAAGCCTCTTGTGTAATCTGGTATGACAACATCTACACTCTCTTCTTGGAAACTCTCTGTCACCGTAAACAAAGTTTTCCAACATTGTGTTTTATTCTAATGGTTTCCCTGGGGTAGTGGGAGTAGGAACAACACGTTATTTGAAGACAGAATTTTGCTCTACACGATGAACACACATAAACTGAATAAAAGTCAGTTCCCCATTATTATTTCAGTTGCTGTTATATATTAGCATTTTTTTATTTTTCTGAAATAAACCACATCACTACGTTAAAAAGTACCAGTGAGCCTGAAAATTTCCTTAAAGAGTATTGGAAATATACCCCAGAAATAGTTCAACAATTCTGTTTACATTCAGGAGCAGGAATGGCAGATATTTCATAGAAAAGTTGAAATTCTTCAAGGCATTTAGTCAGCAGAGATAGGGGGGTAAGCATTGAGGATTTCTAGACAGACCATTCATTGGAAATGCACAAAAATACTCCTATTTTATGTAAAAGATGCTATAAATTTCTTGGAAAATACAAAAATATGCCTGCTGGAAGATAGCCAAGGTTTTTGGGGTGACGTGCTCTTCGTTAACATGAATCTAAGCCTAAAAAGGAAAGTTTTAACAACTCCTTTCCCCTTTCCAATGTAGGGTTGCTAAAGGGAGAAGTCCTAGATGAATTCAAAGAGAAATTAGTCCCATCATACAACAAAAGTGCTGGGCTGCTCACTTTGCCACAATTTCATTGAATTAACACTACTCAACACCTTGCAAGACTCAACTTCTTGCAGGATCATGCTCCGAGTGCTGAAAACTAATCTTTGCGAGCACTTCTTACAACATGTCTGTGGGTGACAATGCAGTAAAAAAAGAAAGAAAGAAAGAAAGAAAGAAAAAAATCACAGCCAGCAGTTATATTTTGCATATGATTCCAAGGAACTGCTAATGAGCTACACAATTTATCTTCAGATGGAGAAAAAAAAAAAAGAAAAAGATGAAAAAGGGCTTATGAAACATTTTTGGCAGCTTCTTCAAACTATTTCAGAAAAACGCAGGGAAAGGTTAAATGCCTTAAAATGGGTATTTTTGACATTTGCCCTTTTATCTCACTGAAATTCCACCAACAGTTTTTTCATGTTTCTAACCTCATGTGTCAGACGCGTGGTTGGAAGAAAAGCCCCGCGACCAGCTCGAGGTAGTGACTGGAGCACCCGCTATTTTTGAAAGGGTTTGGAGCCCTTCAGGGGGGGCTAAAAAAAGGAAAAAATGTTGTTTTCAGCTACAAGCTGGCCGTGGTACTCCGTGTTTTCTTTAAGTGTGGTTTCAGCGAGGTCTGTGTTCTGTCTGCTGTGATGTATCTCAGTGCAAACAGCTCACTGTTAGCCATTATGTACCTATTAGCACTGATTACTTTCTGATAGCTCTTCACCAGTTGGTTTCACTCACTTTGACAGGTTTGGTGCTTTGTTTAACCTTTAAACTAGTGGGGCAATAACGCCGCTGACAGAATTGGAGAAATAATTAAGGAAAACTTAGCCGAGGCATAAGAAAACAACTGTAACAAGGCAGGTCTTTCTGGTGGGGTTGAGGAGTTGTCAGTGGAAAGGATGGAGCATCCATGTGGTGATAGCAGAGTGCAGCATAATTATGGCTATTTCCAGTTTAATCTGCAGGAATCCAGTTTAAAGAGATTATTACTGCTTTGCTAATCTTATTTTTTCTCTCTGTAGGTATGTGCTTTCTGGGCCAGGAAATAATTTATTTCTGCATTTGTTACAGAGTGTACAACAGCAGTGAGAGCACTAACAGTTTACAGAGAATTTCTGCTTTGATTTATAAGGGAAAAAGAAAATCTGAGTTTTTTAAAGTACTGTCTGCAAAGCTATTACAAGAAATGACAACTTAAAATCAAACGTTTATCCACTAATCACAGAATCACAGAATGTTAAGGGTTGGAAGGGATCTCAAAAGATCATCTAGCCCAACCCCCTCGCTGGAGCAGGATCACCTAAATCACATCGCACAGGAACACGTCCAGGTGGGTTTTGAATGTCTCCAGAGAAGGAGACTCCACAAGTCAACATGGAGATTACCACATATGAACGAGATCAGATAATAAAAAGAAAAGTCCTTTTCCACAAGAGTCTCCACCTACCCAGTTCCCGTTTAACAATGTTTTGGAGGAAGTGCCTTTGGGTGAAATTCATTTTACTCCCACTGAGCCTTTATAGGGAGCTAAGGTGTGAAGTCCCAAGCAGGAATGAATTAAAGTTGGATCAATTTGGTTACTAATACACAGATAACACGTAGGAGGCATCTTCTAAACTGCTGCAGTTAGTAGGCTGATGTATTATCATAAATAAACCCCAATCTCGATTTACATTATTGCATGGGGCTGCATCTAAAGCTGATGTCCTAGTAACTGCCTAGACACCTAGCTGCAATTTATTGCTGCGTGGAGTATTGGGAGAGGTTGTCTTCCCATGGCAGAATTGTGTTGCTGGGCCAGAATAACCCCTGTGGTCCTCTGGCTCTTGAGATGTGGAATCATAGAAACGTTGAATTCTTTAGGTTGGAAAAGACCTTTGAGATCATTGAGTCCAACTGTTAACCAGCACTGCCAGGGTACCACTAACCCATGTCCCTCAACACCACATCTCCACACCTTGGAAACCCCTCCAGGGATGGGGACTCCACCACTGCCCTGCCCAGCCTGGCACAGCCCTTCACAACACTGCCCACCAAGAAATTGTTCCTCAAGTCCAACCTCAGCCTCCCCTGGCACAACTTGAGGCTGGTTCCTCTTGTCCTATCACTTGTTTCTTGGGAGAAGAGCCTGACCCCACCTGGCTCCAATCTCCTTGCAGGGAGTTGTGCAAAGCCAGAAGGTCTCCCTTGAGCCTCTTCAAGATCAACACCCCCAGGTCCCTCAGCCACTCCTCTCCAGACTTGTGCTCTAGACCCCTCACCAGCTTCGTTGCCCTTCTCTGGACATGCTCCAGCCCCTCAAAGTCCTTCTTGGAGTGAGGGGCCCAAAACTGACCCCAGGATTCAAGGTGTAGCCCCTCCAGTGTCCAGTCCAGGGGGACGATCCCTGCCCTGGTCCTGCTGGCCACACCAGTGCTGATACAACCCAGGATGCTGTTGAATGCCAAGCCCTCAAAGGGGCTTCTTTCCTTAGCTGGTCCTTGTCTGTCTCTAAACTTCTGTGTCTCTTTGCAGCCCAGTGTGGACTCACATGGCTCAGAGTAATGAGGTTGATCATCTCAGACTTCTTTTAGTCTTCACATATTTGGTAGTTTCCTCTTTTCGTTCATGTTAATAGCCTTTTTTTTTTTTTTTAAGAAGCATTCAGCATTGACAGAGGAGGAAAACCAATATTTTTGTAGAGGAAAACTCAGCTGTTAACCCAGAGAAGCTAAGAGAGCATTCACAGCAACTGCTGGACACCTTCAGCTACTTCAAAGATGACCATCTACTTCAAATCTAGTCAATTTTTGGAAATAAGTTTTCATGTTGCTACTCTTCTCTTTTACTGAGACTGATTCGACCTGTTTTGGAAGAAACACAGTGCTCCCTTTTATGATCAGTATATGTTCAGGTTTATGACCAGTGTAATTTTCTACTGAAGAGGTGGATTCTGAAAGCCAGCTTGGTTTTCTGCAACTATTAAAGCTCATGAAATCCAGGTCTTTGTAGCTGGCACAAGACAGGCAAGATAAGCTTCAACAGAAGCCTTTCTGGAGTTTTTCTTGTGATCATCTTTTTAATTAAAAAATGGGATTGGTTATAATGCTTTTGTCTTTCCCTGAGCCAAAACTGGAAATCACAGAGCTTGGGAAACATGCTTCATTGCTGCATGCAGATAATTAAAATCTAAATAATATTCCAAATACAGTAGCCAAAATAGTCTGCTTGATCATTAATAATTGAAGAGTTTGTAAGTCATTAAAATATAATGAATTCATTATTTTCCTCAGGTTGACTAGTGCATTACATGATGTGATGTATTTATGATTCGTGCCCCTCTTTGCTTTAGTTGTACTTTCTCTGTCTGTGATATTAACTAAAATAGGCCACTTACCCTTTCTGTCAGATGTAAGATACTGACATCAAGCAAGTAGCACAGTTGTCTCTTAATTAAGTGTGGTAACCAGTCTAATTTAGTGCCCTTTCATCAGTCATTTATCATCACTTTTAGTGCTCATAGGATTATTTCTTATGTTAATTGCCAACTGTAATGCTCCTAAACCACGTAACTGCATAAATATTTCCCAGCAAAAGAGTTCAGCAGTTCTCACAGCTCGTTTTAAAAATACCCTGTTGAGTGCATGGGTAGCAAATATCTAAAGTAATGTGAGTTTGTCTCAGGTAAACACAGGGCACTTTGTGGGTTCTGCACTTTAATAGCTTCAGAATTGGAAAAGTCAAGAGAAGGCAGATACTGGAGATAGGATACGCTCCAGCACCAATAAAGAGGGAAATCCTGAGCTCTCCACTCCTTCTTTTACCACATACGAGTTTTTTAAAGAGTATCTGGAAGCTGGAAAAGCTCCTGGCATCACATTTTTCACCCCCGTGCATTCAGGTCTCTTGACAAATACAACATCATGTAAAGGAAACGAGGGTGATGTTTCCCCTACTACTGTACGTGGGTCTGAAATCATCTTTATCTCATTGTAAAGTGTACAACATGCTTGACACCTCAAGAGGGTGCGCTTATAATGAGGGTAGGGATAAAGATATCAAGCATTGTGTTAATTAGAGGATTATAGTGGAGTTCTGGCAACAAAAATCAGGAATATGCAGAAACCATATATGCAGAGACCATATATGAGGCTGTTCTATAGACAGCCCTATTACCATAGATGCAGGTGCCACTGCTTGTGGTGGAAAAATAAAAAGTATTTATCAGTACTGCAGGAATAAATGGAATTGGGTCATTACATGTGAACTGAAATCCCCTTCCCTAACCGCAAGGGTAGAGCACTTATACATGAATTCATAAACCCCAGACCAAATGGATCGGTTAGAGATCAGCAGCCACATGAATTTCTCAGTAAATGTCTCTCACCCCATTGCCACTTTTCTCAGTGCTCCATATGCTAGATTGCAAACTACAGATTTAGCCCTTTTGCCCACAGGCATCCGGACCTGTGAAAAGCCTAGCTGAAGCAGTGTCTATTGTTCATTGACAACTTGTCAATTTACTTCCAGGCAAAATAACTCATAAACATGATAAGTAAGGCAGATAAAACAAGAATTCTTTCACACTTTGCAACTTTACTGCAAAAGTGCCTTATTTTTCATAAATGTGTGAAATCTCCCCTCAGAATTGTGACTGTGCATTGAACTTTAAAACTGTGTGGAAGCCGCGCATGCATCTCACGGTTTCTGTCTATAATAAGATGAATGTTAAATATTAAAGATGCATTAAAAGCGATAAAATGGAAGATATTCAAAGGTTCAACAACATTCTCATATCGCTAGCTGTTTTTCCCGAGTTAATAAAAGTTCATTTTAGGGGAAAAAAAAAAACCCCTCCAAAAGACAAATGTTTAAATACCAGTCTCTAAGCTGACATTCATATATTTCTTTAACTGTTATTATATAAATCTTTCCACTTCTGGAGCCACAGAAAGCTCCTTTACTTCATAGACAGTGGCAAAGAGCATTAAACAGAAATCAATGACTTGCCAATTTAAAATATGTTCATACAAATAGCTTCCTAGTGTTCAGTAGTGACGACGATATTTTTTCACAAAAGATACTGAAATGATTAATTTTTTATGCGCTGCCATGCAGGCAATTTCGTGATCACACACTTGGTGTTTAGCTGACTGCACATTCGCACACACAAATTAGTTATTCGCAAGGAAAACTTCAGAACAAGTTGCCAAAAAGCAGCTACAGCAATGATGTTATTGCACATGCCATTAGGCTGAGACCATGTTTATCATGCTAAAAATATTACTTATTTTAACCCCCAAAGACAGCTGCCAGCCTCCTCTCCTCCCTTTGTTCATTTCCTTGCTGTCTTGCAGCGTGTGCTAAACTTCTTCATTCTCTCCAGTCTAAATCTCTCTCTTTTAGTTTAAAACCATGGAAGCAGAGATGGTCTTTCCTATGTGCAGATGTAGAACCTCCAGCACATGTTACTTCTAACCTCCAATGTGGTGTTACCACAACATGTGCAACAAGTGCTGCAAAACAGAATCATAGAATTGGGTTGGAAGGGACCTTTAAAGGTCATCTAGATCAAACCCCATACACTGAGAAGGGACCCCTGCAACTAGAGCAGGTTGCTCAGAGCCCTGTCCAACCTCCACTGCAATGGTTCCAGGGATGGGGCAGCCACCACCTCTCTAGGCAAACTGGCACAGGCTTTCACCACCCTCAGTCTCAAAAATTTCTTCCACCTGGTCTAAATCTCCCTCTTTTAGTTTAAAACCATCATCCTTTGTCCTGTTTCAAACAAGCCTTGCTGAAAGCCCATCCCCAGCTTTCTGATAGTCATCCTGAAGTCCTAAAAGACCCCAAGAAGGTCCCCCTGGAGCCTTCTCTTCTCCAGGCTGACCGAGCCCAACTCTCCCAGCCTGGCCTCCCAGCAGAGGCTTCCAGCCCTCCCACCATTGCTGGGGCCTCCTCTGGCCCTGCTCCACCAGCTCCATGGCTCTGCTGTGCTGAGGACTCCAGAGCTGCCCCAGCACTGCAGGGGGGTCTCCCCAGAGCCATTTAATCATAATATGATTAAATATTGAAAAGCAAGATGATAATTTTGTAGTTGATTGCTGTTGGGTCACTGATGCATCCAGCCAGGCATATTGGTGCATGTCACCTCGCTGGGGTGGCCCAGAGCTCCTGAAGGGTTCCAGCAAGCTCTGAAGGGTCTTTCTCCAGTAGAAAGATTATTTCTCCTGCAGTGGATGATGTTTAGGCTCCCTTGGGTAATCCAAAGCTTATGGTGTCCCCTATTAATTAGCCAAACTGTGAAATGGATCCATTGAGAAGCAGTTATTTTCCAGATTACTTTTATATAAATACAGTGACATTTGGATGAGGGGAAAAAAGTGGGGAATAGTTTTTTGCTGAATTATCGCTTTCTCAGTAGCCAGAGCCCATAAATGAAAATGTGATATTTTTGTTTATTTTTTTCCAGTTATACTTTTTCACCTGTGACCGTAAAGTATCTTGATCATGAAACTTTTATCTCCAGAAAGGAATTAGGGTTACCAAACATTAAAAATGCAAACAAATATTTGCAAAACATTTTCTCTTAATCCAGTCATAAAAAGGATTCCAACTTTAAAAACAGTATTTGCATTATGCATATCTTATTAATATTAGATGATTCTTTGCCACTTATAATTAGAAGAAAAAAGGAAAACAGAATTATGAATACATCATAATCTATTGATTCATCACTGAAATTCACTTTCTGTTTACACATCCTTTCAGGTTTTTATTACACATTCATTTTAACCAATTACAACTATAATTATAATTTACACAGCATAGTTAATCCTTTGTTTTCAGTTTTATCTTTGGGAAGTATAAATCATTTGTCATTGTTTTTCAAAGAACTTCGTTTCAGTACTGTAGGAATAATGGAAGAGAGAATTTTGAGAGCTATGCTTCTAATAACTCTGATATATGGTATGTATAAAATCGTGGAGTGATTTAAAGTTTAATGCTCTCTAATGTACAAACACCCACACATATTACATTTCTGCATACATGCATTCACAAACACACCTGAATTATATAGTCATAATACTCATCACTTCCATATAATAATACACAGAAGGACCCCTTTTTTTTTTTTTTTTTAGATTTTTTTTTTTTGTGTTAAGAGCTTGGTATTTCTGCACATCACGTACCTGGAATGGATCCACAGCACTGAGAAAAATTAAAAGTCCTCTAAGGTATTTATCCCTGTTTGTCCATTACAGGCACTGATTTTACCACTGATGAAAGCACCAAACTCCTCAGAGTATTCCAGGCCACCTAACTCAACATCTTCTTCTTCAGTTCTTGAGTTTGGTTGACCACTAGATGAATGACAGATGCTCTCTATTAGCCCCTGTCCCCTTTCAAAGGGGAAGAGAAAGGGAGTAAGGGAAAGAGACTTATGGGTTGGAAAAGAAAACTAAATCAGTTTTAAAGAAAGGCTTCCCAGAGAGGTGGTGGAGGCCCCATCCCTGGAGTCCTTCAAGGTCAGGCTTGATGGGGCTCTGATCAACCTGCCCTAGGTAGAGATGTGCCTGCTGGTGTAGGGAGGTTGGACCAGATGACCTCTGGAGGTCCCTTCCAGCCTCAAACATTCTATGATTCTATCTGCATTGTCAGTAGGGTAAACATACCCAATGCAGCACTTTACCCACATGACAGCAAAAGCAACTCTTGCCAGCAGTTGAGACATTGCAGAGGAAGCCCTGAAAGCCAAAACAGTGAGAGATCTACAAGATCTCTGAAGAAATCTGTGTGGCCTGAGGCTCAGATGTCTCTGGTCCATCCATAGACATGTGATGAACATGCTGCTGATAGTGACATATATCACAGCTGTCACAAGAAGGGTCAGCACCTCACGTGTGCTGCTCATGGAGAAAGTCTTCTGTAGATGAACTATTTGTTAACACAAACTCAGAACCAAAGCATGTGGACTGTAGCACTGTGTTCTGAGAAACCTTTGCCACCCCAGATTTGACACAGGGACCAATGCCATATCTGATTTTAGGACCATGCACAAGTCCACCCTGGTTGATATGAAACTCTCCTCCTTCCCCTTGCTTAGAAAAAATCCTTGCAGACCATCCAGATGTGAAAAGAGCTGGATCCTGTACACAAAGTAAAGACACTCGAGCAGGAAACTACTTTGATGTTAGTCTGTAAGGCAAGAGAAGAAATAAATCAGTTTCAAAACTTGGATGAAACCAAATTAACTTAGTGCAAGTATTCCCAAGACTGTTCAACAGACTAAGAAAACAGAAGGAATCCTATTTAATTATAGGTAGAGATATCCCTACTTGTGTAGGGAGGTTGGACCAGATGACCTCTAGAGGTTCCTTCCAGCCTCAAACATTCTATGATAATAAAATGGAATACATACAAATATACACAAAACCAATATAGAAGCAATCCTTGGTGACAGTGATGTCACTGTCACCACTGATATTGTGGAGCAGGCACTGGAGAAGTCCCAGACTGGGCTCAGCAGCTGATGGGAACCAGGTTCAGGAGCTGGATTCTGAAATTGGGTTCAGGAGCACACTGATTGGGATCAAAGACAGAACAGTTAGAGTCCTCCTCAGACACTGGCCATTGAAGAAGAGGCTTGACCCTCATGATCCCTCAGATTTGTACTGATTATGTTGTACATGTTGATGGATCCCTCAATGATCAGTTTGGGGTCCCCTGTCCTGGCCGCTCTTCCCCACAGGTGCCACCTCTCACTGACTGCACCCAACGTGGGGCACAAGGTTGAGCAGTGACCTTGGTCTGCCCAGGAGCAGGGTTCAGCAAGAGCCTTTCTGCTCACACCAACCCTTGGGAGTGATTCTAAACTTGGAGCAGCATCACTGCTGGGAGACCCTGTCTGAGAAAGCATTGCTATTAACTTCAGAAAGTGCTGTTAGTTAGAAGAGTTGAGCTGAGAAGTAAAATCACTCAACAGAATTAGTCCTGTGCTATCTCAAACCGAACCACCAGATTATTTATTCCCTAGTTCAGGTAATAATCAGTTAAAGGATGAGAACAGAGTGTTTGGAGCTGGAGGCTACTTGAGTGAAATGTTGTGTGTGCAAAGGCAGTAAAAAAATAGGAAAGAAAGCCAGTTTTAATTAGTTTAGGATAGTTAAGGCAGCGTTGAGCTCTATACTGATGATGGTTACTGATCATCAGTCACCTCCCCTAATATTGACTTATAAAGAGTAACTAAAAGGCTGTTATTTCAAAGATTTCATCATCAGCCCTTGAGATACCATTCTGTGTGGTGCTGAGCATGCTTCCCTCTGAGATTTCCACGTTGCTCTCATTGACAACAGTGTCACCAGCAGAAACATCTTTATTAAACTACCTATTTACATGTGGTGAAGAAGTGAAGATCCTTTTGTTAATAAAACCTGTTATGCAAAACTTTCCTCACCACCCCTCCCTTTTCACCTGTGATTAAAACACCGAACGTTGCCGTGGGCAAGTTGTGAATGAAAAGAGTATCATATACCTGTGAAAAATGGGAAGCAGAAAGATATAACTTTATTTTGCAAGCCAGGAAAAACTCAGTAACTAACAGCTAAAAGAATCATTGGTTCCCTTGAAAAAAAAAAACAACAAACAACCCACAAGTGAATTTGAAAAACATTTCGGTCATTTTCAAGCCATTAAAAGGATTTTGATGCTGAGATATTTTTCTGAATATTTTAATGCAACTCTAAATGACAGCATGTTCTTTAAATAACTGGAAGCTGAGAAATAAATGAGGAAGTTAACACCGGCCTTTTGTATAAGATAAAGAGTAATATGACTTTTAATTAAAAGTGGTTGATTTGACCTTTATATTCCAGCAGTTCAGAAAACAAATGCATTAACTGTGGATTAAAAGATGTAATATTGATGACGTTATTTCTTTTCCCTTTTTAGTCCTGCTTCTCGCTGCCATTCCATAATGTTACGCTATTTAAAACGGTTTCACTTTCACCCGAAATATACTTCTTAATGTGATGGAACACCCGTTCCATTTCATTTATAATTTTTGTTCTCTCCAGCCATAGGAAATTAGACAATGTACCAATATATCCCAATGATAGCGGCAGTTGTTGGATAATTCTATTAAAAGGGAAAGAGAAGGATGGAACCAAGGTCCTTTTATTTTCCCTCTGGTCTGAATGCACTGGGGATATGGAGCTGTAAGACCCTTTAAAGCATCCATCTCCAGCATTGAGAAGGATCACCAATGACTTTTTTTCAGCAAAGACATTTAAAAAGTTGTCCAAAATTTAGGAAAATAGATAAGAAAGAGGAGTGGTAGCTCTAGAAGGCTTAAAGTTGAACTTCAGTCCTGCTACAAGTGCTGGAAGTCTTTGGAATTTGGGGTAGCTGTGGGTGTCAGTGCCATTGGTCGTTCCTCCTGGACTCCAGACCTTATTCCCTAACATAGAAGCAAAGGCAGATGAAAACACTTGAATTAATTATCCTCAATTAATGGTTTAGTGCATTGACTTTGGGGCTTATTTTTTTCTCTAGCGTTAATTATGTGACAGCTTAAGCTGCACAAGTTTGATGTTCTGTGATAGATGTCAATCCAAAGGGCAGCCTGTTTTCAGAGGAAATTTGTTTTTATAGAGCTCCAGGTAGTTTTAAGAGGCACCTGGTAACATTCATGTTGTTCAGGATGCGGATGACATTGATTGGAACCCAAATATCAGAACAAATAACTTCAATACACTCATTCTTTTTTTATTAGGTCTCATGATGCTTTCTTTTCTTCCACTTTCTTTGTGTTCAGGTGCAACACAATCTGTAGTTAACTACCACAAACAGCAGTTGACTATTTTCACAACCATTTGACTGATAATTAATGGAGGAGCACAAAGATCAGAGGTTACATTTAAATTCTTTCAATCAATTTTTTTTTTAAGTCATGCCTAGATTATTCTAGATGATTTCTGGAAACAGGAAATCAAAAATCAATAGTTAAAATGAGAATTATCTACAGGATTATTACTGGAAAATTTCCTAAAATTCTTACTTGGACTTTTTATGGGCAACACTGAGGTTTACAGAACTTTACTGGGCAACTTTTAGAAATATTCTCCACACTTAACTCAGCATTGACAAGGATGGAAGGCAAGGTGATAAAAGTACTAGAGTAAATAGTGAAGATGATGGGAAGGTACAGAGCAAAGAACAGTTTTGCAGCCTTCTGTTTGACTCCACAAACACAGATCACATTTTGGATCAGTGTCTACCCACATCTGCAAATTGCCCAATAATTCTCAAGAAAGTAGGTTAACTGGAGAGAAGTTAAAGATCTTCTGCTAACTAAACAAAGCGTAGATTAGCTGCTGGTTAAAGTTTAGTTGACAGTGGGCATTCTTAGAAGTTCAGCTCTATTAACAAAGTCAACATTGCCTTCTACAAGACATCTGTTTTTTGAATCATACAAGTTCTTCCACATCTATTGACAGCATAGAAAGCATTACATTTGGTCTATTAATTTATTTCTTATAATGCATTCTGCTGATTCAAGGCCACCACTCCACTAAGGTGAGAACATTGCAACTAAGTCTATTTGGTTTAGTTTGTCTATGGCATGCACAGATTGTAGAATCATAGAATGGATGGGGTTGGGAGGGATCTCTAAAGGTCATCTAGTCCAATCCCCATACAGTGAACAGGGACATCTGCAACTAGAGCAGGCTGCTCAGAGCCCCGGACAACCTCACCTGCAATGGTTGCAGGGATGGGGCAGCCACCACCTATCTGGGCAACCTGGCACAGGCTCTCACCACTCTCAGTGTTTAAAATTTCTTCTCTCTATCTAGTCTAAGTTTCACTTTTTCAGTTTAAAGCCATCACTCCTTGTTCTGTCCCAACAGACGCTGCCCAAAAGATTGTCCCCATCTTTCCTCTTGAAGTCCTGCAAGGCCACCAGAAGGTCTCCCTGGAGCCTTCTCTTCTCCAGGCTGACCAAGCCCAACTCTCCCAGCCTGGCCTTCCAGCAGAGGGGTTCCAGCCCTCCCACCATTGCTGGGGCCTCCCCTGGCCCCGATCCATCAGCTCCATGTCTCTGCTGTGCTGAGGACTCCAGAGGTGTCCCCAGCACTCAGGGGGGTCTCCCCAAAGCGGAGCAGAGGGGCAGGATCCCCTCCCTGCCCTGCTGCCCACTCTGCTGGGGATCAGCCCAGGACATGAGTTTATACAACTAATATACACAGCTAATACAGCTTAGACACTGTCCCAAAGCAGTCCTGCCACAGACAAGCCATAGGAATAAAACATCTATTTTTTTCTCCATCTTTCTGAAGTATTTTTCTATGCAAATTATTCTGATTGAACTAGTGCATTGTAAGACTCTCACTCTACAGAGCTACACATTAGTGCTTAATATATAATGTAATGTAAGAACGTTTGCTCAGCTTCTCATTTAGAATAGCTTAAATAGACTTGTAGTAATACCTTTACTTATTTATCTTGCAATTTTACTCTTCCCCTCTACTCTATTAAACTTCCTTATGGTCAAGTCCATTTACAGAGGTTCTGGTGCTACGTTCAAAGAAGAATGTGTGTCCAACAAAGGGCAACGAAGCTGGGGAAGGGTCTAGAGCACAAGTCTGGTGGAGAGCGGCTGAGGGACCTGGGGGTGTTGAGCCTGGAGAAAGAAGGCTCAGGGGAGACCTTCTTGCTCTCAACAACTCCTTGAAAGGAGGTTGGAGCCAGGTGGGGTCAGGCTCTTCTGCCACAGAACAAGTGATAGGACGAGAGGAAAGGACCTCAAGTTGTGCCATGAGAGTTTTAGGTTGGACATGAAGAACAATTTCTTCATGGCAAAGGTTGTGAAGGGCTGTGCCAGGCTGCTCAGGGCAGTGATGGAGTCTCCATCCCTGGAGGGATTTAAAAACCATGTAGATGTGGTGCTGAGGGACATGGGTTAGTGATGCCCTGACAGTGTTGGATTAGTGGTTGGACTCAATGATCTTAAAGGTCTCTTCCAACCTAAATGATTCCATGGTTCTATGATCCTCGCTATTCAACCTTCATGGCTGCAAAGTGGTAAACCCTCTGAATGCATACCTGGAGCAGAGTTTTATTTCCAGAGGTATGACCTACTTTGAAATGCTGGTTAATGAGAAATACGAGCTGGCATCAGGAGTTGCAAAAGATCCTTAGTGCAATGGGCAGATTCACAGGCATGATGCTATAAGCACCATGAAGATAAGAAAGGGGACCTGTGATCCTCCCTCTCAGACAGGTTGTTCACCAATTGGTGTTAACCACAGTTGGCTCAACCCAGAATATTTCCCATTTTACAGCAAGCCAGTAATGAACAAATGGAGGCTCTCCAGGAACCAGAAGCCCCTCTAGCTTTATCTCCAGTTGATGTAAATCCTCTGGACCCTTTGAAGCCAATGCAACCATGAGGTTTTACTGCATCTTAGAATACAACTCTCTCTTTCTGATGCTTTGGAGGTCATGCTGTGAAGGAAGCAGATGTATCAGCAAAATGACTCCAATTACCATTCTGGGTGTTTGGTGTTTGTTTTGTACTCCTCTCCCATGCATCCCTGCAAGAAATAATATAAATAACAGAAGAATTCTGGTAGAATTTGAGGAGTTATACACATTACAGGTGGTTCCCTCTCCACCCCTCCCATCTCACAGGTGTGGTAGAACTAGGAATCTGAATAAAATCCTCAGCAGCTGAAGAACTTGGAGTTTAGCTTTAGCTTCTCTCCAGTGTGGGAAAAAAAGTAAAAATATTGCCTTCTTCAGTGAACGTGCAGTTTGCCACTGCTCCAGATAGAACCTGCAGGAGTTACCATAACACTGTCTCCACTGAGGACCTCAAGGCAGTGTTGAAGCTTGGTATTGGAACTGGAGACCATGCCTAACCCACAATCTCTTCTATGTCCTTATTGTCTGATAGGATTCGTTTCTATGATAAATTTGAAAATAAAAATTGCATCCTCATGGCTTATTTTATTTTTTTTTTTTGTGGCACACAGCACATGGCAGGTTAAAAGGGCTTTGCTGTGTTGATTAACTATCCAAATGTTTAATCAATACAGCAATAGCGAGATGCATTCTGGCTGTGAAAGACCTTGGAGAAGTCCCACTTGCCTTATTCCCCACCCCCAAGTGGGACATCAATGAACTATTACATGGTCCTTGCATATCAATGCAGAAGGGCTTAGACAAATACAACACTAATGGATAATTGTGGGTCACCTTGTCAAAATATGTTAAATGCCCCGTAAGTATTTTTTTTTTTCTAGATTAAAAAAAAAAAAAAAGAAATGACAGTAAACTGACCTTGCTGATATCATAGAGCCTTTCGGGAAGCAAACACTACTCAGCCTGCAACCTGCTCCATTGATTCATGGGTCAAAAATCCATTCCAACCAAATTATAAAAGACATATCCTCGTGTGTTGATACAACCCAGGGTAACTGCCTGACAAAGCGTTAAACAATCGCGCTCTTTAGCGTGGGCAGAGCACGTTGGGTGACACTTATTCAGAAAACACACGTAGGGGCCACGGGGTGGTTCATAAAAGCAACGTCCGTGGGTCTCTGATGTTAACGCGTCGCAAAGTCAGGAGAAGTTCATCCCGTGACCACGGCTCCTGGACTCGCTCCAAGAAAGTGCCATTTGCAGGGATGGCATTAACTGCGAGGGGGCCGTTGTGGGATTTGGATCCCTGCCCCTGTATTTATCTACTCACAATGTCATTAACACCCACATTGATCCCGGACTGCTGCTGGTGCCGCGGCTGCTGCTTGTTTGCTGGTGTCACAAATCACAAACCAGAGAAAATCGTTCTGATAAAGATAACAGCTCCGTGGCTTCACATTGTTATAAATGAGCCATAGGAGCCCTCCGTACCTGCTAGTAATGTGCTATAATGGCTTTTCTTAGCTATTATTCAGAGGCATTACCTTTGCTTTGGCTGGCAAAATTAGTACTAGGAGGACCGTAACATGATTTGCGCCGAGGATGTCACAATGCATCTGTCATTATCTTCCTGGTCTTGGTATACCGCCTAAGACAATGCTGTAGGTTAAAACTGGCAACAAGGACAAAACATAATTAATTAGCTAAGTATTGCCTCCATCACGAGGCTTGTTGTGAAAGGGTAAGAGAAGTGCACAGAGCTGCATGATGTTTGCTTTAATTTCTTCTGTGCTGCACAAAGGTTACTGGAATCTCCAAAATAGGGGCATTGATTGTGTGTCCATATAAAGCCACATAAATAAACACATAAAAATAGAAATCTATCTATATGCATAAATGTGCATGAATAGCATACGCATGCTGTATATGTGTTTTTATACTCATCACAATCACAGATACAATATTCACACCTATTATTCTATAGTCATAATTACACCTATTATTCTATAGTCATAATTACGTCAAACGCACCAAGAAATCTCGCAAGACTTACTTGTTTTGTGGTTGCACCACCCCAAGTTGGAGCACCTAAAGCAACACCTAGGAAAATAGCTGCTGCAGCTGCTATAAATTCCTGTGGGACAAAGAAGAGCAAAGTAAAATGGCTTGAAGATGACCACCCAGCAGGTCAGTAGCAAAGGAACAAAATCCTGTTTAGCATCGTCTCCATCCAGCGTGCCTACGAGTGGAAGTGAGTGTTCACCATCACTCTCCTGCATCAGCTTCAAACACTGGGAAACACTTATCTATGAAAGCTTTATGAGTAATAATTAAACAGTCAATTGAGGCTTCAAAGAACCCGAGCCGCAGGTAATAGTAGGCACTAAAAAAGCCTAACTATTCATGCATGGAACATTATCCCTCTAAAACACTTTATTTGTAAGGAATGGAGGGAGATCATGAGAAGATTGTTTACACCCTTGGTGGAAATTCTTGAAAGCGCTTAAAATCCTGCCTCCATGCTAGCTTTGACCTCAGCTCCTCTTTACTGACAGGTCCTCGGATCCAAGCACTGTCAGTCGTCACCAGGTAGATCCCAGGAAGGAGGCAAGAGGAGGGTGATATACTCAATTTAGATGGGTCTGAAGGACAGCCATTCCAAAAACCATAACTTTTAAGCACTGAAGAAAATATTCCTGCAGACCAGTTCAATTTCCCCCTAAACCTGGTATTTTCCTACACCTTTGAAATATTCTTGCTAAAAGATAGTTTTGACTCAGATAGTGATTCCGGTTTATTTTTTCCAAGCAAGGCTGTGTTTTGATGTCATTCTGTGTTTTAGACTTATTGGTGAGGCTGGCTGCCTGTGAACACTTCTGACTTCTCAAAATAAAAACAAGGGGTGGTTTGGTTTTTTTTACATCATATCTCAGAGCAGCATTTCATCTCAAATTGCCAGCTACAAGCATTGATCTCTCTGGAGTCTTCATGAGCTTGGCAAATGCACTTAGCTCCCTCTGAGGATCTGCTCATGGAAAGATTTTAAGAGCTCAGGCCGTTCAAAGTGATCAGGCACTGAGTCTGCTGAAGGTTTGCAAAGTACAAATAGGCGACTGACAGAAGACAAAAATCTGTAAACAGAAATGCAAAGAGGACAAGCTTTAATGTTGTCCTCCCAGTGATGTCTAGAAGTTGCGGTTTTAAGCGTACCGAAATCTACACTCGTCTTCTGCTTGCATAAATGATGTGTGTTTGACACTTTGAGGTTAAATGCTTCCTTGCAGATGAAATGGGAGATTCTCCTCTGCTTCAGTCATCGCAGGGTCTGTGCCAGCAGGAGCAATGCTCACAGTAGTAGGCACTCCCATGCTTAAGACCAAACTAAACACAATTTTGACTCATAACGAAACAGGTCATCAATATCCGACCAATGAAGGGACCTTCCAAGCTCATCTAGTCCAACCCCCTGCAGGGAGCAGAGACATCTTCAATGAGAACAGGTTGCTCAGAGCCCCCATCCAACCTCACCTGCAATGGTTCCAGGGATGGGGCATTGATCACATCTTTGGGAAACCTGGGACAGGCTCTCACCAACCTCAGTGTCAAACATTTCTTCATTAGATCTAGTCTAAATCTCCCGTATTTTAGTTAAAAGCCATCACACCCTGTCCTGTCACAGCAGGCCCTGCTAAAACAACTGTCCCCATCTTTCTTATAAACCCCCTTTAAGTGCTGAAAAGCCACCAGAAGGTCTCCCTGGAGCCTTCTCTTCTCCAGGCTGAACAAGCCCAACTCTCCCAGCCTGGCCTTCCAGCAGAGCCTTCCAGCCCTCTCACCATCTCCGTGGCCTCCTCTGGCCCTGCTCTACCAGCTCCATGTCTCTGCTGTGCTGAGGACTCCAGAGCTGCCCCAGCACTGCAGGGGGGTCTCCTCAGAGCAGAGCAGAGGGGCAGGATCCCCTCCCTGCCCTGCTGCCCATGCTGCTGGGGATCAGCCCAGGAGGACATTGGCTGCTGGGCTGTGAGAGGACAGGGCCAGCTCGTCTCCAGCTTCTCACCCACCAGCATCTCCTCACGCTCTGCAGGGCTGCTCTCAGTCCCTTCATCCCCAGCCTGTGTTGATATCGGGGGTTGCTCCAACCCAGGTGCAGAACTTTGCACTTGGCTTTGCTGTATCTTGTGAAGTTCATGTGGTTCCACTTCTCCAGCTTGTCCAGGTCCCTCTGGATGGATCTGTCCCTCAGGTGTGTCATCTGCACCACTCAGCTTGGTGTCATCTACAAACTTGCTGAGGGTCCACTCAATTCACTATCTATGCCATTGATGAAGATATTAAACAACACTTGTCCCAGTACGGACCCCTGATGAAAACAAGAAAAGAGGGTTTGAGTCTGTTCTGTCTAGGTTGTAAGTGCTTCCAATAAAAAGAAATAGTCTTCTCCTTTCATGGTTACATCAAGCACCACCCACCTTGGATCTCACAGCTTTGCCAGTCCTGTACCCATCTTCCATTTGCAGTTCTGCTGACTTGCTTGTGGACTCTCTTGCTGGTCCATTCTCTCCTGTCTGACACATATCAGGAAAGTGTAAAATCCATCTCTGATCTGCAAAATGCTCACGCAGAGAGGTTTTTGGTTTTGTTGCTTTTTATTTGTTTCCCCGTGACCAAGGTCCCCCGGGGTATAGAACCTTAGGAAAGTAACACACAAAGAGGTGCAAAAATACTCTATAAAATATTGTGTGAACTGTAACCATATCCCGCATTGCACTTAGTCATAGGACTATTACAGACCAAGAAAAAATAAATATTTGCAATTGCTGCGAGGGAGATCTATTCACCTTTTCACTGAAAGAAGACAAGGTGATTGTCTGTCTGACTCAATATGCATCAGTAAAGAAACGTTGCATCCTTTATGCCTTTACTGAGCGCAGGAAAACCACATCAACTGAGTAGGCTTCAAATAAATGCCTTTGATGGGTTATTCACAAATGTTCAGGCCCTAGTTGGTCTCATACTCTGGCTGTTTCTTGCCTACAGCACTGAATGCACAGCTAGTGGGCTCACAAACAATTTAAAGACATACTAACCTATTCATACACAGAAGGACAAGAAAAAGCCCTTTTGTATTCAGGACGACTCGTTCCCCACCATTGAAAAAGGGCTTTGTTCAATGTGTGACAAATGATAGACTCTGGATAGTTGGTTACGTGGAAGTTTTGCTCCACTCAAGTAGACGTGGTACTGGCAAAGCTGAGAAATTCAGCCCTTTGCTGTGTCATGCTTCCATAGCATCACACTGCAAACATTCTCCACTGCTCTGATGAGTAGAAGTTCCCATCTGTGGGTTTGGTCTTTCTCAGACACTTTGAAAGAGCCAGGGATGGAAAAAAGATCATGAGGTGAGAACTTATCTCTGGTCTTGAAGGTCTACACAGCAGTTGAATTGAGTGAAATCAAACCAACTCAGGGAGGGATCACGTGTGTTGATTGGGATAACATGACAGAACAAGAGGAAATAGCCTCAAGTTGCACCAGGGGAGGTTTAGGTGGGTATTAGGAAAAATTTCTTCAGTGAAAAGATTATTGAGCACTTGGACAGGCTAGCCAGGGAAGTGGTGGAATCATCTTCCCTGGATGTGTTTAAAAATCACGTAGGTGCTGAGGGACATGTTTTAGTGGCGGACCTGGCAGTGCTGCATTAATGGTTGGACTCAATGATCTTAAAGGTCAATTCTATGATTCTATGCTCTATTAAAAAGTCTAGCTGCCTTCTTTACACAGGTATCAGCCTTTGGTCCAAAGGGAATGATATATCAAACTTCAAGAACACGATGCTTATGCTGCTTTTCCCACGGGGTTTTACTCAAAAAGGGGAATATGTGGCCTGTGGTAGACCAGGAAAATAATCTTTAAAAATCAAAGTACATCAACAGTTGTGAAGGATTTTTTTTTTTTTCTTGCTATTTCAAATCTACAGTTACAACTTTTGTTAGGTCTCCTTGGTGAAGCAGTCTGTCACAAAGGTGTCTCAGGTTGTTCCCAAACAAAACCAACTCTGGAACATCTCAGGTTTTGTACTGAACTTCACATGGATTTTGATGTCAAATTTCTTAATTCTCAACAATGTGCCCCCAAATAATAACACCTTTGCATCATATATTTCAATTATTTTCCAGGCTTGATTAAGTCACAACCATGATGGCTCCTTGTCTTCTGATATTTTGGCACTTCTGCCTGGCTGTGCAAGAGACCATAATGTTAAAATGTAGGGAAAGATTAGAAAAAAATGCATGCAACTTTTTTGAATCTCAAAAAATTCCTGCTATAGCTTTTAACTAGACACTTGCATGTGAATTCTTAGGAAAAAAGAAATGCAGAACCCTTTAATTAAGTTAATCAGTGGACATTGCATGGAATCCACAAATATCAACAGGTCATTTTGTGTCAGAGAAACTTCTATTCTTCCAGACAAGAAAAGATATAAATAGAAATACTCACAGATCTAAATTTTTTTCCCCTCAGAATCAGGACAAACCAGTAATGGAGGACATGCATCAGCAGCATTGGGGAGAAAAAGACAAATTATGGGAACTAATCGTATCTCCAACGTGCAGCATATGACTATTGAATCACGGATCGACCATAATAGATCTCAGAAGAGCGTCACATATCACAGGAAAAATAAATGTAACTTCTGGAAACAAAGCAGATTAAGGGCAGAGTGTGCTCCACCAGGGTGCACAGGGATGTGGACACAATGCACTTGTTTCCTAAGCAGAAAAACCCTGGTTTTGTTCAACGGGATGAAAAGGAGCATCAGCAGAAGTGATGACAGCACTGAGCAAACAAAACATAAGTCAGGTGAGATACGTGCAAAAAGGTTAAGGGTCTGCAGCCATAAGGAGGTTACTAAAAAGGTTAAAATTTAGCAACTGTTTCCCCATAGGGTGTGTGATAACACTTATTTCCTATTCCAAAAATCTATAATTTTGGCAAAAGTACCATTAATTTTAATGTGAGGGGCTATTCACATGTATCAAGGAAGGCTCTTAATTTTTAATCAGGAACTGGAAACTTGCTTGTTTGGCAATGTTTTCAATTTTTAATGTATTTAACTAGTTACTGTGATAGTTTTGGTGTTAATATTTTATCAATGATGTTATAATCATATATATATAATTGTATATACACGGATATATATATAATCATATATATACATGTGTATATATATATATATTGGCCCAAGCTATGTGAACTATTACAAGGTACATTTTTACTTCATATTTGGACCCATGTCTGCCATGGAAATAGCTCCACATACTTCAGTGGACTGAGTCTTGAGGCTTAGATTATAGAATTAAATTATAAATATCTCTACATTGAGAAACCTCTCTAGAAAGCGAGTTTTAATTTTCACTTTCACATTCAAGCGTACAATAAACATTTTGTTCATTTTGTTTGACAGGTGTCTTTTTATTTATGGTGTGTGATCTTTTCTGAGAAATATCACATTTGTTAGACACTCCGCAAAAATGCACATTTTATTTTAAAGTAAAAGAAAAATAATTTATTTATTAAAAAAAAAAAGAAAAAAGAAAAAAAGCAAACAGGCCAAAAGAAACCAAGTCTTGATTTTCTGTGTCACAATCCCACAGCCCAATTGTATGTGATCACTATTTTCTGAGACAGTGTTCTCAGCTGTGAGTGATAATGTCTGGTAACTCACTGAGGTGAAACATTGCCTTATTCAGAAAAATAATTTGGGCCACTGCTGTAGAAAATGAATGCTACATTCTTTACACGGAAAAAGAGCATGGGATATGATTTCCTATATAAGGAATGCTCTTCTGCAATACATCAAATCTCTTTTCTCCTATGTGTGCAAATGCACCCTCCTTTGTTACATTATAAGAGGGTGCATAACTCCAAAAGAAATGGAGTTAGATGAAAAAGAGCCATTCCAAACTCTACTGATTAAAATAAATGTGCTCATAAAAGAGACAGGAGAGTAAATTACTGCATCCCCAGAACAGCAGTAACTTATACACCAACAAGTTATTTTCGAGTTTGCCAGAGGAAATAATCTGCTATCAACAAGGGGTAATTGCCTGAGCAAACTAGTCTTTACATCTCACACATGCTGTCACCTTGTGTAAGAAAGAAATACACCACATATCAATTCAGGGGGAAAAAAAAATTCTGAAATATTCCTTTAAAGGCTGCTTCTCTCAGCCGTTTGAAAGGGAGAACATATACACAGCTTGGAACATATCTAATCTCTGCTCTCCCCTTATCGCTGAAGAGTATCCTAACACACCACAAAATTCATAACCTAAGCAGCCTCGGGCTATATTAGAAAGGATCCATTTTAGATTGGAGGGGGAATTTTAATCTGAGATTTACCTGTGGCTGTCACAGGTGAAAGCAGGTTAGCGACAAAACCCTTCAGGAATAAATGAAGGGACTATTAAGTAAAAGAGACAACATTTTCTGATTTTTTATGCCAATATGGGCTGCTCAGAGAGGTAGAGGGATGTTTATTTCAGTGAATATGCACAGACACACACCCTCTTTTGTATTCTCATTAGGCAAATAAATGCTCTTGACCCAAGGGTTTGCAGAAAACAAGTTTTCAGCCTTCACATGGATGATTTTTTTTTTTTTTGTAAAAGCAAGGTGAAAAATTTGCCTGTACCTAAGTACTTAACATGTATTTTGCCATGTAAAGCAGAGTGCCACATGTCTTCCACAAATATAAGTACAACAGAGAGAAAAAAAGAGGTTTCTCATTCATGAGATTAATCCTTTCTTTAAAGCCTTGCACTAAAAAGTCGGCAACAGTTAATTAAACAAAACCCCAAAGTGGTGGCAATCTCTTTATTAATATTCTGTGAAGTAACAGAGGGACTATCCGGCATAGGCAAATACTTCTTTTTGGAGAAGTACAAATGAATCTGCTCCTTACTAGGCAGCGTTGTCCACTCTTTCTATTAGCACTATTTCACCTTAACTTAAATATTGAACAATATTTTGTTAACCAGAAAAACACATTTCCTCCCCCTCTTTCTGCTCAGCAAAGAAAACGATAATTGTCTTAATTTCCTCCACTTAATCTCTTTGGCTTTTATTTAATTAAACTACCTCCCTCATACTACCTGTAGCATTATCAGTACGAGGCCAAGTAGCGAAAAATGAATAGGAATGAAAAAAAAACCCCAAACTTGAGTCATCCTGATTAACGTTCAGGGATGATCCTGTTTTGGAATCTAGTAGGATTGCTTGATCAAGACAGCGAGCAATGCAAAAAATAGAGTCAGAACTTGAATTTTACTAAATTAAAGATTACTGGGCATATGGGAGGATTTCTGTCTTCCGTCCAACCCTTACGATGCTCTTCCAGCAAAGGAAAATGGAAGGGTCTTAAAAGATTTTTGGCAGCATTCTGGCAAAAGATACAAACGACTGTCAAGTGCAGTATGGAAGAAAAACCATCTCAGTTGACAGAAACAATATGCTTCAATTTTTATGTTGGTCATGATTTTGTGTTGCAACGGTACTTTGAATTCCAAATCAATGGCTGTGGTTATTAAAGGAAAAAAACCCCAACCCTCCCTTAACTGCAGCAAGAGTCATGAATGAAATCTGTGGGTGTAGTCAAAAATCAATTCTTTCACCTCCCTGAATATTTCCCTGCACGTATTGACCTGTGGTCAGGAGCTTGGCCTGGAATTTGAAGAGTTCATACTTAACTCTACCATGGTTCTATCTCTAAAACATCAATTTTGTCTGGACAGGATCCCACCAAATTGCAGTGGCAGCTCCTCCTTAACTACAAAGTAAAGAAAAATCACAAGATTTGAATAAAACCAAACAAAACACCCCAAATCTTTTCACATAGGCTGACATTTCGCACTCCAAAAATTAAGCTTGCTGTGTCTCCAAAGCCAATTCATGTGAGTTTTGTGTATTTTATCAATGATAATTCCTAACGCAGGGAAATACGCCACCTATAATGGATTGCTGCTTGCGAGGAAGAAATACATCACCGACACCTGTCCCTAGTACAGTAATAAAAAGTTACAGATTTCAGAGATAAAAATATCATAATAAAATATGCTCTGTATGCAAATAATAAGACTACTTTTTGAATTGAAACAAAGATGGAAACTGTTTTCTGAAGTGGAAAACCGGAGGATTAAAGTTGAATCATTGCTCCTATCCCTCGAATGAAAGAAAATAAAGGATTACAAATATCACTCAACTTTTATTAGTGCATGGCAGTTGTCAGAAATGGGACTGTTCGCCCTGGGAACAAGGCTGGTGATATTTCTTAGGAGTGAACAGTCTCATTTTGTGGTATGGCAATATTGAAAACTAGGGCTGAGCTGCTGGGAGACTTGGCGTGGTTTGAAAAAAGAAATCAGACTGTGTAGACTTGATGAAGAAAACTGGCATTGATGAGGTCTCCCTATCTCCTCCTGCCTTTGGTGAGTCCATCCCTGGCCAATACAGCTCAATTTGTGGTGCTTCTCACCAACCACACTTCATGCCTCCCAAGCAGAATATTTTTCTATGCCCAACTATTAGATATTAAATAACACAACAGGAAGATGCTCTTGTGACACCAGGTTGCTTAAAAAGCAGTTTTATTGTAGAAGGATGTGTAAATTAAAGTTGCCACGTCCAAAAATAGGTGGTCCTCAGACACCTGTGCCTAATAATGGGTCCATTTCCAGCCTTGCCAGGAAGTTTCAGAAAATAAAAGGAATTTTCCTAACTGCAGCAGGTGTTGGAAACTCACAGAAAAGTGAGACCACAGACACATTTGCTGTGCCACGTCCTCAGAGATGGGGAAAGACTTGCAGAAGCTGAAGGCATACAACAAATGACAGTACCTTACACTTTAAGGGGTTTTCCCCACATTTATTTAAATTTTCCATGATTGTTTCTAGAAAAGTGCACGAGAGGTACCTAAATAATATTCTGGCAATTAGGGTCCTCATGAAAGAATTGGTATTTCACAGCATCAGGGTACGTGTTAAATATACCATGGAAGTTAGGACAGGAGACTTTTTTGCAACTGGGGAAACCAGAATAAGGGATATAGATCCACAAATTGTTTTTGTATTGGCTCCTTGTCTCCCACCTATGGTTCAAAACATGGCTGCAAGTGTTTATGAATACATATATCAATATATGTGTCTATACAGGTATTTTTATTGGGACTACACCTTCTATTTAGAATCATAGAATTGCTTTAGTTGGAAGAGACCTTCAAGATCATCAAGTCATCACTACCAGGACATCACTAAACCATACCCCTCAACACCATATCTCCATAGCTTTGAGATCCCTCCAGGGATGGGGATTCCACCACTGCCCTGCCCAGCCTGGAATAGCCCTTCACAGCCCTTTAGGGAAGAGATTTTTCCTCATGTCCAACCTAAACCTCCCCTGGGGCAACTTGAGGTCATTTCCTCTTGTCCTGTCATTTATTCCTTGGGAGAAGAGCCCAATCTCACCTCACTTCAACCTCCTTGCAGGGGAGTTGTCAAGAGCGAGAAGGTCTCTCCTGAGCTCCTTTTCTCCAGGGTCAACAATCCCAGGTCCCTCAGCTGCTCCTCACCAGACTTGTGCTCTACACCGTTCCCCAGCTTCATTGCCCTTCTCTGGACACACTCCAGCCCCTCAAGGTCCTTCTTGGAGTGAGGAGCCCAAACCTGACCCCAGTATTCAAGGTCCAGCCTCCCCAGTGCCCAATCCAGGGGAATGATCCCTGCCCTAGTCCTGTTGGCCACACTAGCGCTGATGCTCTTGGTCACCTGGGCACACACTGGCTCATCTTCAATCACCTGTTTACCAACACTACCAGGTCCTTTTCCACTGGGCAGTTTCCAGCCACTCTTCCCCCATCCTGGGGCATTGCAGGGGGTTGTTGTGACCTAAGTGCAGGACCCGGCCCTTGGCCTTGTTGAACCTCATCCCACTGGCCTCAGCCAGGTCCCTTAATAGTGCTTCCCTACTGTTAAGCAGATCAGCAGTCCTGCCCAACTTGGTTTCATCTACAAACATACTAAGGATACCCTCAATTCACTTGTCCAAACCACTGGTAAAGATATTAAAGAGAACAGGCCCCAGTATTGAGTCCTGAGGAACACATTTATATATATATACGTATGTGTATAGATATTTTTCCTGGAACTCTTTATCTTGTATTTCTCAACATCAGTCTTCCCTCTTTCACAGTTGAACCTCTCCATTCAGGCTCTCAGCTTTTTGAGTTCCTCTTCTACAGCTTCAATGATCTTGTTTTGTCGACAACGCAGATCCCTGAGGACAGGAGCTCAGGAGATGTTGGAGGCATGGTCCATGTGCCATGGCATTATGTGTACATGAAGAGGGACTGGCATGAGCTGTGACAAATAGGAAATACTTCTTCTTGTAGGGCACCTGCAATGGGAACATCTCTTCTTCCATCTTCACTGCCTACAAGGCTCAGGTTATTTGTTCATCCCCTACTCACCAGTGCTGAGACCTGCTGCTGTGTTGGCGTTCTCCTGATGCTCCACAAAGGACCTAAAGAGGCACAATTGTGCGATTCTGTACTTCTGTCCCTCTTGTGCCTTTTATCAGTTGGAAAGCAGGGAACACAGCACAAAAGATAAATGAGGAGGGTGCTTGATGACGTCGGTTAATCAGTCAGCTATTTTTGAGTACTGACTGACTAGTCACTAAATTGCAGGCTGAGAAGTCCTCTCATGCAGACACGCAGAGATCTGGCTGACGTACTCTGGCTGCTGAATGCTGTAGTGTTTGAAAGCACTTGAGCACCACATACCTAATTTAACAATTCCAGTTTTTATCAAGATTTCACTTAAAAAATTACAGGAAACATCGTGAAGGAACTCAAGAGAAACTGAAGTAAACATCTGGTTACAATTCTGAAAATGTCCTCCAAAGGAGCAGTTTAAAATATGAGGCCATTGCAAAAATACTCCAATTTTGCATCTGTTTTAAACAGGATTAGATAGATGTAATTTAAAGAAATGCATAATTGTACAACTGTTCTAATTATTTATCCATGTTCTAGCCCACCTGAAAATATTTTATCCCTAAGCTTATAAAGTGAGGTAAGGATGGCTGTAGCCTTATGACCCCTGTTTATAAATCAGATAACATAAATATCTATTACAAAAGTATTACCAGTGGGAGGGGGGAAAAGAAAAATCAATAAAAAAATAAAAAAGAAAAGTGTGCATTTTATAAAGGACTGTCATGAGTTGAAACACCTTCGGTTAAATGTATATATATAACATACATCACATACAAAAGCTATTAATCCAATTTAACAACATTCAATGCATTTATACTAAGGAACTGCTAAAAAGCACTAAATGGAATTTACTGAGATGAATAAAAAGCACAATTACCAACTAGACTTGGGAGATTCCAGTTAGTAAATGAGGCTGTGAAAGTGCTTTGTGTTAAAAGAATATTAATGGCTATGCTAGCACTTGACTAATATTTTATGGTGCAGTCTGTTGCTAAATTAGACCCTTTGCACATCTTCCTGTGAAGTCATTTAGTTATACTTGGAATACTTTTTTTTCTTCTTTGCAACATTTTTAAGAGTTTGCTGTGTTTTGGTAGTTCCTCATCCTGAAAACTTCTCTGTACCTGTTCCTTGTGGAAGGGTTGGTAGTAAAGTAGGGGTGGGTGATGTCAAACACTCCCTTTTGGCAAGAGGTTCAAGCATCAACGAACTCAAAATCACACAAATTCAATACCCTGATCAAGTGTTTTGATGTGTCAGTGATGAGAAGAACTTGCGTGAACCATGAATAAAATTGGGCAACTGTGGAGCACAATTATTTTACTCTAACTCTGTCCTCTCTCCATGACTGAGACAGTAAAAATGTCTTTGTAAACATCTTTTGTGTCTTGTTCCATGAAGGCAAGGGACCAGTTCCCAGCTCCATGCTAATGCTACTGCTCTTGCTTCAAAGTTTGCAACTCATCTTCTGTTCTCTCACAGATTTCAAATTTTATAGGAAAAAACTATATGGAAAAGGCCTTTATTAGCTGTCTATAATTTTGGCCATAAATGACACTTCTATTTGGAAAATATTTATATGTATCTCTTGGTGGAAACAAGAAAAACTTAGTTTTTTTTTTAATAGATAAATGCAATAGGCCTTGCTTTGGCTCTTTTCAATTAATTGCAATATTTTAAAAGAGTGGATATATAAACTTGAGCAAATGTCTGGAAAAAAAAATAAATTAAGCCAAGCAAAAGTCCTACTGTGCTCCAAACTGCTCAAGTACTTAAGTGAGAAGATGTAAAGTTGTAGATGTGTAGGGTCTTCATATGTGGTTTAAAATAATATATAAACTTCGTATAACAGTGAATAGTGATAATAAGTGTTATATCCTTAGTGTCAATGGCCAGTTAAGCAAAAATAAATGTCCTCTAAATGAGATTTTCTGTGAAATTTCACGTTCAGTGAAATTTGAAGGCTTTATTGCCTTAGCCTTTCCCATCATTGCTCCGTTGAGCAAAAACCCACTATGGGAAAGTGTTTGGGATGCAGCAGAACCATCACATAACAGGGTATGGTCCCAGTACCAAACTTTCATGCACCTGCACACAGACAAATCTGCCATCCTAAAAACTGGTTAAGATACAATTTCCCTTCTCAGTTGTCAAGGCTTAGGTTCAGGGCTGTTCACTAGACCTATAACAGATGCTCTCTTTAACTCCTATCACTTCTCAAAGGGGAAGAGAAAGGGAATAAAGAGAGGGACTTGGGGACTGGAAAAGAAAACTAAAACAGCTTTAATGAAAATAATAACAATACAATGGAATATATACATATATATATATATTTGTATATATATAAAAACCAATATAAAACCCAACCCCTGATGGCAATGATGTCACCATCACCACTAATGCTGTGAAGCAGACACTGGGGAAGCCCCAGATTGGGTTTAGCAACAGATGGAAACCAGGTTCAGGAGCTGGATTCTGAAATTGGGTTCAGGAACACACTGATTGGGATCAAAGACAGAACAGTTAGAGTCCTCCTCAGACACTGGCCATTGAAGAAGAGGCTTGACCCTCAGCTTTGTACTGACTATGCTGTACATGGGATGGGATCCCCCGTTGGTCAGTCTGGGGTCTCCTGTTCTGGCCGCCCCTCCCTGCAAGTGCCACTTCTCACTGACTGCACCCAATGTAGGGAACAAGGTTGAGCAGTGACCTTGGTCTGCCCAGGAGCAAGGATCAGCAAGAGCCTTTCTGCTCACACCAACCCTTGGGAGTGACTCTAACCATGGAGCATCATCACTGCTGGGAGCAGAGACTGAGAAAATCTGCTGTTAACTTCAGAAAGTGCTCTTAGAAGAGACCGAGCTGAGAAATAAAATCACTGAACAAAATTAGTTCTGTTTTAACCCAAACCAGGACACCAAGTAACCTTAGCCTGATGCAATAAAGTTCTGCACAATCCTCCCCGATAAGGACGATGTGCAAACCACAGCGAGGAGAGCAGTGAACTGGCCAGAAAACCCATCTGAGGATAATATCAGCCACACGACAGCCTCCAGACAGAACTTGGAGAAAAAGTGAAGCCCACTGTAATGTACTGAGTCGTTACTAACGACTAACAGAACTATAGCTCTTCTCTAACAGCAGCAACATTGGTCTCAACTGGGGAAACACGGCAGGAGGTTCACGGAGTGCTCTTCCAGCATGCTGGGGAAATGATCCCTGGTGAACACCCAAATGCAGCTCGAAACATCACGAGTGCTGGTACTCAGATCATCTGAAGCACCAGTTACAAACATATTACAAGGATGTATACGCTCAAAGCTGCTGTTATATGAAGCATGTCATCTGTATAGCCCAGAGGAGAAGAATTAAATCTTGCAATCCTAGTTAGAAGCTGAATGGATGCGCTGATACTTGGAGATGAAAGGGGTGAAACGCAATAGCAAGCGGTTGGAAAGCAGACAAGCTTTGGCCTTTCCTGGGCTGTTTCTACACCCTAAAATAAACCCATCTTGCCACCAAGGGTTATGTTAGGTGCTGCATGGGAGCACCCACCCCCATAGTGGATGCGGCCAGCTGAATTGGTTGAATTTCACGTTATGAATGGCGACAAACAAACCCTGCGCTGCAGGGGAAGCTGGAGCTCCAGCTTTCCACCATAAAATATTCTCGCAGCTCTAAAACCTCCACGGCTTGAGCCGGCAGAGGCTCCTGGGCGGGAGAAGTACTCTTTTATTCGTCCCATGAAATCCCATTCAGGTTGTGCTGCCATATGAATAGCTGGTAATTGCCATTTCCTTTCACTCGCTCGTGTTCCCCGGGAAAGCGCAGCTGGCTGCCAACCCCGCCGAAGGCGAGAGGGATGGATGGATGGATGGAGAGCGGCGCAGCGGCAGCTGCAGGCAGCACAGCTGCCCAGGAGGAGGGCCTGGAAGATGCCAGGTCACCTGCACGGGGTGGGAGACCCCGCAGGGATGGGCCTGAAGAAGGGCAGAGATGACGGACTTCGATGACACTGAGGAGCTCAGTGGACGGACACGTTTTTCCCCTCTTTTTCTTGCAACCGTAGATTTTATCAGCTGCTGACTGAGGCAAAACTTAGAATCATAGAATTGCTTTGGTTAGGAAAGACCTTTGAGATCATCAAGTTCAACTGTTAACCCAGCACTGCCAAGGCACCACTAAGCCCTGTCCCTCAGCACCACATCTCCAGCCTTGGAAACCCCTCCAGGGATGGGGACTCCACCACTGCCCTGCCCAGCCTGGCACAGCCCTTCACAACCCTTGCAGGGAAGGCATTTTTCCTCATCTCCAAACTCAACCTCTCCTGGTGCAACTTGAGGTCATTTCCTCTTGTCCTGTCACTTGTTCCTTGGGAGAAGAGCCCGACCCCTCCTGGCTCCAACCTCCTGTCAGGGAGGTGTGCAGACCCAGAAGGTCTCCCCGGCGCCTCCTTTTCTCCAGGCTCAACCCCCCCAGCTCCCTCAGCTGCTCCTCACCACACTCCTGCTCTAGACCCTTCCCCAGCTTCGTTGCCCTTCTCTGGACACACTCCAGCACCTCAAGGTTCATCTTGGAGTGAGGGCCCAAACTTGACCCCAGGATTCGAGGTTGGGCCTCCCCAGTGCCCAGTACAGGTGGACAATCCCTGCCCTGGTCTTGCTGGCCACACTGGTGCTGATCCAAGACAGGATGCTGGTGGCTTCTTGGCCACCTGGGCACACCCTGCTCATCCTCAGCTAGTTACTTCAGGAGTAACAAAGCCCAATAACACTAGTTGGCATAGAAATGAAAGGAAGTTTTTTGCAGTTGTGAGGAGAAGTTCTGGGACTAGTGATAGGGATGAGTTTTTTGTCATATTTCATTTTTTCTACAGCTGTAATAATAAACTGTCTCTTGATTTTTCTCTTGAAGAAGATACTTACATGACAAAGTGATGTAAAATAAAATATAGAAGCAATGTTTAGGTGAAATTCAAGCACTTAGGACTTGCTTACCACCACCCATAAAACTTCAAAGTTCATTGTGGTTGTTAGTTGGGAAAAAAAAAAAAAAAAAATTGAATTATTTGAGCACACTTTTCAAAGAGTTCCCCCTTCATCTGTCAGTAGATACACTGGACACCCTAGAAGTCCAAATTAAGTTGCATGGGCAGCAAGACGTCTGGCATTTCATGCATCAGAGCTTTCACTCGCTTAGCTGAACATGGTTTCATTTGCAAGGCTAACATGGGGGGATTTGCAATTAATATGTATATTTCCACACACGGAGGCACCACATATAGATGTAAATGTTTGGGTGAGCTCAGACCACAAGCGGTGTCTGCCATGCAAAGCAGTGGGAAGGGATTATTCACTTCACTAGGGCAGTTCATAAGGGTGGCTTAACATAGATGAACAGCCATGATAGAACATTATTATTACAGCAGGAGCGTCGCATGATGGAAAAGGTGTGTGGAAAGCATCTGACACAAAGGCCTAATGGCACAGCTTCTGCTCGGGCAAAATTCCCACTAATGCTTTCAAAACCAGAGGGAGGCATTGACCCATTAACGCTCACCACTGGCAGAGCTTCAAGGAACAATTGGAGGACCGGTCCACTATGCAGAGCTTTCCATCCCACAAAACCCCCCTGCTGCTTTCCAGATTATACCTATTTACAGGTAGATAGGCAATACTTTATCCATGACAAACCTAGTGACCTACAGGGTAGGACGCAGCAGAAATTGTGCACAGAAATTCAGAAGAGCAGCGGTGATCCTGGATAAGGACATGACTACGTCAGCTGGAGTTTAATAACTAAATTTTACCAAAAATAAATAATTAGAAAAATTAAAGTAGGCTTTTAAGGAATACAAACATTGTCTGGTTTGATCCCAACCCAGATGAGGATGTTCACCCAGAGCATCAGTGGGAGCCCGAGTTCCCCTCCAGGTTGTGTCACCCAGCTGCTGGGTAGGATGGACTCAGCATTTATGAGATCTGACAAGATATCAACCCAAGGTGACTCTGCAGTGGAAACACTTGTGAGCTGGTGTCTCACGCAGCCTGCATGCACTCAGGGTGATATCATGATACACTTCTTGCAATTAACATTTTACGTGGCAAAAAATCTCGATGAAATCAACCAGGCAACCCGTGGCCTTAAGGAGCTTTTTAATATGGGCAAGAATATCACCACTGGGCTTTGGCTTAGTTTGTGTCTGGTGCACTGAAACCCACAAATGGCAAACAACAAACAAATCCAGGGATCACATTCACCTGCAGATGAAAATATTGAATTAAATCCTTACAAGCAGCAGGATCTTTCCTGGCTAAGCTCACTCATGGCACAAGCCTGATGTGCTCTGATGAATAAAACTCCAGTTTTTAACTGGGTTGCAGGAAAACCTCAAGCCTGAGCCCATTATGGAAATGCTGAGAGGCACTTCACCATGGCATCTCTGGCTGTTCAAACTGAAATACCAGAAATCATGAAGCATTATGTGGTAATGCTTCTACTGACAGGTAGTCTACAGTCTTTGGATTTGGGAATGAATCATTTGAATTTTGTCATTATCTCTGGAAAGGTTTCACAATGGTAATTACAGAAAGAAGAAAGAATAAATAGCATTCAAAACTGTGGAAAAGTAAGACCTGATGGCCATTAACTACTAATGGAAAAAGTTCAGCAGGGGCATGATGTAGCCAACAATTTGTGTTTTAACGTATTGATAATGAATCCCAGCATAACCATTCAAAGCAAAGTCGGTATGTTTTCTTTTGTCCCTGTGGAAATCTGAATCAATAATGCTGGCATTATCCATATACACCTATATGTATATCTGTGCATACATATTTCTGAATTACAAAATACTATTGCACCATTTTAGAGTCATTTCAGATTTTTAACACGGCGATGCACTTCTCCATTCTTCCAATCAATTTATTCTGTTAGTGTTTTTCAGCATTTTAAATCCCTAAGCTAAGTCAATAATGTTGATTACTTACCATAAGCACTGTACACGCCATTCTAATACAGGTTATTAGCAATTTGACATCCTCATCTATATGCATTATTCCACTTGGAAAATTAAATGAAACCCTTGATTCAGAATCTGAAACACTTAGAAGTAATGATCCTGTTTACTGATTGACTGAAGTTGTGGTTTTCAAGCACTATTTAATAGAGGGAGCAAAAAGCACTATCGAGTAAAAAGGAAGCATCTAAGTTACTTTAGGAAGCATTCATATTCCATGAATAACAGGCATTCATTGTGTTTTTCATTGTTTCATACCTCCGAGACAGTTACCTAACACTCTTAGCTCAATACTGCTTCAGATTTCTTACAGTTCAGAGCAAGAGTCTAATAAACTCAATGTAATGTGGTGCATAAAGAAAAGTGTGGCCAGCAGGTCAAGGGAGGTTCTCCTCCCCTTCTACTCTGCCCCAGTGAGGCCACCTCTGGAGAATTATGTCCAGTTCTGGGCTCCCCAGGTCAAGAGAGACAAGGGTCTGCTGGAGAGAGTCCAGAAAAGGATGCGAAGATGCTGGTGGGATGGAACATCTCTGTGCCCAGGACAGGCTGAGAGCCCTGGGGCTGCTGAGCTGCACGAGAGAAGCCTCAGAGGGGATCTGATCAATGCTGATCAAGAGCTAAAGGGTGGGGGCAAGAGGCTGGGGCCAGACTCTTGTCAGTGGTGCCCAGGGACAGGACAAGGGGCACCGGGCACCAACTGGAACCCAGGAGGTTCTGTGCCTGGTTAGGGCTCTGCTCAGGACCACTTTAAAGAGAGGGACCATCTCCCAGTGCCTGGGTGGGTCTGAAGATGGAACCAGCCCGAGGCACAAAATTTGCCCCATGAATCACAGGTTTAGTTCTAATTTCAGATGTGACACAAATGAGGCATTACATTGTGCTTCGGGTGGTGGTGTGAAGGGAAGACAGGCTGTCAACAACATCAAGGGTATTTTGTTGTTACTCAGTAAATGGTAGTGAATAACACCAAAACAACAGAAAAGTGGATTTTGGAGGGCAGATGATTTGCTTTTTTCTCCTCCCCCCTTTCTATTAGGATCCAATTTGAAGTCTTGGTGAATGTGGCACTTTTAAGTGGTTCATCTCTATTCAGATTATATTATTTCAATTTCAAATGTATAAGCATAAATTCAGGGAAATTCATTCTCACACATCCACAACCTTTCAAAGATTTTTCTCAGCCATTACTACATTGCAGATAGTCAGTTCACTTCCCGATCTAAACCTCTCACTTGAGATTTTAAATGTATTATTTACCACAGAAGCATCATGAATTTAGTACTCATGCTTATTAGCATAGAATTAGAATAGATCTGAGGAAAACAATTGAGAGAATTAGAAATATATTGCATACTAACTTTAGACAGTGTAATGAGCAGATGCTGAAAGCTCGTTTGATGGCATATTTTTATTCAGAATTATTTTAGGGATTATCTAAGAGCTGTACTGTGGATTATAAAAAAAAGAGTAATTTCAGTTTAATTTAGCCCTGTGAACATGTGAAAGTGTTTCAGACAGGTGAAGTATACTGAGGGATGTCTTAAGCTACCACTCCAGGGACTAGGAATAAAAAAAAAAAGCCAGTTGCCAAGAGGAGTTGGCATTTTACTAAGTCTGGTTATAATTGTACTAGAAATCTTGAGGATACTTTGAAGCAGTCTTAAGAGAGGATATTGCCTACTGGAATTCCTCCTCAGTGCAAGTTTCACTGCAATTTATTTTAGATCAAATATACTCCTGACATAAGATTATACTCTTGCTCTGCATATGTATATTCATTTTACCAACTGAAATTGTAGGGAGCTACGTGCACTGTGCCAGCTGACCTACTTTATGGGTTCATGTCTTGCTATCGGAAAATAATTGTGAAAGCCAAGCCAAGCTCTTTATGATGGACACGCACTGTGCTGTTGGTCCATTTGAATTGACTGCCCACCAGCCCATGTGTTTTTGGTGTTTCTGTTGGACTTCAGCACTGTGGTTTCTCTGCCTCATCTGCTGCATCCAGGTCCTAACCCGTGCTAAGCAGAAGTCAACCCCAGGACCAGCCTTAACCCTTCACAGCACCCCAGCAACACATTTATGGGCACTGGGGTTTACAGCAATGTGTAACCAGAACACAGAGATGTTCTCCTCTGGCTCAGATCCCTTCCATAAAATAATGATACAGGCTCTTTTCAGCAAAAAATTATAGAATCATAGAATTGTCAGGGTTGGAAAGGACCTTAAAGATCATCTAGTTCCAACCCCCCTGCCGTGGGCAGGGATGTCTCCTACTAGATCAGGTTGCTCAGACCCCCATCCAGCCTGGCCTTAAAAATTTCCAGGGATGGAGCTTCCACCACCTCTCTGGGCAACTTGTGCCAGTGTCTCCCCACCCTCATGGTGAAGAACTTCTTCCTAACATCTAAAATGCCATGGCTGCTATCACCCTCCTCTTTTTTTCCCCAGCCTTTCTGTTTCTGAACTCTTTATTTAATGTCCAATAGGAGAGTCCCCTTTTCATGGAGTCGCAGTCCCCTTTGTCAGGTATCCCTTACTAATCAGCCTGTTGAAGGCTCTGTCAGTTATCAGCATACTTGAGCAGACTGATTTTCCTGCTCTGACCAACTATTTTATCCCAAGAGACCCTATCTGAATCAGTTCTAATGATCCTCTCTTATTGACTGTTGATCCTCCACTGCTGGTTCTCTGACAAGTGCAATAATTTCTCCTGATGCCCACTAAGCTTATATCACACAACATAATCAAGTTGACTCAGGAAACGGGAGTTGAAACCTGGGGAAGAACATATGCAAACATACATCTGGAATAAGCTGATCCTGCCATTTAATTATTCCGTGATCTGAGCCAGAAATAGCTCTATATGACTGAAGAAAAACAAATATAGGAATAAAAGTGACCAGAGTGATTCTTTGTCAGACCTCGGTGATGTGAAAGGATGCAGAGTAAGTTTTGAAAGCAAAAATAATGATGTTGTGATACAGGCAAAACCAATGATTTACTGTTGGTTATACTAAAATACAGATATGGGATGGAGGGCAGGAGTTCTATGAAAACCCATCTTGTTTAATATTTCATTAATACATCTTCTGCCTTGAGAAGGTTTCAAATCATTCCATTCAGGTATGGGGAGAGTTTTGGATCCTGCTCCTAAGGGATGCTGAAAAAAGACCCTGCAAGGTGGGCAAGTCAATCCTAAGACTACTGAAAGAAAAGACATAAGGCTTAAATAATAGCTGTCTTCTTTTTTCTTTTGTAATATTACTGAAGANCATCTGCTGCATCCAGGTCCTAACCCGTGCTAAGCAGAAGTCAACCCCAGGACCAGCCTTAACCCTTCACAGCACCCCAGCAACACATTTATGGGCACTGGGGTTTACAGCAATGTGTAACCAGAACACAGAGATGTTCTCCTCTGGCTCAGATCCCTTCCATAAAATAATGATACAGGCTCTTTTCAGCAAAAAATTATAGAATCATAGAATTGTCAGGGTTGGAAAGGACCTTAAAGATCATCTAGTTCCAACCCCCCTGCCGTGGGCAGGGATGTCTCCTACTAGATCAGGTTGCTCAGACCCCCATCCAGCCTGGCCTTAAAAATTTCCAGGGATGGAGCTTCCACCACCTCTCTGGGCAACTTGTGCCAGTGTCTCCCCACCCTCATGGTGAAGAACTTCTTCCTAACATCTAAAATGCCATGGCTGCTATCACCCTCCTCTTTTTTTCCCCAGCCTTTCTGTTTCTGAACTCTTTATTTAATGTCCAATAGGAGAGTCCCCTTTTCATGGAGTCGCAGTCCCCTTTGTCAGGTATCCCTTACTAATCAGCCTGTTGAAGGCTCTGTCAGTTATCAGCATACTTGAGCAGACTGATTTTCCTGCTCTGACCAACTATTTTATCCCAAGAGACCCTATCTGAATCAGTTCTAATGATCCTCTCTTATTGACTGTTGATCCTCCACTGCTGGTTCTCTGACAAGTGCAATAATTTCTCCTGATGCCCACTAAGCTTATATCACACAACATAATCAAGTTGACTCAGGAAACGGGAGTTGAAACCTGGGGAAGAACATATGCAAACATACATCTGGAATAAGCTGATCCTGCCATTTAATTATTCCGTGATCTGAGCCAGAAATAGCTCTATATGACTGAAGAAAAACAAATATAGGAATAAAAGTGACCAGAGTGATTCTTTGTCAGACCTCGGTGATGTGAAAGGATGCAGAGTAAGTTTTGAAAGCAAAAATAATGATGTTGTGATACAGGCAAAACCAATGATTTACTGTTGGTTATACTAAAATACAGATATGGGATGGAGGGCAGGAGTTCTATGAAAACCCATCTTGTTTAATATTTCATTAATACATCTTCTGCCTTGAGAAGGTTTCAAATCATTCCATTCAGGTATGGGGAGAGTTTTGGATCCTGCTCCTAAGGGATGCTGAAAAAAGACCCTGCAAGGTGGGCAAGTCAATCCTAAGACTACTGAAAGAAAAGACATAAGGCTTAAATAATAGCTGTCTTCTTTTTTCTTTTGTAATATTACTGAAGAAAAATTATTCAGATGGATATAAGTGACAGGATTTCTAATCTATTTTCTTACTTCTATCAAGAAGAACAAGATCTCCTACCTCACAGGTGAAGACTCTGACCGTGAGGTTAAAAAACATAAGGAAATGGATCATTCTTAAGCTTTTCTACTTTTATAAAAACTATTTTCAACATGAACTCTGTCCAGCCTGCAGCAAATGCCAGAATTTGTGGCTTCTGCATGAACATCCCATCCACAAAGATGAAGACTTATATTCATTCCTTCCCCATTTTTGGCGCAACTGGTAATTATAAGAGATTGTGTAAGGTTAGTAGCAAGGAGATCCAATGACAGCATAGAAATAGAAATATTCAAATACTGAATTTGCAATACTTCAAAAAAACCCCAACCCCCTAAAATAAGAGTTTAAGACCTTATCATTATAAATCCTAGTGTTTTCGTGTTCTGCAAATGTGTTTGTAGCTAAGCTGTCTCCAGCTAAAAATAATATTAAGAAACATCTCATGAAACCTTTCCAAGCGATTGCATCTGCAGAGGTTCCTCCCCGTGTTAAATACTCACGGCGATCGACACCCTAGAAGTGATAAGGAGATAAAGAGATGATTAAATCCTAACTCAAGCCAGGATGGTGGCACAGACGAGTGTTCTCTTAGGATTATTCCTGCCTGCCTATCAGTGGCATAAAGCCAGATGCCATCAGTGGCACCGTTTTGTCAGATATCTAGCAGAGCTCTACTGTTTATAAATTAAGTATTGGTTAAAGTACAGTATGCACTCCACTTATCTTTGCTTCAGAGAGATTGACACAGTGAATTATGAAGTCAAACCCTAGGCTAGAAGATGCCTATAAAGATTAAGTCATTTCATTCTTTTCCAAACAATTAGCAGCGCTAGACTGCTAAGCGGAGATCAATCGTAATTGGGGAGCTGAGAGAGGGCAATAAACAAATTACTAGTGTTTTCTCTGAAGCCTGTTGGTTTACAGACTTGCTGTTATTTAATCCAGAAGCTCAGTAGATTGTAAATTATCCATTAGAGTTGTCACTGGCCCCTTGGAAAGGATTTACTTTACGATAAAGGTACAAGAAAGGAAATCTGTCTGGTTGTTTCAGGTGAAATAGGGTAATTTCCAGCTGATTCATCATCATGTTTGTACCGCCTGCTTCTAGATGATGGTCAAGAGGTTTAGAGGTTTTGCCCAACAGACGTCAACATTTGGATTTTAGCAGCTTAGCTGGGAGGCACCGGGTGTCCTCTCCATCTCTCAGTACCCATTGTGTTATTCATTGCAGAGAAGAATGAAAAGCCACCAATGGACTTACCCATTCAACAGAAAAGTGAGATAAGCGGCTAATTACAGCACTACAAAACTTATTTCTTCTCCACAACCAAACCTGAAGCTTTAATAATCTCCTTCCTGGAGACTATAATAAACCCTGGAAGCAGTCAGGGCTGCTTAGCCATGTGGCCACAGCTCATGTATGTGTCATAAAATGATATTAACACTGTTGGAAGGACCTAGAATCCAGCCTGCAGAGCTCACTGCAGCCTTGGGGAGGGTTTACAAGTCTGGGGGCTTTTTTTAGATGGGTTTATTTTTAATTTTTTTCACCTAACTTGGGTAGCAAGGAGCAGAAATACTGTTTTTGCAGCAGGACAACTGCCCATGTGCGAGTGTATTAGGATATCTGCATACTGCAATGAAGTCTGAAGCATAGACATGCACAAAGATAGTTATTTAAATGAAAGAGACCTTATTCTTTGCCTATCCACTATCCCAGTGCAATAGCTACAAAGCAGAGGAATTAATGTTTTTCTTCTCTTCTAAATCCCCTCACTCAAAGGATGAAAGATGTTAAAGAGACTCTTTGTTTTGTTTTCAGCTCTTTTTATTTCACTTGTATATGTTGGCAGCTGATAGAGCCCCAAATCTTGTCAATCCCAGTGTGCTAGGCACAGAAGTATAAAGAACATTACAATTCCTACTCAGAAGAGCTTAAGGACAGAAATCTAAAGGACAAGACATGGACAAGACAGCAATATCGCTAGGCACAAAGCTTTTGCACTCAGTCCCAGAAAATAATGAGAAACAGCATAAACCCCACGATATTTAAAACATTGTATGTATATTACACTTTTTGAATTCAAGTTTCCAGAACTTTTTACTTATGACAAAAAAAAAACCCCAAAACAACCCCACCAAAACCCTATTTTCTTTGAATTAAGAGTAGAAATCTTATATTTATTGTGGGTCTCGTGTGAGTGTGTAATCTTAAAGAAAGCATTGAATAGAAAATAGAATTTAAATTTTAAAAAAAAGAAAGAAAATTAAAAATGTTTAGTCACCCCACAGCAACTTATCTGTTTCCACAAATGCTGCCACGATGCCCAGAAAGTAGTAAAATAAAAATAGGAGGAAAAAGGAATATGGGGATATAAAGGAACAAAAATGCAAATGCATTTAGATTGTTGGCTTCTTTCTGGAATTTGCCAGAATTTCCTCATTGGCAGAATTTGCAGTCATGCAAAACGACGTAGTCACAATAAGGGCAGATAGATTAAAGAAACAGAAGGTGTAGCTGGTATTTACTTTTCTGGTTTGTCTAGAAGACATGTAACCTGCCTTGTCCTCAGAAGTCCTATGGATGTTTGGGTCACCAACTGACCCTAAAAATGCCATTTTTCAGTAGCAGTGGAAGAGTATAGCCTATGAAAACCCATAAGCTAATGATGGCAAGATATCATATATCACTGCAGCCAAAACTGGTGAAAAATATCTATTCACAGAAAAAAGAGATGTCTTTTCTGTATTTGAATTGCACGTGTCTTCTCCAGCTTTGCTCCTCGGCTGGTAGGGCATGTACAGTAATAAAGAAGCAAGAATAAGAACAAAAAATGCATTCCAAAGTGCTGTTATTGTCCAGTTTGCTCAGTCCGTGCTTAGTGACAGCTACAGAGCCACTAAAAGTAGCCAGATCACAAAGATTTAGCAATAATGAACAAGTTAATGGTGTCTCTGCCCCCCTCAAACATAACAATATCTGCTGCTAAACCTCACTATTTAGAATAATAATAAAAAAACCCTCATGGCAGCACAATTCTTGTGCAGTACAATGCCAGAAGCTCACAGAAAAAGGAAAAAATCCTGAGGCAATATCTTCACATACATTAAAAATATATATGTGGGGTGTGATATCCCATTATCAGGCATCATGTGCCTCCTCTGGAGATGTTAATTCCTAATCTCATCAAGGGGAACGTGTGTGTGCTCATCAGAAATGTCTCGTAAATTGTCTGTCTTTAGATGAGAGGTTATGTGCATCTGAAAACTTACATTGCTCTTGGTATTAACTAAAAAAATAAGTTATTTTTATTACCATTTTTAGTGTATTTGCCATAACAGCAGTTGAGGAACAAGGAGAAGGGGCTTTACCTTTAATGAAAGTGAAGAAATGCTGGACTTTGTCTTGGCTTCTACCCTAATGAACCTCAAACTAAAAATAATAAAAGCAGATTATAATCAAATAAATAAATAAAATAAAATAAATAAATTTAAGAATGTCTCTGTTTACATCCCCGGCATACACCTTCTGATTGAAAAAAAGCATTTGAACATAGTTTTTTTATTCATAAATACCAGAGTTTTGCTAACATATTTGGCAACAGGCAACCCCTCTTACAATTAATACAAACTAGAAAGCATGTTTTTACCTTTAAAACCTGATTATCGTAGAATCTTTCCTGAATGAACATTTAATAAGTTTCCACTGTGAGCTTTACCTTTCCAGTTATACATTTCTAAATTATGCAGACAAATATATCCAATTTCTCACGAGGTCTGTGTATTTCATTGGGTAAGGAAATTAAAACTAAGGGAAATTTAAAATGAATCAGATGATGTTAAAATCAAAAATCATTCATGTCGTAGAGTACTTATAACGTTTTAATGTGATTTTATTACAATGAAATGACTTGATTGTAGATTCCTCACAGATTTGTTTCAACTTTTGTCCATGAAAACTGACATTTTGGTTTGAATCAGAATTTTGTGGTGAATTGCTACAGCTCTTGATGTTAAGTTTTCCACTATATACACTTCATATCATTCTCTGCTGCTGTTTCACTGGAATAAGTCACTCAAAACCAGTGAAAATGTTGGAGTTTTATGATCTTTCACAGCAGAATTAACTGGGTGGAGGTATCTAACAACTGGGTGATGAAAAGGGCTTTGTGGTGGTCTTGCAAAACATCTAGAGATGGTTTGTTTTGTATGTTAAGGCTGAGAATCCGGAGGTGGGGGATGGATAACGCAAAGAATAGAAGCTCCTGAAGATTTTATAAAAATCCTGATAAACTACTGAATACATTTATATACCCAGGCAAGTTCTCCTGCAAGGTTTATAAAACAGCAGGAGCTCCTATGGAGGCTGTAAAACCACCCGGAGTCCTGAGGGTTTGTCAGATCCACGTGAGATCCTGTGGAACTTGTAAACTGTCAGTGGGGTCCTGCAGAGTTTATAAACTCTGGCTGGACCTCAAACAAAGTCTGGGGTTATGAAGCTCACCAGGGCTTCTGTATTGTTTACAGTATCGGTATTTTGCTGAGGGAAAAACAACTAATCTTTCCAAAATGTAGTGTAGTCTATAATATGCAGATATTTAGGAGTTGTGGACATGAAGAACCACCAAATTGCAGTTGCCATCTATGGCTTGCTGAAGGCGAAAAAAATTATGAAGAGATTGATGACGTTATTCTCTTCATTACAACACTCTAGGCAAACTTAACTGTACCTGTTTGGTGAACAAAACTTGTGATATTTTAAACCAGTGGGTCTACTGGAAATAAAACTTTTTCCCTTCAAGAAGTAGGATTGGAGACAATGTGTTCTCAAGAGTGACTTTGCTGAAAGTTAATCCAGCCACAGTTGGTCAGTGATAAAAACAACCTGAAAAAAACCAGTGTTGCATTGGTTAAAAGAAAGATTTTGCATCTTTGGCTACATAAGGTCCCTTAGATATTGTTCAGAAAGTTTTTTGTACCTTCAGCTATATGAAATGCTTTAGAAACTACTCAATTTTCAGTTGCTTCTCTGAACTCAAGTGAGTTCAAGCTTTCCCTTGGCCTTCGTCCCTGCTGTTAGAAAACCTATGTATTTCAGTCATCAGACAGAACGTGTAAGGACAGAGAGAACATGAGTCATCACAAAGTGCTGGTACATTGGGGACTGACCTAAGGGGAAGGAGCCCTCATACAACATTTCCCTTCTCCAGGGACTGCTTCTGCTTTTGATGTAACTGATTACATCAGCTTCAATGGATCTCTGCAACTATTAACTTCCATTTTTTCTCTGACTCCAGAAAAATAAAAAAAAATCAGTCAAATATTAATTATGGTGTAATATCCTCCATTGAGGGCATCAGCATGTCATAAATAGACACCTCCATTTATGCCACTGAGCTCTTAAATATTATTTTTATTTCACTGGTAGGAAGCTGAAACTTGTGGGCGTGCAGGAAGTTTTTGTCACAAAAATGGAAATTCAGTTTAAATAAACAGTTTGCAATCTCTTCAGATGGTAGGTCACGCTTAACATTGACTCCACTTCAATTACGTGTTCTTAGGATGAATTTTTTGCTTTCATCCCTTTGTGTCTCTCAGATGCTACACCTCAGAACATCATTTTAGGGGAAGGAGGGCTGCTGAATGCTGTGTGTGGAGAGCAGAGCAGTTTGCAAACATCCATCATTGCTTCTTATGTGGATGAACACATAATGCTTCCAAGTACACAAATCACATTTTAGATTTGGATCTCATTTACATCATACATAAGAATGCAGAAAAACGTCCCAGAGGGCAAGCAAAAACACTTTGAGAGTAAAATGGAAAGAAATCTTGAGAATTGTTTCCTCGTTGGTTTCTTTAGCGTGTTTTAAAACCAAAATGATGATCATTGCAGAAGATGATGATGTTCTCAATCTATCTGCTTGTAAAGGTGGCTTTGGATGAAGTAGTGTCTGGCCACACTGTTGCTTTGGAAAAGTCCCTCACACAGGTGGATTTCAGGAATGTTGTTCCCAGTGACATTTTCTTGTCTAACTTCATAAAACCATTCATGTACCTAAAAAACCCAAGAAAATAAATTGTCTGAAGTTTCTGAGTCCCGTGCTAAACAAGAGGACCTCAACGCCTGCTCTAGTACGCTGAGAACTTTATTTGCTACTTGTTGGAGAAAGCCACTTCGCTTTATTTGTGATACCAACATTTGCACCACAAACACCATTTCCAGCACCACGACAGAGCTATCTTGTGGTGGCAATACCTTGACAGCCTTTTTGTCAGCCAGAGAGTGATGGAAACCAGAAGAAAGAGCACGTTAAGATTAAATTCTCAAGCAAGTAGTGACAAACTCCTTGTCCTTGAAGCTTACATAAATAACTTTCCCGTGTTTTTTTAACCTGTTCCCCCCCCTATCCCCAGCCACCCCAGCAGCCAGGCATGTCACTCTGACGGTTCACATCCATCTCCTTTTATTGATGTCCACTTTGGTATCTGCACAGGTCATCAATTTTGCTGCCTCTCCAGCAGCCCTGCAGGACGGGGCGAGCGGGGGGAGGCTCCGCTCGCCGCCGGACCCGCGGTTCCAGTCGGATGCCGGTACCGGGGTCTCATAAATCTTGTAGGTGACCCAGGTGAACTCTGAGGCTCAGAGCTCACTGAAAACTGATCAGGCCTCTGTTTAGTTTAACAGGGCCCTTTCCAGTGACAAGTGAAGGGTTCAACAAATGCGCAAAACAGATATATATTAGTTGAAAAACTAATGGCTTTTAAAAGAATGTTTGACAATTGTTTAGGGCTGTCTGTAGATCCATTATACTGATAAACGACCAACTTGGTCTACGCCAAGCTGGAGATGGCCAGCGAGAAAGCAACCTCGGGTTTTTATTATTTTTCCCCCCCCACCTCCCCTGCTTCCCCGTCTCTTTGGTGGCTTCATAAGAGCCACATGTGCTGTGGTGGTCAGGAAGACTTAAAGAAGGCAGCAAAGGGTACCTGTGCAGCTTATATTTAACCTTGCAATCAAACTGGAATTAAGCAAGACTGCAGATGCCCCCCGTGACCTGCTATTGACCGCCTGAACTTCTAAGTTAGGGTCAGTTGGGGCCCAGAATAGGAGGTCAAAAGCTGGTCAGTGCTCTTCAGCTCCAGCATGCTGAATAGAGGGACTTTATTGCTGTGATTTATGCAATTTGCACAGACAGGTTAAGGAGACCTTAAAACATGCCACAGTGCTCACTTACACTGGGTACACCATCCACTTGGAAAATAAATTCCGATTGTCCATATGAAATCTCTTGTGGATACGCCTTGAAGTATTTTACCCTCTGTACTCCCAAGATTCATTCCCACACTCGACCCCTGAACGTGACAAGGTTAGTGTTTCCAGATTTATTTAAACAATACGAACGCACCAAACGAAGCACTTTACAAAGCTGATTAATTGCAAAGGCAGAATAACAATCGGTAATGAATTATCTGGGGGGGGGTAGGAGGAGGAGATCAACTTGTAGAAAAGTTGAGATCTTAAATCAGCGGCAGTGGTGACTGGAATGCAGCAAAGACTAATTTTTAACCAATCCACAGATACCAAACTTTGGTGTTTCCTTCTCAGTTTTGCACATCTTTTATGTTCCAGACACTCTAGAGTTGGGGGGAAACTGTCAGATAAATTATAAATTACTAAAAGAAATTAAGACCTCTTATCACTTTGCAATCAAAGCCTTTTTTTTTTTTTTNTTTTTTTTTTTTTTTTATGGTGAATCTTAATAAGGATTAAATTAATTTTAGCTTTCCCACCCAAAACAGTCCCAATGTTTGTTCTACCTGCTGCTCTAGCTCTAGGTCTTTCTCGAGGAGAAGCTGCCAGTGGTGATGTGGATGTTCTGGCAGACTCATCCCTGACCACCAGACCTGCTTTCATTTATGATCAAAGCAAGAAATTGAACCCTGGTCATCGAAGGTGAAAGGGGAGGGCATTCTTAAAACCTTTTAGTGCTACCTCTTTGGTGTTGTAGTAGTTCATGATTCCTTGGGGTGTGTTACCTTGATTTAATGCATCTACCTTAACAAGATATTAATCCGTAATAGGGTATAATTGCATTTGACATAATGAAGGGGAAGAAAATGTAAAATTTGCCAAACTTTGCTGAAAAAATGGCTGTGGAAAATGCGTAGCTGCCCATTTTTGTAAGTTTTTTAAAGGTGCAGTTTTAATAAGCATATTCTATGCCTTAAATTATATTTACATGAAGCTCAAGAATGGCTGAGTGTGAACAGTTTGAATCTGTCAGGTAAGTGCACCGTTTTTAATAAATATATTTATAACCAGCTACAGAACAGAGCAGCCCCGGTGGTTAAATAATAATTTGTTTTTAAAAGAACTTATACATACTATTTAAAGTGATAGACTAGTCTGTCATAAGCATAATGCATATTTTTAAGGCTGCCAAAATGTGTATTTATCTGAAAGCCTGGAACAGATCCAAAAAGACACTTCTCAAGTCAATAACACACATCACAACCCCTATAGAAGTATATTCTCTTTTAAGGAAGCATAAGAAAAGTTACCAGCTCCTTACTTATTTAACTCAGAGGTTAAGGTACGTGGTGCCCACCACCAATTTACACATAAAAGGGTCTTCAAACAAGCAGAATATGATCTCTCACTAATCTGCAGAGCTAGCACTGACAGCTGTGGTCTTGTTTTAGCCTGCTGGGTGTGCTGACTTAGAAGTAAAGGCAGACAGTCCTCCCCAAGCACTGAAGGGTGTTATTGCTACTGTAAGTTTCCACAGATCACCCTGAACTTGTCTCAGAGTGAAGAACAGAAGTTGGCCAAGTGTGTCATTATTGATCGTTTGGTATTTTTAAGGCCATTGTCATGAGTCAGCTGCTGGTTTCATCGTTTGGTCTCCAGGCTTTAACAGTGGGTGATCGTTGACTCCTGAATGATGAGGAAACTGCCACAAAATAGATACTGGGAATAAGGGCATAGTGAGTGAGAGACCTAACATCCAATGTCTTTATTTCAGACAGTGGAAGTATAATATAGTATAAAGTACTTTATACCATATATAGACTTTATACCATATATATACAGTGCCTATATATACTTTCTTTGTGAAAAGGACTCCCTCGGTCTAGCAGACTGTTGGTCCACCCAAATTCCCACTGTTTTTTCATGCTATTCTCATCCTTCTGAGGTGATCATCTAGTAGAAGACCCTGTTGTCTGTATCTCATGGTCCAAAGCTATAGGAGTTGGTTTATCATTGTGGCTTTCAGCTGGGAAGTCTATCCCATATCTGTGATAAAAACCCAAGGAAAGAGAATCTCATATCCAAGCACGTCTAAATTTGTTAAGGGACTTCTGCAAACCATGAAAGTTGCAACCTACCAGTATAAGAGCAAAGGAATTTTGGAGGTTCAGTTCAGGGAAAGCTTCAAAGCTAATTTGAATCCTATCCAAGTTTCATCTAAAACTTGAGCTAGATTTCTCCCAGGAACACACTCTTTCAATGTATTTCTGAAGTTTGACTCCAGATAGAATTGCAAATACTGCAATAATGCTGGATAATTTTTTGCGCATTGATAGTTATGCAAAGCAGAGCAATCCCAGAAGGAAAAACAAAACCTTCCCTGAACGCTCCAAAATATTTTGTTTGCCATGGGTACAATGCGCAAATTTCTTTCAACTTTTTTTATTTTCTAAGTATAAAAAAATATTCTAGATCAGTGTTGAGAATTGTGAGAAGAGACACTCTTACAGCACTAGGAGGGAAGCTTGTTTTGGAAAATATGCCAAATTTAAACAGCAGCATTTTAAGAAGGATTCTGTATCTAAAATTAATGTGATGTTGATGAAGAAATAAGTACTTCTGGTGCCAGTTGGTCAGTTTGGGATCAATGCACTCTCAAAATTACTAAAATTTGTACAATTTGGAAAGTGGCAACCCTAAGTAAAACCCCAGCTTCAGTACAGGGACCCTTGTTTCCAATTATTTCTAAACAACTCAAAAAGATGAATAGAGTTACTGGTTAAATATACCTAATTTTTTATACTTGTATTGCAGCAGCCTTTCCAGTTCATGAATTTTGATTCTCCTTATCACAGCCAATGCAAAAGCCTTTTGGCTCTAACCATTTGTTGCACAGGTCAGGAAAACCTCAGGAAAAGGGTTGGGAAGAGTCTTCCTTTAATGCATCAAGTTGAGCTTTGGTGCACCTGGGGTCTGAGCTGGTGAGAAGTGGATGAAAAGTTGGATGGACGTGTTATGATACTTATGCATTTGTATGTAAAATAAAATAAAAATAGTTATCAACTGACAGGATTTGGTCCAAATAGCAATTTCCAGCCCAAGAACAGATCAAGACTAAGCCTGCATATGGATGAAGTAAGTCCAAAGTGAAGGTTAATCTGGTTATTAATAATACAGCATTAATGCTGTGTCATAGAAACACACCATGTCTTTCATCTTTGTGTGAGGAAAGGGCAAGATCAAAAGGATTTTGGTGCTTAATGTTCACCCAAGTGCAACATTTAGACTCCAAGTACCTGGTGGCTAACCCCAAAACCCAAAACTGTACGTGAAGTTCCCTTTTTGGATTTATCTGCACACTTTACTAAGAAACCCCAAACTTGACTTACTGACATGTTTTCTCACCTTTGAAAACAGACCATAAAGTCAGACTGTTGAGTATTTTCCTTATACTTTTACTGTCTTTGAATAGCAAATTCTCAGCCTACAAATTCCTGAGTAGTTTGGACTTCTGGGTGTTCAGTACTCTGTACACATCGCAAAAAAAAAAGATTAGGATTTTCAGTCAATTTTAGGATCACATTACTCAGTCTGGCATCCAAATAGAGTCAGCTTTCCTGTCCTTTACCAAGAAACTTGGAAACTGGCTTATTCTTCATTATCTTGCACAATGAAGACTATTTATTATATTTGATTCCCTATATTAATATCCTAAATGTTTCATTACCCTGCCGGGATTAGAGAGTTACTGAGACTGATAAGCACAGAGGAATCCTAAAATTCTGGCAATGTGAAACATGCTCCTGAGTGGCTTCTATAGGAGGATGCTCTAAATAACTAGATTTGTAGCCAGGCTTTACATTTTAATGTGAAAGCAGGTGGCTTCTTAGTTTTATCTTCTGGGAATACACTGTGGAACAGGCAAACATTGACTTTTGGCTTTGTGGCTTGCAAAGAAAGTCATCTCACCGACTTCATATAGGGTGGCTTTACCTTCCCATAAATAAAGAAATCTATAACCTCAGACTCAGGTATTTAGCTTATTTTCACGAGGCTAATTGTGACTTGTGCTCAAAAGAGCCTCATGAGAAGTCAGGTTAGAAACAAAAATACTATCTGCTTTTAAGCAGACCATGAAACCCCGTCTAAGGTCAAAACTGAGGTCATAAAGAGGATAATATGGGTTTAGCATGCCGTGCAGCTGCTGTATGCTGTATTTAGCCTGTGAATAAAAAAGGAGCTTTTGTTTCCACTACTGTTACTCCCTGCATCCTTCTAAGTCATTTTTTCCCTCTGCTAACAGTTAACTTAAATATATATATATATGTGGCAGCTGGCTATTTGCTTTAAAATATTTGATTTCAGAAATAAAGCAAACAGTTATGATACAAATGTAATAGGCTGAATATCTGTTGGAAAAAAAAAGAGTTTATGAAGGTGCGTGCTCTTATGGTGGCAAAATAAATTTTTTTGGAGGCAGAAATCAGTGGCTTCCATTGTGTGGTGGGACAACATTAAACTCTGTAATATGGGAGGGAATTTGACAACCAATTCTGACTTACTCCTATTTGTCAGAGGATCTAAGGAAACAAGTACGGTCAGTAAGGAGCTAAACTGAGAAGAACTCAAACAAATAACCCCTCCTAGTTCTATATCTCTCTCCAACTCCACAGTGACCAACCAGAGAACAAGGCAGTCAAGGTTTTTTTTTTTCCAGTGAACACCAGCAAAAAGTTGGAAAAGGCACATTCCAGAGATGAATGGAGAGGACTGCACAGATTTAATCCACTAAACAGAACCATGGAAAAAAATCTAATTCCATTATTCAGAGGCTGCTGAGTGTATTTTACCTTAGGGAAATGTACTTCTACTCATTTTCAGTAACTCTGTAGTCCATTTCAGCCTCTATGCTTGGAAATTAACAGCACGTTAACAGGACTATTGCCAGTACTTGTGGAACTGTCTGTTTAGGATTAGGCCATTAAATATTGATGGAGATAATTGTTCCTGCACTTGAACAGCAGAAGGATAGGACTGAAAGTAGTTTAACTGGCATTTGCATTTATGCTTGGTAAACAGAGCTGGGTTTGAAAGCGCTGAACATCCAGTATTGCCTTCTGCACAGCTCACATTCCAAAGCATCACTGATCACAAGCACCGGTTTGATAAAATGGTGTGGAAAAGGCTAAATCAAACCACCTCAGCAGCAATTTATCACATCTAAATAAATAAATGCTATGGCAACACGTAATAAAATGCATCTAATTGTCCTTTGGTAATTATATTTTCTTTTTTTGAAGGCTCATCAGTCACAATTTCTCATGACTCCCATTTTAAGTGTCACCTTTTGTCTGCATATACTTTTGAAATTGTGTTTAGGTGGAATATCAAGGTTTTCAAAGCCAGCTATGCACTGGAGGAGAGCAGGCTTCTCATTTCTAGTGTGTTTTCCATTAATTTTACTTTTTAACCTTTGCTCCTGAATCAGAAACTTTGCGAATCATTCTGCACAATACACATCACCTGGGAGGAAACAGTTTGCTCACATCCAGTTTTCTGCTTCATTAAGTAAGACCACTCATCATGCAACCGGTCAATCAGGTAAGGAGGACCTTATGCTGCGATCACATCGTCCCCTGCATCATTTAACTCAGAGTTACAACAAATAAACTCAATATGAGCCCTTTGCAGATATAACACAGCCATGGATGCATCAAGGTGAGTTGACTGACAGTTGAGCTCAAGAAGACCATTTAAGTGAAGTGTGCAGCATGTCTTGAGGGATGTCCTCATGGGGCAACGTTCAAGGTGCATTAAAGAAATGAAGGGAATGGACCCGTTCTCTGCAAGCCTGATGTTCTCCGTGACTTGTGTAGGTGAGTGATGCATAAAACCCCCCATCCAATTCAATAACATGAATTACCTTTGGCTTGATAAACGACAGCTAAAAACTGTGTGCTCCTCTCTATGGGAACTACACTTTACTTGAACGTGGAGAAAACGCCGGGATGTTATATCAAATTAAAAAACGTGCCGCGGCTGTTAATGAAGAACCTCCTGAGCTGGCTCTGAATATGATGCCCATATATCAAAGACCTCTGACATTGGCTGCCACTCGATCTGGACACAGGAAACACGGGATTCCAGGCAGATGAGAGCTGAAACTGAAGCTCCAAAAACCTTCCTTGTGCAAGTGATTAGGCGCAGCTGTTTCGCTTCACATTTCGGAGCACTTGAACTCTGCAATCTGCCACATTTTTACAGGGCTGCATGTGCAGAGGGTAAAAAAAGGTATCATGCCCTGGCTAGACAGCAGATGTGGGGATAAAGAAATGTCTCCATTAGGGGAAAAAATAAATGGGGAAAAAAAAAAAAAGAAAAAAACCCACAAATTGGGAGGGAAAAGGAAGAAATTAAAGGGAGACTATCTGATCAAGCATAGGAAATAAATATTGTTTCCCCAAGGTAGAAGGGGTAGATCCTGCAAAATTTTCCAGAAGTCTTACATCCTTTAAAAACATCTTTGCATTTCTAAATTGACCCAAAGGTACAAGCTTATTAGGTACAAAGACTAGGGAGTCTCAAAACTCAAATGTCACTTCTATGCTTGACCTTTTTGTATAATAAAAGAGCTTTCTCAACATTATTTCAGGATGAAGTCTCCTTGAGCTCAGATCAACAATATAATAAATATTAGGGTACATAGGAGAAATAATATGAAAAAGCCAAGCCTAACTTTTTCACAGCCTCTCTTGGTGCTCTTCATTCTCCTAGCTCCAAGTCTGCTGTAACAGAAGCACAAAATGAGGAGAATTTGCTCAGAGGAGTCTCTTCTATACATTGATAAAACCTTTTTATCCTGCAGTTTTGGTCAAATAGTTATCTAAAGACGGATCCTACTCCACAGAAACTTATGGGGCTCTTTCCCATTGACTCCAATAAGACCAGGATTGGTGCTTTCAGTGCCAACTTCTCACTGAAGCTGCAGGAGAACTGATGGCAGCACTGAATTTTCGGAAATGTATTACACAAGGAGGTAACAGATACATCCAATGAAGGAAAAGAGCAATTCAATGAAAAATGAGTCTGAAATATAGCAAGGAAGATACAAACATTTGCAAACAGACGTAAGAAGAAGTTGTATGAAATATTTAGAGAAAAGTTTACTGTCTCTACTGTCCACCAGCAGAAAGTTTTATTTAGCAAGAACTCTTTGGGTTCTTTCTGCTGGCTTTTTTTTTAAAGGTATTTGAGTAAAGATGCTTCTCTGGTCACTGTGCAACACAAAGAAAATTCTGTGGAACAATCAGAACCTCCTGGGTGTCCTGAGCAAGGAGTATTCCACATCACAGAAACCACCGACTCCAGGTGAATGGTCAGTCTTTGACTAAGGTGATGAATCCCCTTCATCTCCATGGCTGGAATGAAAGTTTATTTTAACAAGCTTCTTATTTGCAGGAAAGCTCCACCAGGAATTAATACTTAAAAGCTTTATCTTCCCTGCTGCAGGAGTGTGGGGCTTTTTGTCACCCTTTAGGATAACAGATGCTGCCTATCCCTGTGTGCACTCTCATTTTACCTGAGGTAGGAACTGTGTGTGGGAGAGGACAGATTTCATCTGCTGTGGTTTAGAAGTTGTGATTACTGAGCCTTCCTTCCACTCCCACCTTTTACTTGGTGAAGACAAAGCCCCGAGGGTTTCCTACACCAGAAAGTAAAGCTGACCTCTTTTACACTTCCTAATAACACAAAGGTAAGTGTTTTCTTACGCCTCGATTGCAGCAAAGACTCAAAACTGGCTAAAGCCCATTGGTGATGGGAGAAAAACACAAAACCAGAAAGCTGGGGCAGGAGTGAGGTGAGTGAAGCTCTTGCCTTGTGAAGAAAAAGGACAGTTTTATCTCACTTCTCATCACTTTCAGGGCTCGCCTGTGAGGAAGCCATTCTAAGAAGCTTCATCATACTTGATGTCTTTCTTGAAGCCCTACATGTGGGCATAAAATTAGAGCAACACATCCTCTGCTGAAAAATAAATCATAATCATGACAGGCTCAAAAATAACCCGAGATCATGATCCAAGAAGATAAAAAGAAAGCATTAGAGATTTTTTTGATACTTTTTTTTTTTCCCCAAGTGATCCCCTTGGTTTCCAGATGGACTTGATTTGAAGGGATGGGGAGGGGAAGGAAAAGGAAGGAAAAGAAAGGCAAAGAGTTAGAGGAAAGGAAGGGGAAAGGAAGGAGGAAAGGAAAGGGAAAGGAGAATAGGAAGAAGAGGAGGAAAAGAAAACCAGAAAATTTTAAAAATTTATTTTTCTCTAATTAATACCCTTGTTTTCCAAACAAACTTGATATGAAGGAATGGGGAGGGGAAAGAAAACAGAGAAAAAGGAAGAGGAAGGGGAAAGGGAAGTGGAAGAGGAGGGGGAAGAAGAGAAGGAAAAAGAAAACATTGGAGATCTCTTGATATTTTTTCCCCAAGTGATCCCCTTGGCTTCAAAACAAAGTTTATTTGAAGAGATGGGGAAGGGAAAGGGAGGAAGAGGAAGAAGAGGAAGGGAAAGGAGAAGTTGAAGTGAGCAGGAAGGACTAATAAGCTTAGTAGTATGGAAATAATAAGTTTCCTAAGGGAAACTAGCAAAAAAGCAACTGTATAGAATCATAGAATGGTTTGGATTGAAAGGGACCTCAAAGATCATGTAGTGCCAACCCCTCTGCAATGAACAGGGACACCTCCCACTAGACCAGGTTGCTCAAAGCCCCATCCAACCTGGCCTTGAACACCTCCAGGGATGGAGCATCCACAGCTTCCCTGGACAACCTGTGCCAGGGTCTCACCACCCTCAGAGTGAAGAACTTCTTCCTTATATCTAATCTAAATCTTCTCCAGTTTAAAGCCATTACCCCTCATTCTGTCGCTACAAGCCCTTGTAAAATGTTCCTCCACAGGAGGAAACTTGTAGGCCCTCTTTAGATACCAGAAGACCATAATGAGGTGTCCACAGACCCTTGTCTTCTCCAGGCCAAGCAACCCCAATTCTCAACCTGTGTTCATAGGAGAGGTGTTCCAGTCCACTGATCATCTTTGTGGCCAACCTCTGGGCCATCTCCAGTAGGTCTATGTCCCTCTTATAGATTCATAGAATGTTTCAGGCTGGAAGGGACCTCCAAAGGTCGTCTTGTCCAACCTCCCTACACAAGTAGGGACATCTCTACCTCGGGCTGCTCAGAGCCCCATCAAAGCTGACCTTGTGCTGGTGGCTCCAGAGCTGGACATAGTATTACAGGTGGGACCTCACAAGAGCAGAGTGGAGTGTCAGGATCACCTCCCTTGACCTACTGACCACACTTCTTTTGATGCAGACCAAGATATGGTTGGCTTTCTTGGCTGCACTTGTGAGGTCCTGCAAAATCAGATATAGGAATAACTCTATGCTCCACTGAGAAAAAAAAAAAAAAAAAGAGAAGAAGAACATTCAAACTACCCAGAACTGGCAAGAAAAATTAAATTCAGGGTAAGGAGCCTTCATTAAATGAAATGGTACCCTAAAACTGGTAAGTCATTTCAGTATTTTCATATTGCAATGAAATTTCTCAGACAGGTTAAGGAGAAGAAAATATCTTTCTATGAGATGCACGATGGGAGAGGAAAGAGATGATATCTTAATGACACCAAGTCAAATATGGTATTGAAAGTAGGTAAAACATAGTGAAGAGCTGACAGAAAGGAAAATACGAGGAGGAAGTTTTTCATATAAAGATGACAACCAAGGGGTTTTAAATGGAAATGTTGTCATTTATGAGCACACAACAAATACAGAAAACATGTGGGAGGCTTCAAAGACCTCTGCCTATGTGGCACTGTGAAAGTCTGAGATAGCTCTGAGTCAGTTTTCCAAAGGTCTTTGAGGAATGAGAGTTTCTCAACCACACCGCACATGGTTTTCCTGGAAAGGCACTGTAGAACTTTGACTCATAGCTCAAAAAAATGTAAGAATAGGACAGGAACACAGCAAGAGCTCATAAAATATTTTAAAGAGCACAGAGTCCTCTAATCTCTGCTGATGTTCGTCTTCTCACATGGTTTGTGAAATTAGCCATCACCTGAAGTCTGGAGGGGAGAATCTCTTGGGCAGGTATGGAGGATGGTCACACAGAGAAATAGTCAAAAAAGGGAATCCTTTAAATAGAGTGACAGAAGATTGTCGAAACTGTAAAGGAAGTCTGCTCGTGGATGAAAGTGTGGTGAGAAGGCAGTAAGGAGGCAGATGAATCATGGATGTGAAGTGTTTGGCATCCTGGTGTAGGACGCTCTAAAATGGTGACTCAGGCCCCAGCAGAGCCTCAAAATGAGGAGAAGGTTGTCAGCTGCCCAGGGCTTGTTTAATTTCAGGATTTGTTGTAAAATATCACACCGAAGTTTGGTTTCCCACCAGAAGGTCTGCAAATCTCAGTGTTGGTCGGGAACAGTCATTTTAACACTTCTACCTCCTATAATTCAACTGAGAACTGGAGATCCAAGAAGACAGACAAAGAGCAGCAGAGTCTGTAAGTCAGAAGAAAAATGCCCCAGTTTTCACCAAACCTCTCAGATTCATCTTTATTACCACATCTCCCTTTCCTTTCTCTGTTCCTTGTTCCTTCTTTTTGTGTCCTTCCTTTCTCAACTGTTTCTTCCCCATTTCTAGTGTTTCTTTTTCTTTCTCCTAACAGAATCCATCTTTCCCCACTCCTATAAATTTCCCAATATTTTATTCTAGCCCTACATTGGTGCAAAAGCACCTTCCCACTTTGCTCTTCTCTACCTTCCCTACCTCTTCTCTTTTGCTCTCTCTTCTTTCTTTTCTCTTTTAGTTTCATCACTTTTTTCACTACATTCTCCATGCCAGAACTTCAGCAAAAGATCAAAAGCGAAAACCCAGCAACACAAATTAGAGATTTGATGGCAGCCAAGTGTAACTAAATAAAAATGCTTCTGCATTAGCCACAGTTACTAACAGCATTTAATAGTTGGCGATCTGTAGTTTTTACTAGGTGAACAAGAGGTTGGAAAACATAAGAAAGGCAGGACAGGCAACAGAGTAAAAATTGCATTTCCTCATACAAGCTTGTCCAAACCAGCACATCTTTCATTGGCCTTTTTTTTTTTTTCCACTTTAGTATTACTTTAATTTGTTAAGTGAAGGCTTAAAACATGTTTAATGTGAAATACAGCTTGAGACACAAGTTACCTAAATTTGTATTCTCCCTCCCCACCCCCCCCAATGAATATAATCTCATTCAGCTCTCTGTCACTAAAAGGCAGAAGTGGGAACGACATTTTCTGATGAGAGAACTAGTGCTGCTCCACACAGCTTGTTTTAAAGGATGCAATCACCCAGATGTTGCTGCTGTCAGTGGGACTGCAACACTGTGCGTGTTCACACTTCAGCATGCATTAAAAGCACAGTTTATAAATGTATGAGATGCATAACGCTGTGTCTGTACGGAAATATTATTCCAACATACCTTAATTGTATTCAATAATCACATTTTATAACCTTTTAATTGACTGGTATTTAGTGTTTGGCAATTAAACGATTGTAACCAACCATCCATTGAAGTTAATTATCTGCGGAGTGTGCTGGTCACTTTAAGTATTTCTTTTACTATGTGCAGGACGTGGCATTTTTCCAATTTCTTAATGGGCTGCATTTAGAAAGGGAACTACAGCAAACCTGTTATCTGTAGTGTGTGTATTACAGAAGGATAACTCATATGACAGCAATCTTGTTGGAAGCTGTTATGAACAACATTCACCACGGGCCATATCTTAAGCTGTCAGTGTAGTTACTCTGATTTACACCAGCTGAGGATGAGGACACGTGTATGATTGCAAGGAATGGTAACTCCTTTAGATGCATCAAATCTTTCAAGATAAAGAATGTCAGCATAAAGCATAGCTGGGTTAAAAAACAATGATTCTGGGAGCAGCGGAGTAAAGTAGGAATAACTACACTGAAGATGGTGCTAGTTCCTCTGCGTTTATCTCCATGTAGGACTCAGTTTGGTCCTGTGCAACGGGGCCAGCTGTGAGGTCCTGAAGACATTCCATCAGTGCAGATTTGAAACTGAGGAAAAAATATCAAATTGATCACTTGTGTCAAGTAACATTCTCTATGTTCAAAGAATATACCATAAAATAAACATGATGCGTCGCAAAATTGTAGAATCATTTAGGTTGGAAACAACCTCCGGGATCATCAAGTCCAACCTTTGTCCAACATCTCCCTGACCCCTAGACCATGTCGCAGAGCACCACAGCTACTTGTTTGTTGAACCCCTCCAGGGATGGTGACTCCACCACCTCCCTGGGCAGCCTGGTCCAGGGCCTGACCACTCTGTCAGTGAAGAACTTCTTCCTAATGTCCAATCTAAACCTCCCCTGGTGCAACTTGAGGCCATCACCTCTTGTCCTGTCATGAGTCAGTTGGAAAAGTAACTAAGTCCTGAAATTAAGGCCTGAAATATTGTCCTATCTATATTTAATTATTTTTCTCCCTTAGGCCATTCCTTCGACAATGTGTTGTATGTGCCATTCATAGAAATATAGGAGGACAATAGAATCTGAGTCTACAGCTTTTGCACAGTCCATGGCAACAGCCTGATGTTGGACCGGGAACATACAGACGCTGGTCCTGTCCCTTGATGGAGCAGGGATGTCCTTGGGATGCACCTCATGCTGTGAGCACCCTGGCATGTTAAGGTGGTGAGACACTGGTGCAGTTTGCCAGGGAAACTGTGGATGCTCGATCCTTGGAGGTGTTCAAAGCCAGATTGGACGGGGCCTTGAGCAACCTGGTAGTGAGAGGTGTGCCTGCCATGGCAGGGGGGTTGGAACTAGATGTTCCTTGAGGTCCCTTCCAACCCAAACCATTCTATGATTCTATGATTCTACGTTCCCCTCTCCAGAGGCCATCTAATACAGAAGATTCAGGTATTGTGGCTCTTAACAAATCAAACTTTCAATGTGGGTCCTGCAGGAACAAGTGTTTTTTCTGAACAAATATATACAGTTAAAGCTTTGTCTAAAACAATGAAGATCTTTTTGTGTAACCTTAGACCTTCACCATGGAATGAATGACAATGTCAAGTTTTCACTCATTGGTTTGATCCAATGTTGCAGTCTGCAATTCCATATGATGGCAAAGACATTGAAACACATCCTTCAACAGAGCACTTACAATGGATCAGTGCAAAAACAGCCGCAGAACTGGTATTTTTTTTGTGATTTTGGAGAACTCAGAGAAGAAGTGTCTCCATTTTCACATCTACCTTCTTCTCTTACAGCTGAATCTTGAACTAGAAGTAGTTATGCATCATCTCTTGTGGTATGCTTCTTAGAAAGTAACCTCTCAACCTCTTAAATAGATCTTTATAAACCGTCTGCAGGGGCTCACCTAAGTTCTGTCCAGGAACCCAACCAGGCAAGATGAGACATGATATGGG